>JANJGN010000021.1:32421270-32844994 GCA_026770705.1 Isurus oxyrinchus
TCTCTCTCACTGTGACATTCTCTCTCTCTCTCTCACGGACATTCTCTCTCTCTCTCTCTCTCACTGACATTCTCTCTCTCTCTCTCTCACTGACATTCTCTCTCTCTCTCACTGACATTCTCTCTCTCTCTCTCTCACTGACATTCTCTCTCTCTCTCTCACTGACATTCTCTCTCTCTCTCTCACTGATATTCTCTCTCTCTCTCTCACTGACATTCTCTCTCTCTCTCTCACAGACATTCTCTCTCACCCTCTCAGACATTCTCTCTCTCTCACAGTCATTCTCTCTCTCTCTCTCTCACAGACATTCTCTCTCTCTCTTTCACAGACATTCTCTCTCTCTCTCACTCACTGTGACATTCTCTCTCTCTCTCTCACTGTGACATTCTGTCTCTCTCTCACTATTACATTCTCTCTCTCTCTCACTGTGACATTCTCTCTCGCTCTCTCAATGTGACATTCTCTCTCTCTCACTGTGACATTCTCTCTCTCTCTCACTATGACATTCTCTCTCTCTCACTGTAACATTCTCTCTCTCTCTCTCACTGTGACATTCTCTCTCTCTCACACTGTGACATTCTCTCTCTCTCTCACTGTGACATTCTCTCTCTCTCTCTCTCTCTCACTGTGACATTCTCTCTCTCTCACTGTGACATTCTCTCTCTCACTGTGACATTCTGTCTCTCTCTCTCTCACTGTGACATTCTCTCTCTCTCTCTCTCTCTCACTGTGACATTCACTCTGTTTCTCTCACTGTGACATTCACTCTCTCTCTCACTGTGACATTCTCTCTCTCTCTCACTGTGACATTCTCTCCCTCTCTCACTGTGAAATTCTCTCTCTCACCGTGACATTCTCTCTCTCACCGTGAAATTCTCTCTCACTCTCACCGTGACATTCTCTCTCTCACTGTGACATTCTCTCTCCCTCTCTCTCACTGTGACATTCTCTCTCTCTCTCTCTCTGTGACATTCTTTCTCTCTCTCTGTGACATTCTCTCTCTCTCTCTCTCACTGTGACATTCTCTCTCTCTCTCACTGTGACATTCTTTCTCTCTCTCTCACTGTGACATTCTCTCTCTCTCTCACTGTGACATTCTCTCTCTCTCTCTCACTGTGAGATTCTCACTCTCTCACTGTGACATTCTCTCTCTCTCACTATGACATTCTCTCTTTCTCACTGTGACATTCTCTCTCTCTCTCTCTCACTGTGACATTGTCTCTCTGTCTCTCACTGTGACATTCTCTCTCTTTCTCACTGTGATATTCTCTCTCTCTCTCTCACTGACATTCTCTCTCTCTCTCTCTCTGTGACATTCTCTTTCTCTCTCTCTCTCACTGTGACATTGTCTCTCTCTCCCTGTGACATTCTCTCTCTCTCTAACTTAGACATTCTCTCTCTCTCTCTCACTGTGACTTTCTCTCTCTCTCTCACTGACATTGTCTCTCTCTTTCTGTGACATTCTCTCTCTCTCTCTCTCTCTCACTGTGACATTCTCTCTCTCTCACTGTGACATTCTCTCTCTCTCTAACATAGACATTCTCTCTCTCTCTAACTTAGACATTCTCTCTCTCTCTCACTGTGACATTCTCTCTCTCTCTCACTATGACATTCTCTCTCTCTCTCTCACTGTGACATTCTCTCTCACTGTGACATTCTCTCTCACTGTGACATTTTCTCTCTCTCACTGAGACATTCTCTCTCTCTGAGACATTCTCTCTCTCTCACTGAGATATTCTCTCTCTCTCTCTTACTATGACATTCTCTCTCTCTCTCTCACTGTGACATTCTCTCTCTCTCTCACTGTGACATTCTCTGTCTCTCTCACTATGACATTCTCTCTCTCTTTCTCACTGTGACATTCTCTCTCTCTCTCTCTCACTGTGACATTCTCTCTCTCTCTCACTGTGACATTCTCTCTCTCTCTCACTGTGACATTCTCTCTCTCTCTCACTGTGACATTCTCTCTCTCTCACTGTGACATTCTATCTCTCTCACTGTGACATTCTCTCTCTCTCACTGTGACATTCACTCTCTCTCTCTCACTGTGACATTCTCTCTCTCTCTCACTGTGACATTCTCTCTCTCTGACTGTGACATTCTCTCTCTCTCTCTCACTGTGACATTCTCTTCCTCTCTCACTGTCACATTCTCTCTCTCTCTCTCTCTCACTGTGACATTCTATCTCTCTCACTGTGACATTCTCTCTCTCTCTCTCACGGACATTCTCTCTCTCTCTATCTCACTGACATTCTCTCTCTCTCTCTCTCACTGACATTCCCTCTCTCTCTCACTGACTTTCTCTCTCTCTCTCTCTCACTGACATTCTCTCTCTCTCTCTCTCACTGACATTCTCTCTCTCACTGATATTCTCACTCTCTCTCTCACTGACATTCTCTCTCTCTCTCTCACAGACATTCTCTCTCTCTCTCTCAGACATTCTCTCTCTCTCTCTCACAGTCATTCTCTCTCTCTCTCTCTCACTGACATTCTCTCTCTCTCTTTCACAGACATTCTCTCTCTCTCTAACTCACTGTGACATTCTCTCTCTCTCTCTCACTGTGACATTCTGTCTCTCTCTCTCACTGTGACATTCTCTCTCTCTCTCACTGTGACATTCTCTCTCTCTCTCTCACTGTGACATTCTCTCTCTCTCTCTCACTGTGACATTCTCTCTCTCTCTTACTGTGACATTCTCTCTCTCTCTCTCAATGTGAGATTCTCACTCTCTCACTGTGACATTCTCTCTCTCTCACTGTGACATTCTCTCTCTCTCACTGTGACATTCTCTCTCTCTCTCTCTCACTGTGACATTGTCTCTCTGTCTCTCACTGTGACATTCTCTCTCTCTGTCACTGAGACATTCTCTCTCGCTCACACTGTGACATTCTCTCTTTCTCACTGTGACATTCTCTCTCTCTCTCTCACTGACATTCTCTCTCTCTGTGACATTCACTCTCTCTCTCTCTCACTGTGACATTCTCTCTCTCTCTAACTTAGACATTCTCTCTCTCTCTCTCACAGACATTCTCTCTCTCTCTTTCACAGACATTCTCTCTCTCTCTCTAACTCACTGTGACATTCTCTCTCTCTCACTGTGACATTCTGTCTCTCTCTCTCAATGTGACATTCTCTCTCTCTCTCACTGTGACATTCTCTCTCTTTCTCACTGTGACATTCTCTCTCTCTCTCACTGTGACATTCTCTCTCTCTCTCACTGTGACATTCTCTCTCTCTCTCACTATAACATTCTCTCTCTCTCTCACTGTGACATTCTCTCTCGCTCTCTCACTGTGACATTCTCTCTCGCTCTCTCACTGTGACATTCTCTCTCTCTCACTGTGACATTCTCTCTCTCTCTCACTATGACATTCTCTCTCTCTCACTGTGACATTCTCTCTCTCTCACACTGTGACATTCTCTCTCTCTCTCTCACTGTGACATTCTCTCTCTCTCTCTCTCTCACTGTGACATTCTCTCTCTCTCACTGTGACATTCTCTCTCTCACTGTGACATTCTGTCTCTCTCTCTCTCACTGTGACATTCTCTCTCTCTCTCTCTCACTGTGACATTCACTCTGTTTCTCTCACTGTGACATTCACTCTCTCTCTCACTGTGACATTCTCTCCCTCTCTCACTGTGACATTCTCTCCCTCTCTCACTGTGAAATTCTCTCTCTCACCGTGACATTCTCTCCTTCACCGTGACATTCTCTCTCACTCTCACCGTGACATTCTCTCTCTCACTGTGACATTCTCTCTCTCTCTCACTGTGACATTCTCTCTCTCTCTCACTGTGACATTCTCTCTCTCTCTCACTATAACATTCTCTCTCTCTCTCACTGTGACATTCTCTCTCGCTCTCTCACTGTGACATTCTCTCTCGCTCTCTCACTGTGACATTCTCTCTCTCACTGTGACATTCTCTCTCTCTCTGTGACATTCTCTCTCTCTCTCACTGTGACATTCTCTCTCTCTCACTGTGACATTCTCTCGCTCTCTCACTGTGACATTCTCTCTCTCTCTGTGACATTCTCTCTCTCTCACTGTGACATTCTCTCTCTCTCTCACTGTGACATTCTCTCTCTCTCTCACTGTGACATTCTCTCTCTCTCTCTCACTGTGACATTCTCTCTCTCTCACTATGACATTCTCTCTCTCTCACTGTGACATTCTCTCTCTCTCACACTGTGACATTCTCTCTCTCTCTCTCACTGTGACATTCTCTCTCTCTCTCTCTCTCACTGTGACATTCTCTCTCTCTCACTGTGACATTCTCTCTCTCACTGTGACATTCTGTCTCTCTCTCTCTCACTGTGACATTCTCTCCCTCTCTCACTGTGAAATTCTCTCTCTCACCGTGACATTCTCTCCTTCACCGTGACATTCTCTCTCACTCTCACCGTGACATTCTCTCTCTCACTGTGACATTCTCTCTCCCTCTCTCTCTCTGTGACATTCTCTCTCTCTCTCTCTCTGTGACATTCTTTCTCTCTCTCTGTGACATTCTCTCTCTCTCTCACTGTGACATTCTCTCTCTCTCTCACTGTGACATTCTCTCTCTCTCTCTCACTGTGACATTCTCTCTCTCTCTCTCACTGTGACATTCTCTCTCTCTCTCTCACTGTGAGATTCTCACTCTCTCACTGTGACATTCTCTCTCTCTCACTGTGACATTCTCTCTCTCTCACTGTGACATTCTCTCTCTCTCACTGTGACATTGTCTTTCTCTCTCTCTCTCACTGTGACATTGTCTCTCTCTCCCTGTGACATTCTCTCTCTCTCTAACTTAGACATTCTCTCTCTCTCTCTCACTGTGACTTTCTCTCTCTCTCTCACTGACATTGTCTCTCTCTTTCTGTGACATTCTCTCTCTCTCTCTCTCTCTCACTGTGACATTCTCTCTCTCTCACTGTGACATTCTCTCTCTCTCTAACATAGACATTCTCTCTCTCTCTAACTTAGACATTCTCTCTCTCTCTCACTGTGACATTCTCTCTCTCTCTCACTATGACATTCTCTCTCTCTCTCTCACTGTGACATTCTCTCTCACTGTGACATTCTCTCTCACTGTGACATTTTCTCTCTCTCACTGAGACATTCTCTCTCTCTGAGACATTCTCTCTCTCTCACTGAGATATTCTCTCTCTCTCTCTTACTATGACATTCTCTCTCTCTCTCTCACTGTGACATTCTCTCTCTCTCTCACTGTGACATTCTCTGTCTCTCTCACTATGACATTCTCTCTCTCTTTCTCACTGTGACATTCTCTCTCTCTCTCTCTCACTGTGACATTCTCTCTCTCTCTCACTGTGACATTCTCTCTCTCTCTCACTGTGACATTCTCTCTCTCTCTCACTGTGACATTCTCTCTCTCTCACTGTGACATTCTCTCTCTCTCACTGTGACATTCTCTCTCTCTCACTGTGACATTCACTCTCTCTCTCTCACTGTGACATTCTCTCTCTCTCTCACTGTGACATTCTCTCTCTCTGACTGTGACATTCTCTCTCTCTCTCTCACTGTGACATTCTCTTCCTCTCTCACTGTCACATTCTCTCTCTCTCTCTCTCTCACTGTGACATTCTATCTCTCTCACTGTGACATTCTCTCTCTCTCTCTCACGGACATTCTCTCTCTCTCTATCTCACTGACATTCTCTCTCTCTCTCTCTCACTGACATTCCCTCTCTCTCTCACTGACTTTCTCTCTCTCTCTCTCTCACTGACATTCTCTCTCTCTCTCTCTCACTGACATTCTCTCTCTC
This sequence comes from Isurus oxyrinchus, assembly GCA_026770705.1. NCBI lineage: Eukaryota > Metazoa > Chordata > Chondrichthyes > Lamniformes > Lamnidae > Isurus > Isurus oxyrinchus. The sequence goes on from JANJGN010000021.1 coordinate 32,427,037, forward strand.
ACTGATATTCTCACTCTCTCTCTCACTGACATTCTCTCTCTCTCTCTCACAGACATTCTCTCTCTCTCTCTCAGACATTCTCTCTCTCTCTCTCACAGTCATTCTCTCTCTCTCTCTCTCACTGACATTCTCTCTCTCTCTTTCACAGACATTCTCTCTCTCTCTAACTCACTGTGACATTCTCTCTCTCTCTCTCACTGTGACATTCTGTCTCTCTCTCTCACTGTGACATTCTCTCTCTCTCTCACTGTGACATTCTCTCTCTCTCTCTCACTGTGACATTCTCTCTCTCTCTCTCACTGTGACATTCTCTCTCTCTCTTACTGTGACATTCTCTCTCTCTCTCTCAATGTGAGATTCTCACTCTCTCACTGTGACATTCTCTCTCTCTCACTGTGACATTCTCTCTCTCTCACTGTGACATTCTCTCTCTCTCTCTCTCACTGTGACATTGTCTCTCTGTCTCTCACTGTGACATTCTCTCTCTCTGTCACTGAGACATTCTCTCTCGCTCACACTGTGACATTCTCTCTTTCTCACTGTGACATTCTCTCTCTCTCTCTCACTGACATTCTCTCTCTCTGTGACATTCACTCTCTCTCTCTCTCACTGTGACATTCTCTCTCTCTCTAACTTAGACATTCTCTCTCTCTCTCTCACAGACATTCTCTCTCTCTCTTTCACAGACATTCTCTCTCTCTCTCTAACTCACTGTGACATTCTCTCTCTCTCACTGTGACATTCTGTCTCTCTCTCTCAATGTGACATTCTCTCTCTCTCTCACTGTGACATTCTCTCTCTTTCTCACTGTGACATTCTCTCTCTCTCTCACTGTGACATTCTCTCTCTCTCTCACTGTGACATTCTCTCTCTCTCTCACTATAACATTCTCTCTCTCTCTCACTGTGACATTCTCTCTCGCTCTCTCACTGTGACATTCTCTCTCGCTCTCTCACTGTGACATTCTCTCTCTCTCACTGTGACATTCTCTCTCTCTCTCACTATGACATTCTCTCTCTCTCACTGTGACATTCTCTCTCTCTCACACTGTGACATTCTCTCTCTCTCTCTCACTGTGACATTCTCTCTCTCTCTCTCTCTCACTGTGACATTCTCTCTCTCTCACTGTGACATTCTCTCTCTCACTGTGACATTCTGTCTCTCTCTCTCTCACTGTGACATTCTCTCTCTCTCTCTCTCACTGTGACATTCACTCTGTTTCTCTCACTGTGACATTCACTCTCTCTCTCACTGTGACATTCTCTCCCTCTCTCACTGTGACATTCTCTCCCTCTCTCACTGTGAAATTCTCTCTCTCACCGTGACATTCTCTCCTTCACCGTGACATTCTCTCTCACTCTCACCGTGACATTCTCTCTCTCACTGTGACATTCTCTCTCTCTCTCACTGTGACATTCTCTCTCTCTCTCACTGTGACATTCTCTCTCTCTCTCACTATAACATTCTCTCTCTCTCTCACTGTGACATTCTCTCTCGCTCTCTCACTGTGACATTCTCTCTCGCTCTCTCACTGTGACATTCTCTCTCTCACTGTGACATTCTCTCTCTCTCTGTGACATTCTCTCTCTCTCTCACTGTGACATTCTCTCTCTCTCACTGTGACATTCTCTCGCTCTCTCACTGTGACATTCTCTCTCTCTCTGTGACATTCTCTCTCTCTCACTGTGACATTCTCTCTCTCTCTCACTGTGACATTCTCTCTCTCTCTCACTGTGACATTCTCTCTCTCTCTCTCACTGTGACATTCTCTCTCTCTCACTATGACATTCTCTCTCTCTCACTGTGACATTCTCTCTCTCTCACACTGTGACATTCTCTCTCTCTCTCTCACTGTGACATTCTCTCTCTCTCTCTCTCTCACTGTGACATTCTCTCTCTCTCACTGTGACATTCTCTCTCTCACTGTGACATTCTGTCTCTCTCTCTCTCACTGTGACATTCTCTCCCTCTCTCACTGTGAAATTCTCTCTCTCACCGTGACATTCTCTCCTTCACCGTGACATTCTCTCTCACTCTCACCGTGACATTCTCTCTCTCACTGTGACATTCTCTCTCCCTCTCTCTCTCTGTGACATTCTCTCTCTCTCTCTCTCTGTGACATTCTTTCTCTCTCTCTGTGACATTCTCTCTCTCTCTCACTGTGACATTCTCTCTCTCTCTCACTGTGACATTCTCTCTCTCTCTCTCACTGTGACATTCTCTCTCTCTCTCTCACTGTGACATTCTCTCTCTCTCTCTCACTGTGAGATTCTCACTCTCTCACTGTGACATTCTCTCTCTCTCACTGTGACATTCTCTCTCTCTCACTGTGACATTCTCTCTCTCTCACTGTGACATTGTCTCTCTGTCTCTCACTGTGACATTCTCTCTCTCTGTCACTGAGACATTCTCTCTCTCTCACACTGTGACATTCTCTCTCTCACCGTGACATTCTCTCTCTCACCGTGACATTCTCTCTCACTCTCACCGTGACATTCTCTCTATCACTGTGACATTCTCTCTCCCTCTCTCTCTCTGTGACATTCTCTCTCTCTCTCTCTCTGTGACATTCTTTCTCTCTCTCAGTGACATTCTCTCTCTCTCTCACTGTGACATTCTCTCTCTCTCTCACTGTGACATTCTCTCTCTCTCTCTCACTGTGACATTCTCTCTCTCTCTCTCACTGTGACATTCTCTCTCTCTCTCACTGTGACATTCTCTCTCTCTCTCACTGTGACATTCTCTCTCTCTCTCTCACTGTGAGATTCTCACTCTCTCACTGTGACATTCTCTCTCTCTCACTGTGACATTCTCTCTCTCTCTCACTGTGACATTCTCTCTCTCTCTCACTGTGACATTCTCTCTCTCTCTCACTATAACATTCTCTCTCTCTCTCACTGTGACATTCTCTCTCGCTCTCTCACTGTGACATTCTCTCTCGCTCTCTCACTGTGACATTCTCTCTCTCACTGTGACATTCTCTCTCTCTCTCACTGTGACATTCTCTCTCTCTCTCACTGTGACATTCTCTCTCTCTCTGTGACATTCTCTCTCTCTCACTGTGACATTCTCTCTCTCTCTCACTGTGACATTCTCTCTCTCTCTCACTGTGACATTCTCTCTCTCTCTCTCACTGTGACATTCTCTCTCTCTCACTATGACATTCTCTCTCTCTCACTGTGACATTCTCTCTCTCTCACACTGTGACATTCTCTCTCTCTCTCTCACTGTGACATTCTCTCTCTCTCTCTCTCTCACTGTGACATTCTCTCTCTCTCACTGTGACATTCTCTCTCTCACTGTGACATTCTGTCTCTCTCTCTCTCACTGTGACATTCTCTCCCTCTCTCACTGTGAAATTCTCTCTCTCACCGTGACATTCTCTCCTTCACCGTGACATTCTCTCTCACTCTCACCGTGACATTCTCTCTCTCACTGTGACATTCTCTCTCCCTCTCTCTCTCTGTGACATTCTCTCTCTCTCTCTCTCTGTGACATTCTTTCTCTCTCTCTGTGACATTCTCTCTCTCTCTCACTGTGACATTCTCTCTCTCTCTCACTGTGACATTCTCTCTCTCTCTCTCACTGTGACATTCTCTCTCTCTCTCTCACTGTGACATTCTCTCTCTCTCTCTCACTGTGAGATTCTCACTCTCTCACTGTGACATTCTCTCTCTCTCACTGTGACATTCTCTCTCTCTCACTGTGACATTCTCTCTCTCTCACTGTGACATTGTCTCTCTGTCTCTCACTGTGACATTCTCTCTCTCTGTCACTGAGACATTCTCTCTCTCTCACACTGTGACATTCTCTCTCTCACCGTGACATTCTCTCTCTCACCGTGACATTCTCTCTCACTCTCACCGTGACATTCTCTCTATCACTGTGACATTCTCTCTCCCTCTCTCTCTCTGTGACATTCTCTCTCTCTCTCTCTCTCTGTGACATTCTTTCTCTCTCTCAGTGACATTCTCTCTCTCTCTCACTGTGACATTCTCTCTCTCTCTCACTGTGACATTCTCTCTCTCTCTCTCACTGTGACATTCTCTCTCTCTCTCTCACTGTGACATTCTCTCTCTCTCTCACTGTGACATTCTCTCTCTCTCTCACTGTGACATTCTCTCTCTCTCTCTCACTGTGAGATTCTCACTCTCTCACTGTGACATTCTCTCTCTCTCACTGTGACATTCTCTCTCTCTCACTGTGACATTCTCTCTCTCTCTCTCACTGACATTCTCTCTCTCTCTCACTGACATTCTCTCTCTCTCTCACTGACATTCCCTCTCTCTCTCTCTGTGACATTCTCTCTCTCTCTCTCTCTCTCACTGTGACATTGTCTCTCTCTCACTGAGACATTCTCTCTCTCTCTAACTTAGACATTCTCTCTCTCTCTCTCACTGTGACATTCTCTCTCTCTCTCACAGACATTCTCTCTCTCTCTCTGTGACATTCTCTCTCTCTCTCTCTCTCTCTCACTGTGAAATTCTCTCTCTCTCACTGTGACATTCTCTCTCTCTCTAACTTAGACATTCTCTCTCTCTCTCACTGTGACATTCTCTCTCTCTCTCACTATGACATTCTCTCTCTCTCTCTCACTGTGACATTCTCTCTCACTGTGACATTCTCTCTCACTGTGACATTCTCTCTCTCACTGACATTCTCTCTCTCTCACTGAGACATTCTCTCTCTCTGAGACATTCTCTCTCTCTCACTGAGATATTCTCTCTCTCTCTCTTACTATGACATTCTCTCTCTCTCACTGTGACATTCTCTCTCTCTCTCACTGTGACATTCTCTCTCTCTCTCACTATGACATTCTCTCTCTCTTTCTCACTGTGACATTCTCTCTCTCTCTCTCTCACTGTGACATTCTCTCTCTCTCTCACTGTGACATTCTCTCTCTCTCTCACTGTGACATTCTCTCTCTCTCACTGTGACATTCTCTCTCTCTCACTGTGACATTCTCTCTCTCTCACTGTGACATTCACTCTCTCTCTCTCACTGTGACATTCTCTCTCTCTCTCACTGTGACATTCTCTCTCTCTCACTGTGACATTCTCTCTCTCTCTCTCACTGTGACATTCTCTTCCTCTCTCACTGTGACATTCTCTCTCTCTCTCTCTCACTGAGACATTCTCTCTCTCTCTCTCACGGACATTCACTCTCTCTCTCTCTCACTGACATTCTCTCTCTCTCTCTCTCACTGACATTCTCTCTCTCTCACTCTCACTGACATTCTCTCTCTCTCTCACTGACATTCTCTCTCTCTCTCTCTCACTGAGACATTCTCTCTCTCTCTCTCACTGATATTCTCTCTCTTTCTCTCACTGACATTCTCTCTCTCTCTCTCACAGACATTCTCTCTCTCTCTCTCAGACATTCTCTCTCTCTCTCTCAGACATTCTCTCTCTCTCTCTCTCACAGTCATTCTCTCTCTCTCTCTCTCACAGACATTCTCTCTCTCTCTTTCACAGACATTCTCTCTCTCTCTCTAACTCACTGTGACATTCTCTCTCTTTCTCTCACTGTGACATTCTGTCTCTCTCTCTCACTGTGACATTCTCCCTCTCTCTCACTGTCACATTCTCTCTCGCTCTCTCACTGTGACATTCTCTCTCTCTCACTGTGACATTCTCTCTCTCTCACTGTGACATTCTCTCTCTCTCTCACTGTGACATTCTCTCTCTCTCACTGTGACATTCTCTCTCTCTCTCTCACTGTGACATTCTCTCTCTCTCACACTGTGACATTCTCTCTCTCTCACTGTGACATTCTCTCTCTCTCTCTCTCTCACTGTGACATTCTCTCTCTCTCACTGTGACATTCTCTCTCTCACTCTGACATTCTGTCTCTCTCTCTCTCACTGTGACATTCTCTCTCTCTCTCTCTCACTGTGACATTCACTCTCTCTCTCACTGTGACATTCTCTCTCTCTCTCACTGTGACATTCTCTCCCTCTCTCACTGTGAAATTCTCTCTCTCACCGTGACATTCTCTCTCTCACCGTGACATTCTCTTTCACTCTCACCGTGACATTCTTTCTCTCACTGTGACATTCTCTCTCCCTCTCTCTCGCTGTGACATTCTCTCTCACAGTGACATTCTCTCTCTCTCACAGAGACATTCGCTCTCTTTCAATGTGACATTCTCTCTCTCTCTCTCTCACTGTGACATTCCCTCTCTCTCTCTCTCACTGTGACATTCTCTCTCTCTCTCTCATGTGACATTCTCTCTCTCTCAATGCGACATTCTCTCTCTCTCTCTCTCACTGTGACATCCTCTCTCTATCTCACTGTGACAATCTCTCTCTCTCTCACTGTGACATTCTCTCTCTCACACTGTGACATTCTCTCTCTCTCACTGTGGCATTCTCTCTCTCACTGTGACATTCTCTCTCTCTCTCACTGTGACATTCTCTCTCTCTCTCACTGTAACATTCTCTCTCGCTCTCTCACTGTGACATCCTCTCTCTCTCACTGTGACATTCTCTCTCTCTCTCACTGTGACATTCTCTCTCTCTCACTGTGACATTCTCTCTCTCTCTCACTGTGACATTCTCTCTCTCTCTCTCTGTCACTGTGACATTCTCTCGCTCTCTCTCACTGTGACATTCTCTCGCTCTCTCTCACTGTGACATTCCCTCGCTCTCTCTCACTGTGACATTCTGACGCTCTCTCTCACTGTGACATTCTCTCGCTCTCTCTCACGGTGACATTCTCTCGCTCTCTCTCACTGTGACATTCTCTCGATCTCTCTGTGACATTCTATCTCTCTCTCTGTCACTGTGACATTCTCTCGATCTCTCTCACTGTGACATTCTCTCGCTCTCTCTCACTGTGACATTCTGACGCTCTCTCTCACTGTGACATTCTCTCGCGCTCTCTCACTGTGACATTCTCTCGCTCTCTTTCACTGTGACATTCTCTCTCTCTCACTCCCCGTGACATTCTCTCTCTCTCTCTCCCTGTGACATTCTCTCTCTCTCTCTCTCACTGTGACATTCTCTCTCTCTCTCACTGTGACATTCTCCCTCTCTCTCTCTCACTATGACATTCTCTCTCTCTCTCTCTCTCTCACTGTGACATTCTCTCTCTCTCTCACTGTGACATTCTCTCTCTCTCATTGTGACATTCTCTCTCTCACACTGTGACATTCTCTCTCTCTCACTTTGACATTCTGTCTCTTTCTCTCACTGTGACATTCTCTCTCTCTCTCACTGTGACATTCTCTCTCGCTCTCTCACTATGACATTCTCTCTCTCTCACTGTGACATTCTCTCTCTCTCTCACTGTGACATTCTCTCTCTCTCACTGTGACATTCTCTCTCTCTCTCACTGTGGCATTCTCTCTCTTTCTCTCTCACTGTGACATTGTCTCTCTCTCTCTCTCACTGTGAAATTCTCTCTCTCTCACTGTGACATTCTCCATCTTTCTCTCTCACTGTGACATTCTTTCTCTCTCTCTCTCTTTCTCACTTTCTCTCACTGTGACATTCTCTCTCTCTGTCTCTCACTGTGACATTCTCTCTCTCTCTCTCTCACTGCGACATTCCCTCTCTCTCTCTCTCTCACTGTGAAATTCTCCCTCTCTCTCACTGTGACATTCTCTCTCTCAGTCTCTCACTGTGACATTCTCTCTCTCTGTCTCTCACTGTGACATTCCCTCTCTCTCTCACTGTGACATTACCTCACTCTCTCTCACTGTGACATTCTCACTCTCTCTCACTGTGACATTCTCTCTCTCTCTCTGTGACATTCTCTCTCTCTCTCTCACTGTGACATTCTGTCTCTCACTGTGACATTCTCTCTCTCTCTCTCACTGTGACATTCTCTCTCTCTCTCTCACTGTGACATTCTCTCTCTCTCTCTCTCTCTCACTGTGACATTCTCTCTCTCTCTCTCTCACTGTGACATTCTCTCTCTCTCTCACTATGACATTCTCTCTCTCTTTCTCACTGTGACATTCTCTCTCTCTCTCACTGTGACATTCTCTCTCTCTCTCTCTCACTGTGACATTCTATCTCTCTCACTGTGACATTCTCTCTCTCTCTCTCACTGACATTCTCTCTCTCTCTCTGACAATCTATCTCTCTCTCTCACTGACATTCTCTCTCTCTCTCTGACTGACATTCTCTCTCTCTCTCTCACTGACATTCTCTCTCTCTCTCACTGACATTCTCTCTCTCTCACTGATATTCTCTCTCTCTCTCACTGACATTCTCTCTCTCTCTCTCACAGACATTCTCTCTGTCTCTCTCAGACATTCTCTCTCTCACTGTGACATTCTCTCTCTCTCTCTCACTGTGACATTTTCTCTCTCTCACTGTGACATTCTCTCTCTCTCATTGTGACATTCTCTCTCTCTCACTGTGACATTCACTCTCTCTCTCTCACTGTGACATTCACTCTCTCTCTCTCACTGTGACATTCTCTCTCTCTCACTGTGACATTCTCTCTCTCTCTCTCACTGTGACATAATCTCTCTCTCTCTCTCACTGTGACATTTCTCTCTCTCTCTCTCAATGTGACATTCTCTCTCTCTCTCACTGTGACATTCTCTCCCTCTCTCTCACTGTGACATTCTCTCCCTCTCTCTCACTTCGACATGCTCTCTCTCTCTCTCACTCACTGTGACATTCTCTTTCTCACTGTGACATTCTCTCTCTCTCTCACTATGACATTCTCTCTCTCTCTCTCTCACTGTGACATTCTCTCTCTCTCACTGTGACATTCTCTCTCGCTCTCTCACTGTGACATTCTCTCTCTCTCACTGTGACATTCTCTCTCTCTCTCGCTGTGACATTCTCTCTCTCTCACTGTGACATTCTCTCTCTCTCTCTCTCTCACTGTGACATTCTCTCTCTCTCACTGTGACATTCTCTCTCTCACTCACTGTGACATTGTCTCTCTCTCTCTCACTGTGACATTCTCTCTCTCTCTCTCTCTCTCACTGTGACATTCTCTCTCTCTCACTGTGACATTCTCTCTCTCACTGTGACATTCTGTCTCTCTCTCTCTCACTGTGACATTCTCTCTCTCTCTGTCTCACTGTGACATTCACTCTGTCTCTCTCACTGTGACATTCAATCTCTCTCTCACTGTGACATTCTCTCTCTCACTGTGACATTCTCTCCCTCTCTCACTGTGAAATTCACTCTCTCACCGTGACATTCTCTCTCTCACCGTGACATTCTCTCTCACTCTCACCGTGACATTCTCTCTCACACTGTGACATTCTCTCTCTCTCTCCCTCTCTGTGACATTCTCTCTCTCTCTCTCTCTCTGTGACATTCTCTCTCTCTCTGTGACATTCTCTCTCTCTCTCTCTCACTGTGACATTCTCTCTCTCTCTCTCACTGTGACATTCTCTCTCTCTCTGTCTCACTGTGACATTCACTCTGTCTCTCTCACTGTGACATTCAATCTCTCTCTCACTGTGACATTCTCTCTCTCACTGTGACATTCTCTCCCTCTCTCACTGTGAAATTCACTCTCTCACCGTGACATTCTCTCTCTCACCGTGACATTCTCTCTCACTCTCACCGTGACATTCTCTCTCACACTGTGACATTCTCTCTCTCTCTCCCTCTCTGTGACATTCTCTCTCTCTCTCTCTCTGTGACATTCTCTCTCTCTCTGACATTCTCTCTCTCTCACTGTGACATTCTCTCTCTCTCTCTCACTGTGACATTCTCTCTCTCTCTCTCACTGTGACATTCTCTCTCTCTCTCTCTCGCTGTGACATTCTCTCTCTCTCTCACTGTGACATTCTGTCTCTCTCTCACTGTGACATTCTCTCTCTCTCTCTCACTGTGACATTCTCACTCTCTCACTGTGACATTCTCTCTCTCTCACTGTGACATTCTCTCTCTCTCACTGTGACATTCTCTCTCTCTCACTGTGACATTCTCTCTCTCTCACTGTGACATTCTCTCTCTCTCTCTCTCACTGTGACATTGTCTCTCTGTCTCTCACTGTGACATTCTCTCTCTCTGTCACTGTGAAAATCTCTCTCTCTCACACTGTGACATTCTCTCTCTTTCTCACTCTGACATTCTCTCTCTCTCTCACTGACATTCTCTCTCTCTCTCTCTGTGACATTCTCTCTCTCTCTCTCTCTCTCACTGTGACATTCTCACTCTCTCAATGTGACATTCTCTCTCTCTCTAACATAAACATTCTCTCTCTCTCTAACTTAGACATTCTCTCTCTCTCTCACTGTGACATTCTCTCTCTCTCTCACTTTGACATTCTCTGTCTCTCTCTCACTGTGACATTCTCTCTCTCTGAGACATTCTCTCTCTCTGAGATATTCTCTCTCTCTCTCACTATGACATTCTCTCTCTCTCTCTCACTGTGACATTCTCTCTCTCTCACTGTGACATTCTCTCTCTCTCTCACTATGACATTCTCTCTCTCTTTCTCAATGTGACATTCTCTCTCTCTCTCTCTCACTGTGACATTCTCTCTCTCTCTCACTGAGACATTCTCTCTCTCTCTCACTGTGACATTCTCTCTCTCTCACTGTGACATTTTCTCTCTCTCACTGTGACATTCTCTCTCTCTCACAGTGACATTTTCTCTCTCTCACTGTGACATTCTCTCTCTCTCATTGTGACATTCTCTCTCTCTCACTGTGACATTCACTCTCTCTCTCTCACTGTGACATTCTCTCTCTCTCACTGTGACATTCTCTCTCTCTCTCTCACTGTGTCATTGTCTCTCTCTCTCTCTCTCAATGTGACATTCTCTCTCTCTCTCACTGTGACATTCTCTCCCTCTCTCTCACTGTGACATTCTCTCCCTCTCTCTCACTGTGACATTCTCTCCCTCTCTCTCACTTCGACATGCTCTCTCTCTCTCTCACTCACTGTGACATTCTCTTTCTCACTGTGACATTCTCTCTCTCTCTCACTATGACATTCTCTCTCTCTCTCTCTCACTATGACATTCTCTCTCTCACTGTGACATTCTCTCTCTCTCATTGAGACATTCTGTTTCTCTCACTGTGACATTCTCTCACTCTCTCTTACTGTGACATTCACTGTCTCACTGTGACACTCTCTCTGTCTCACTCACGTGACATTCTCTCTCTCTCACTCACGTGACATTCTCTCTCTCTCACTCACGTGACATTCTCACTCTCTCACTCACGTGACATTCTCACGCTCTCACTCACGCGACATACTCTCTCGCTCTCACTGTGACATTCTCTCTCTCTCACTGTGACATTCTCTCTCTCCCTCCCTCTCTCTCACTGTGACATTGTCTCTCTCTCTCTCTCATTGTGACATTCTCTCTCTCTCTCTCTCACTGTGACATTCTCTCTCTCTCTCTCTCACTGGGACATTCTCTCTCTCTCTCTCTCACTGTGACATTCTATCTCTCTCACTGTGACATTCTCTCTCTCTCTCTCACGGACATTCTCTCTCTCTCTCTCTCTCACTGACATTCTCTCTCTCTCTCTCTCACTGACATTCTCTCTCTCTCTCACTGACATTCTCTCTCTCTCTCTCTCTCACTGACATTCTCTCTCTCTCTCTCTCACTGACATTCTCTCTCTCTCTCTCACTGATATTCTCTCTCTCTCTCTCACTGTCATTCTCTCTCTCTCTCTCACAGACATTCTCTCTCACTCTCTCACAGACATTCTCTCTCACTCTCTCAGACATTCTCTCTCTCTCACAGTCATTCTCTCTCTCTCTCTCTCACAGACATTCTCTCTCTCTCTTTCACAGACATTCTCTCTCTCTCTCACTCACTGTGACATTCTCTCTCTCTCTCTCACTGTGACATTCTCTCTCTCTCTCACTGTGACATTCTCTCTCTCTCTCACTGACATTCTCTCTCTCTCTCACTGTGACATTCTGTCTCTCTCTCACTATTACATTCTCTCTCTCTCTCACTGTGACATTCTCTCTCGCTCTCTCACTGTGACATTCTCTCTCTCTCACTGTGACATTCTCTCTCTCTCTCACTATGACATTCTCTCTCTCTCACTGTAACATTCTCTCTCTCTCTCTCACTGTGACATTCTCTCTCTCTCACACTGTGACATTCTCTCTCTCTCTCACTGTGACATTCTCTCTCTCTCTCTCTCTCTCACTGTGACATTCTCTCTCTCTCACTGTGACATTCTCTCTCTCACTGTGACATTCTGTCTCTCTCTCTCTCACTGTGACATTCTCTCTCTCTCTCTCTCACTGTGACATTCACTCTGTTTCTCTCACTGTGACATTCACTCTCTCTCTCGCTGTGACATTCTCTCTCTCTCTCACTGTGACATTCTCTCCCTCTCTCACTGTGAAATTCTCTCTCTCACCGTGACATTCTCTCTCTCACCGTGACATTCTCTCTCACTCTCACCGTGACATTCTCTCTCTCACTGTGACATTCTCTCTCCCTCCCTCTCTCTGTGAAATTCTCTCTCTCTCTCTCTCTGTGACATTCTTTCTCTCTCTCTGTGACATTCTCTCTCTCTCTCTCTCACTGTGACATTCTCTCTCTCTCTCACTGTGACATTCTCTCTCTCTCTCTCACTGTGACATTCTCTCTCTCTCTCACTGTGACATTCTCTCTCTCTCTCTCACTGTGAGATTCTCACTCTCTCACTGTGACATTCTCTCTCTCTCACTATGACATTCTCTCTTTCTCACTGTGACATTCTCTCTCTCTCTCACTGTGACATTGTCTCTCTGTCTCTCACTGTGACATTCTCTCTCTCTGTCACTGAGACATTCTCTCTCTCTCACACTGTGACATTCTCTCTCTTTCTCACTGTGATATTCTCTCTCTCTCTCTCACTGACATTCTCTCTCTCTCTCTCTCACTGATATTCTCTCTCTCTCTCTCACTGACATTCTCTCTCTCTCTCTCACAGACATTCTCTCTCACTCTCTCAGACATTCTCTCTCTCTCACAGTCATTCTCTCTCTCTCTCGCTCACAGACATTCTCTCTCTCTCTTTCACAGACATTCTCTCTCTCTCTCACTCACTGTGACATTCTCTCTCTCTCTCTCACTGTGACATTCTCTCTCTCTCTCACTGTGACATTCTCTCTCTCTCTCACTGACATTCTCTCTCTCTCTCACTGTGACATTCTGTCTGTCTCTCACTATTACATTCTCTCTCTCTCTCACTGTGACATTCTCTCTCGCTCTCTCACTGTGACATTCTCTCTCTCTCACTGTGACATTCTCTCTCTCTCTCACTATGACATTCTCTCTCTCTCACTGTAACATTCTCTCTCTCTCTCTCACTGTGACATTCTCTCTCTCTCACACTGTGACATTCTCTCTCTCTCTCACTGTGACATTCTCTCTCTCTCTCTCTCTCTCACTGTGACATTCTCTCTCTCTCACTGTGACATTCTCTCTCTCACTGTGACATTCTGTCTCTCTCTCTCTCACTGTGACATTCTCTCTCTCTCTCTCTCACTGTGACATTCACTCTGTTTCTCTCACTGTGACATTCACTCTCTCTCTCACTGTGACATTCTCTCTCTCTCTCACTGTGACATTCTCTCCCTCTCTCACTGTGAAATTCTCTCTCTCACCGTGACATTCTCTCTCTCACCGTGACATTCTCTCTCACTCTCACCGTGACATTCTCTCTCTCACTGTGACATTCTCTCTCCCTCTCTCTCTCTGTGACATTCTCTCTCTCTCTCTCTCTGTGACATTCTTTCTCTCTCTCTGTGACATTCTCTCTCTCTCTCTCTCACTGTGACATTCTCTCTCTCTCTCACTGTGACATTCTCTCTCTCTCTCTCACTGTGACATTCTCTCTCTCTCTCACTGTGACATTCTCTCTCTCTCTCTCTCACTGTGAGATTCTCACTCTCTCACTGTGACATTCTCTCTCTCTCACTATGACATTCTCTCTTTCTCACTGTGACATTCTCTCTCTCTCTCTCTCACTGTGACATTGTCTCTCTGTCTCTCACTGTGACATTCTCTCTCTCTGTCACTGAGACATTCTCTCTCTCTCACACTGTGACATTCTCTCTCTTTCTCACTGTGATATTCTCTCTCTCTCTCTCACTGACATTCTCTCTCTCTCTCTCTCTGTGACATTCTCTCTCTCTCTCTCTCTCACTGTGACATTGTCTCTCTCTCCCTGTGACATTCTCTCTCTCTCTAACTTAGACATTCTCTCTCTCTCTCTCACTGTGACTTTCTCTCTCTCTCTCACTGACATTCTCTCTCTCTTTCTGTGACATTCTCTCTCTCTCTCTCTCTCTCACTGTGACATTCTCTCTCTCTCACTGTGACATTCTCTCTCTCTCTAACTTAGACATTCTCTCTCTCTCTAACTTAGACATTCTCTCTCTCTCACTGTGACATTCTCTCTCTCTCTCACTGTGACATTCTCTCTCTCTCTCTCTCACTGTGACATTCTCTCTCACTGTGACATTCTCTCTCACTGTGACATTCTCTCTCTCACTGACATTCTCTCTCTCTCACTGAGACATTCTCTCTCTCTGAGACATTCTCTCTCTCTCACTGAGATATTCTCTCTCTCTCTCTTACTATGACATTCTCTCTCTCTCTCTCACTGTGACATTCTCTCTCTCTCTCACTGTGACATTCTCTGTCTCTCTCACTATGACATTCTCTCTCTCTTTCTCACTGTGACATTCTCTCTCTCTCTCTCTCACTGTGACATTCTCTCTCTCTCTCACTGTGACATTCTCTCTCTCTCTCACTGTGACATTCTCTCTCTCTCACTGTGACATTCTCTCTCTCTCACTGTGACATTCTCTCTCTCTCACTGTGACATTCACTCTCTCTCTCTCACTGTGACATTCTCTCTCTCTCTCTCACTGTGACATTCTCTCTCTCTCACTGTGACATTCTCTCTCTCTCTCTCACTGTGACATTCTCTTCCTCTCTCACTGTCACATTCTCTCTCTCTCTCTCTCTCACTGTGACATTCTATCTCTCTCACTGTGACATTCTCTCTCTCTCTCTCACGGACATTCTCTCTCTCTCTATCTCACTGACATTCTCTCTCTCTCTCTCTCACTGACATTCTCTCTCTCTCTCACTGACATTCTCTCTCTCTCTCTCTCACTGACATTCTCTCTCTCTCTCTCACACTGACATTCTCTCTCTCACTGATATTCTCACTCTCTCTCTCACTGACATTCTCTCTCTCTCTCTCACAGACATTCTCTCTCTCTCTCTCAGACATTCTCTCTCTCTCTCTCACAGTCATTCTCTCTCTCTCTCTCTCACTGACATTCTCTCTCTCTCTTTCACAGACATTCTCTCTCTCTCTCTAACTCACTGTGACATTCTCTCTCTCTCTCTCACTGTGACATTCTGTCTCTCTCTCTCACTGTGACATTCTCTCTCTCTCTCACTGTGACATTCTCTCTCTCTCTCTCACTGTGACATTCTCTCTCTCTCTCTCACTGTGACATTCTCTCTCTCTCTCACTGTGACATTCTCTCTCTCTCTCTCACTGTGAGATTCTCACTCTCTCACTGTGACATTCTCTCTCTCTCACTGTGACATTCTCTCTCTCTCACTGTGACATTCTCTCTCTCTCACTGTGACATTCTCTCTCTCTCTCTCTCACTGTGACATTGTCTCTCTGTCTCTCACTGTGACATTCTCTCTCTCTGTCACTGAGACATTCTCTCTCGCTCACACTGTGACATTCTCTCTTTCTCACTGTGACATTCTCTCTCTCTCTCTCACTGACATTCTCTCTCTCTGTGACATTCACTCTCTCTCTCTCTCACTGTGACATTCTCTCTCTCTCTAACTTAGACATTCTCTCTCTCTCTCTCTCACAGACATTCTCTCTCTCTCTTTCACAGACATTCTCTCTCTCTCTCTAACTCACTGTGACATTCTCTCTCTCTCACTGTGACATTCTGTCTCTCTCTCTCACTGTGACATTCTCTCTCTCTCTCACTGTGACATTCTCTCTCTTTCTCACTGTGACATTCTCTCTCTCTCTCACTGTGACATTCTCTCTCTCTCTCACTGTGACATTCTCTCTCTCTCTCACTATAACATTCTCTCTCTCTCTCACTGTGACATTCTCTCTCGCTCTCTCACTGTGACATTCTCTCTCGCTCTCTCACTGTGACATTCTCTCTCTCTCACTGTGACATTCTCTCTCTCTCTCACTAGGACATTCTCTCTCTCTCACTGTGACATTCTCTCTCTCTCACACTGTGACATTCTCTCTCTCTCTCTCACTGTGACATTCTCTCTCTCTCTCTCTCTAACTGTGACATTCTGTCTCTCTCTCTCTCACTGTGACATTCTCTCTCTCTCTCTCTCACTGTGACATTCACTCTGTTTCTCTCACTGTGACATTCACTCTCTCTCTCACTGTGACATTCTCTCCCTCTCTCACTGTGACATTCTCTCCCTCTCTCACTGTGAAATTCTCTCTCTCACCGTGACATTCTCTCCTTCACCGTGACATTCTCTCTCTCTCTCACTCTCACCGTGACATTCTCTCTCTCACTGTGACATTCTCTCTCCCTCTCTCTCTCTGTGACATTCTCTCTCTCTCTCTCTCTGTGACATTCTTTCTCTCTCTCTGTGACATTCTCTCTCTCTCTCACTGTGACATTCTCTCTCTCTCTCACTGTGACATTCTCTCTCTCTCACTGTGACATTCTCTCTCTCTCTCTCACTGTGACATTCTCTCTCTCTCTCTCACTGTGACATTCTCTCTCTCTCTCTCACTGTGACATTCTCTCTCTCTCTCTCACTGTGAGATTCTCACTCTCTCACTGTGACATTCTCTCTCTCTCACTGTGACATTCTCTCTCTCTCACTGTGACATTCTCTCTCTCTCACTGTGACATTGTCTCTCTGTCTCTCACTGTGACATTCTCTCTCTCTGTCACTGAGACATTCTCTCTCTCTCACACTGTGACATTCTCTCTCTCACCGTCACATTCTCTCTATCACTGTGACATTCTCTCTCCCTCTCTCTCTCTGTGACATTCTCTCTCTCTCTCTCTCTGTGACATTCTTTCTCTCTCTCAGTGACATTCTCTCTCTCTCTCACTGTGACATTCTCTCTCTCTCTCACTGTGACATTCTCTCTCTCTCTCTCACTGTGACATTCTCTCTCTCTCTCTCTCTCACTGTGACATTCTCTCTCTCTCTCTCACTGTGAGATTCTCACTCTCTCACTGTGACATTCTCTCTCTCTCACTGTGACATTCTCTCTCTCTCACTGTGACATTCTCTCTCTCTCTCTCACTGACATTCTCTCTCTCTCTCACTGACATTCTCTCTCTCTCTCACTGACATTCCCTCTCGCTCTCTCTGTGACATTCTCTCTCTCTCTCTCTCTCTCACTGTGACATTGTCTCTCTCTCACTGAGACATTCTCTCTCTCTCTAACTTAGACATTCTCTCTCTCTCTCTCACTGTGACATTCTCTCTCTCTCTCACAGACATTCTCTCTCTCTCTCTGTGACATTCTCTCTCTCTCTCTCTCTCACTGTGAAATTCTCTCTCTCTCACTGTGACATTCTCTCTCTCTCTAACTTAGACATTCTCTCTCTCTCTCACTGTGACATTCTCTCTCTCTCTCACTATGACATTCTCTCTCTCTCTCACTATGACATTCTCTCTCTCTCTCTCACTGTGACATTCTCTCTCACTGTGACATTCTCTCTCACTGTGACATTCTCTCTCTCACTGACATTCTCTCTCTCTCACTGAGACATTCTCTCTCTCTGAGACATTCTCTCTCTCTCACTGAGATATTCTCTCTCTCTCTCTTACTATGACATTCTCTCTCTCTCACTGTGACATTCTCTCTCTCTCTCACTGTGACATTCTCTCTCTCTCTCACTGTGACATTCTCTCTCTCTCTCACTATGACATTCTCTCTCTCTTTCTCACTGTGACATTCTCTCTCTCTCTCTCTCACTGTGACATTCTCTCTCTCTCTCACTGTGACATTCTCTCTCTCTCTCACTGTGACATTCTCTCTCTCTCACTGTGACATTCTCTCTCTCTCACTGTGACATTCTCTCTCTCTCACTGTGACATTCACTCTCTCTCTCTCACTGTGACATTCTCTCTCTCTCTCACTGTGACATTCTCTCTCTCTCACTGTGACATTCTCTCTCTCTCACTGTGACATTCTCTCTCTCTCTCTCACTGTGACATTCTCTTCTTCTCTCACTGTGACATTCTCTCTCTCTCTCTCTCACTGAGACATTCTCTCTCTCTCTCTCACGGACATTCACTCTCTCTCTCTCTCACTGACATTCTCTCTCTCTCTCTCTCACTGACATTCTCTCTCTCTCTCTCTCACTGACATTCTCTCTCTCTCTCACTGACATTCTCTCTCTCTCTCTCTCACTGACATTCTCTCTCTCTCTCTCACTGATATTCTCTCTCTCTCTCTCACTGACATTCTCTCTCTCTCTCTCGCAGACATTCTCTCTCTCTCTCGCAGACATTCTCTCTCTCTCTCTCAGACATTCTCTCTCTCTCTCTCTCACAGTCATTCTCTCTCTCTCTCTCTCACAGACATTCTCTCTCTCTCTTTCACAGACATTCTCTCTCTCTCTAACTCACTGTGACATTCTCTCTCTCTCTCTCACTGTGACATTCTGTCTCTCTCTCTCACTGTGACATTCTCTCTCTCTCTCACTGTCACATTCTCTCTCGCTCTCTCACTGTGACATTCTCTCTCTCTCACTGTGACATTCTCTCTCTCTCACTGTGACATTCTCTCTCTCTCTCACTGTGACATTCTCTCTCTCTCACTGTGACATTCTCTCTCTCTCTCTCACTGTGACATTCTCTCTCTCTCACACTGTGACATACTCTCTCTCTCTCACTGTGACATTCTCTCTCTCTCTCTCTCTCACTGTGACATTCTCTCTCTCTCACTGTGACATTCTCTCTCTCACTCTGACATTCTGTCTCTCTCTCTCTCACTGTGACATTCTCTCTCTCTCTCTCTCACTGTGACATTCACTCTGTCTCTCTCACTGTGACATTCACTCTCTCTCTCACTGTGACATTCTCTCTCTCTCTCACTGTGACATTCTCTCCCTCTCTCACTGTGAAATTCTCTCTCTCACCGTGACATTCTCTCTCTCACCGTGACATTCTCTTTCACTCTCACCGTGACATTCTTTCTCTCACTGTGACATTCTCTCTCCCTCTCTCTCGCTGTGACATTCTCTCTCACAGTGACATTCTCTCTCTCTCACAGAGACATTCGCTCTCTTTCAATGTGACATTCTCTCTCTCTCTCTCTCACTGTGACATTCCCTCTCTCTCTCTCTCACTGTGACATTCCCTCTCTCTCTCTCTCTCTCTTTCTCTCTGTGACATTCGCTATCTCTCTCTCTCAGTGACATTCTCTCTCTCTCACTGTGACAATATCTCTCTCTCTCTCAGTGTGACAATATCTCTCTCTCTCTCACTGTGACATTCTCTCTCTCTCTCTCTCTCACTGTGACATTCTCTCTCTCTCTCTCAATGTGACATTCTCTCTCTCTCTCTCAATGTGACATTCTCTCTCTCTCTCTCTCTCACTGTGACATTCTCTCTCTCTCTCACTGTGACAATATCTCTCTCTCTCTCTCACTGTGACAATATCTCTCTCTCTCTCACTGTGACATTGCCTCTCTCTCTCTCACTGTGACATTCTCTCTCTCTCTCTCACTGTGACATTCTCTCTCTCTCTCTCACTGTGACATTCTCTCTCTCTCTCTCAATGTGACATTCTCTCTCTCTCTCTCTCTCACTGTGACATTCTCTCTCTCTCTCTCACTGTGAGAATATCTCTCTCTCTCTCACTGTGACAATATCTCTCTCTCTCTCACTGTGACATTCTCTCTCTCTCTCTCACTGTGACATTCTCTCTCTCTCTCTCAATGTGACATTCTCTCTCTCTCTCTCTCTCTCACTGTGACATTCTCTCTCTCTCTCTCACTGTGACATTCTCTCTCTCTCTCTCACTGTGACATTCTCTCTCTCTCTCACTGTGACATGCTCTCTCTCTCTCACTGTGACATGCTCTCTCTCTCTCTCTCAGTGACATTCTCTCTCCCTCACTCACTGTGACATTATCTCTCTCTCTCTCACTCACTGTGACATTCTCTCTCTCTCTCACTCACTCACTGTGACATTCTCTCTCTCTTTCACTGTGACATTCTCTCTCTCCCTCACTGTGACATTCTCTCACTCTCACTGTGACATTCTCTCTCTCTCACTGTGACATTCTCTCTCTCACTGTGACATTCTCTCTCTCTGTCTCTCACTGTGACATTCTCTCTCTCTCTCTCACTGTGACATTCTCTCTCTCCCACTCTCACTGTGACATTCTCTCTCTCCCTCTCACTGTGACATTCTCTCTCTCCCTCTCACTGTGACATTCTCTCTCTCCCTCATTCACTGTGACATTCTTTCTCTCTCTCTCTCACTGTGACATTCTCTCTCTCCCTCTCAGGTGACATTCTCTCTCTCTCACTGCGACATTCTCTCTCTCTCTCTCCCACTGTGACATTCTCTCTCTCTCTCTCTCTCACTGTGACAATCTCTCTCTCTCTCACTGTGACATTCTCTCTCTCACACTGTGACATTCTCTCTCTCTCACTGTGACATTCTCTCTCTCACTTTGACATTCTCTCTCTCTCTCACTGTGACATTCTCTCTCTCTCTCACTGTAACATTCTCTCTCGCTCTCTCACTGTGACATCCTCTCTCTCTCACTGTGACATTCTCTCTCTCTCTCACTGTGACATTCTCTCTCTCTCTCTCACTGTGACATTCCCTCTCTCTCTCTCTCACTGTGACATTCCCTCTCTCTCTCTCTCTCTCTTTCTCTCTGTGACATTCGCTATCTCTCTCTCTCAGTGACATTCTCTCTCTCTCACTGTGACAATATCTCTCTCTCTCTCAGTGTGACAATATCTCTCTCTCTCTCACTGTGACATTCTCTCTCTCTCTCTCTCTCACTGTGACATTCTCTCTCTCTCTCTCAATGTGACATTCTCTCTCTCTCTCTCAATGTGACATTCTCTCTCTCTCTCTCTCTCACTGTGACATTCTCTCTCTCTCTCTCACTGTGACAATATCTCTCTCTCTCTCTCACTGTGACAATATCTCTCTCTCTCTCACTGTGACATTGCCTCTCTCTCTCTCACTGTGACATTCTCTCTCTCTCTCTCACTGTGACATTCTCTCTCTCTCTCTCACTGTGACATTCTCTCTCTCTCTCTCAATGTGACATTCTCTCTCTCTCTCTCTCTCACTGTGACATTCTCTCTCTCTCACTCACTGTGAGAATATCTCTCTCTCTCTCACTGTGACAATATCTCTCTCTCTCTCACTGTGACATTCTCTCTCTCTCTCTCACTGTGACATTCTCTCTCTCTCTCTCAATGTGACATTCTCTCTCTCTCTCTCTCTCTCACTGTGACATTCTCTCTCTCTCTCTCACTGTGACATTCTCTCTCTCTCTCTCACTGTGACATTCTCTCTCTCTCTCACTGTGACATGCTCTCTCTCTCTCACTGTGACATGCTCTCTCTCTCTCAGTGACATTCTCTCTCCCTCACTCACTGTGACATTATCTCTCTCTCTCTCACTCACTGTGACATTCTCTCTCTCTCTCACTCACTCACTGTGACATTCTCTCTCTCTTTCACTGTGACATTCTCTCTCTCCCTCACTGTGACATTCTCTCTCTCTCACTGTGACATTCTCTCACTCTCACTGTGACATTCTCTCTCTCTCACTGTGACATTCTCTCTCTCACTGTGACATTCTCTCTCTCTGTCTCTCACTGTGACATTCTCTCTCTCTCTCTCACTGTGACATTCTCTCTCTCCCACTCTCACTGTGACATTCTCTCTCTCCCTCTCACTGTGACATTCTCTCTCTCCCTCTCACTGTGACATTCTCTCTCTCCCTCATTCACTGTGACATTCTTTCTCTCTCTCTCTCACTGTGACATTCTCTCTCTCCCTCTCATGTGAAATTCTCTCTCTCTCACTGCGACATTCTCTCTCTCTCTCTCTCACTGTGACATTCTCTCTCTCTCTCTCACTGTGACAATCTCTCTCTCTCTCACTGTGACATTCTCTCTCTCACACTGTGACATTCTCTCTCTCTCACTGTGACATTCTCTCTCTCACTTTGACATTCTCTCTCTCTCTCACTGTGACATTCTCTCTCTCTCTCACTGTAACATTCTCTCTCGCTCTCTCACTGTGACATCCTCTCTCTCTCACTGTGACATTCTCTCTCTCTCTCACTGTGACATTCTCTCTCTCTCACTGTGACATTCTCTCTCTCTCTCTCACTGTGACATTCTCTCTCTCTCTCACTGCGACATTCTCTCTATCTCTCTCAATGAGACATTCTCTCTCTCTCTCTGTGACATTCTCTCTCTCTCTCTGTCACTGTGACATTCTCTCGCTCTCTCTCACTGTGACATTCTCTCGCTCTCTCTCACTGTGACATTCTGACGCTCTCTCTCACTGTGACATTCTCTCGCTCTCTCTCACTGTGACATTCACTTGCTCTCTCTCACTGTGACATTCTCTCTCTCTCTCTCCCTGTGACATTCTCTCTCTCTCTCTCCCTGTGACATTCTCTCTCTCTCTCTCCCTGTGACATTCTCTCTCTCTCTCTCCCTGTGACATTCTCTCTCTCTCTCTCTCACTGTGACATTCTCTCTCTCCCACTCTCACTGTGACATTCTCTCTCTCCCTCTCACTGTGACATTCTCTCTCTCCCTCTTTCACTGTGACATTCTTCTCTCTCTCTCTCACTGTGACATTCTCTCTCTCTCTCTCATGTGACATTCTCTCTCTCTCAATGCGACATTCTCTCTCTCTCTCTCTCACTGTGACATCCTCTCTCTATCTCACTGTGACAATCTCTCTCTCTCTAACTGTGACATTCTCTCTCTCACACTGTGACATTCTCTCTCTCTCACTGTGACATTCTCTCTCTCACTGTGACATTCTCTCTCTCTCTCACTGTGACATTCTCTCTCTCTCTCACTGTAACATTCTCTCTCGCTCTCTCACTGTGACATCCTCTCTCTCTCACTGTGACATTCTCTCTCTCTCTCACTGTGACATTCTCTCTCTCTCACTGTGACATTCTCTCTCTCTCTCACTGTGACATTCTCTCTCTCTCTCTCTGTCACTGTGACATTCTCTCGCTCTCTCTCACTGTGACATTCTCTCGCTCTCTCTCACTGTGACATTCTGACGCTCTCTCTCACTGTGACATTCTCTCGCTCTCTCTCACTGTGACATTCTCTCGCTCTCTCTCACTGTGACATTCTCTCTCTCTCTCTGTGACATTCTATCTCTCTCTCTGTCACTGTGACATTCTCTCGATCTCTCTCACTGTGACATTCTCTCGCTCTCTCTCACTGTGACATTCTGACGCTCTCTCTCACTGTGACATTCTCTCGCGCTCTCTCACTGTGACATTCTCTCGCTCTCTTTCACTGTGACATTCTCTCTCTCTCACTCCCTGTGACATTCTCTCTCTCTCTCTCCCTGTGACATTCTCTCTCTCTCTCTCTCACTGTGACATTCTCTCTCTCTCTCACTGTGACATTCTCCCTCTCTCTCTCTCACTATGACATTCTCTCTCTCTCTCTCTCTCACTGTGACATTCTCTCTCTCTCTCACTGTGACATTCTCTCTCTCTCATTGTGACATTCTCTCTCTCACACTGTGACATTCTCTCTCTCTCACTTTGACATTCTGTCTCTTTCTCTCACTGTGACATTCTCTCTCTCTCTCACTGTGACATTCTCTCTCGCTCTCTCACTATGACATTCTCTCTCTCTCACTGTGACATTCTCTCTCTCTCTCACTGTGACATTCTCTCTCTCTCACTGTGACATTCTCTCTCTCTCTCACTGTGGCATTCTCTCTCTTTCTCTCTCACTGTGACATTGTCTCTCTCTCTCTATCACTGTGAAATTCTCTCTCTCTCACTGTGACATTCTCCATCTTTCTCTCTCACTGTGACATTCTTTCTCTCTCTCTCTCTTTCTCACTTTCTCTCACTGTGACATTCTCTCTCTCTGTCTCTCACTGTGACATTCTCTCTCTCTCTCTCTCACTGCGACATTCCCTCTCTCTCTCTCTCTCACTGTGAAATTCTCCCTCTCTCTCACTGTGACATTCTCTCTCTCAGTCTCTCACTGTGACATTCTCTCTCTCTGTCTCTCACTGTGACATTCCCTCTCTCTCTCACTGTGACATTACCTCACTCTCTCTCACTGTGACATTCTCACTCTCTCTCACTGTGACATTCTCTCTCTCTCTCTGTGACATTCTCTCTCTCTCTCTCACTGTGACATTCTGTCTCTCACTGTGACATTCTCTCTCTCTCTCTCACTGTGACATTCTCTCTCTCTCTCTCACTGTGACATTCTCTCTCTCTCTCTCTCTCTCACTGTGACATTCTCTCTCTCTCTCTCTCACTGTGACATTGTCTCTCTCTCTCTCTCACTGTGACATTCTCTCTCTCTCTCTCTCACTGTGACATTCTATCTCTCTCACTGTGACATTCTCTCTCTCTCTCTCACTGACATTCTCTCTCTCTCTCTCACTGACAATCTATCTCTCTCTCTCACTGACATTCTCTCTCTCTCTCTCTGACTGACATTCTCTCTCTCTCTCTCACTGACATTCTCTCTCTCTCTCTCACTGACATTCTCTCTCTCTCACTGATATTCTCTCTCTCTCTCTCACTGACATTCTCTCTCTCTCTCACAGACATTCTCTCTGTCTCTCTCAGACATTCTCTCTCTCACTGTGACATTCTCTCTCTCTCTCTCTCTGTGACATTTTCTCTCTCTCACTGTGACATTCTCTCTCTCTCATTGTGACATTCTCTCTCTCTCACTGTGACATTCACTCTCTCTCTCTCACTGTGACATTCTCTCTCTCTCACTGTGACATTCTCTCTCTCTCTCTCACTGTGACATAATCTCTCTCTCTCTCTCACTGTGACATTTCTCTCTCTCTCTCTCAATGTGACATTCTCTCTCTCTCTCACTGTGACATTCTCTCCCTCTCTCTCACTGTGACATTCTCTCCCTCTCTCTCACTTCGACATGCTCTCTCTCTCTCTCACTCACTGTGACATTCTCTTTCTCACTGTGACATTCTCTCTATCTCTCACTATGACATTCTCTCTCTCTCTCTCTCACTGTGACATTCTCTCTCTCTCACTGTGACATTCTCTCTCGCTCTCTCACTGTGACATTCTCTCTCTCTCACTGTGACATTCTCTCTCTCTCTCGCTGTGACATTCTCTCTCTCTCACTGTGACATTCTCTCTCTCTCTCTCTCTCACTGTGACATTCTCTCTCTCTCACTGTGACATTCTCTCTCTCTCTCACTGTGACATTCTCTCTCTCTCTCACTGTGACATTCTCTCTCTCTCTCTCTCTCTCACTGTGACATTCTCTCTCTCTCACTGTGACATTCTCTCTCTCACTGTGACATTCTGTCTCTCTCTCTCTCACTGTGACATTCTCTCTCTCTCTGTCTCACTGTGACATTCACTCTGTCTCTCTCACTGTGACATTCAATCTCTCTCTCACTGTGACATTCTCTCTCTCACTGTGACATTCTCTCCCTCTCTCACTGTGAAATTCACTCTCTCACCGTGACATTCTCTCTCTCACCGTGACATTCTCTCTCACTCTCACCGTGACATTCTCTCTCACACTGTGACATTCTCTCTCTCTCTCCCTCTCTGTGACATTCTCTCTCTCTCTCTCTCTGTGACATTCTCTCTCTCTCTGTGACATTCTCTCTCTCTCTCTCTCACTGTGACATTCTCTCTCTCTCTCTCACTGTGACATTCTCTCTCTCTCTCTCACTGTGACATTCTCTCTCTCTCTCTCTCGCTGTGACATTCTCTCTCTCTCTCACTGTGACATTCTGTCTCTCTCTCACTGTGACATTCTCTCTCTCTCTCTCACTGTGAGATTCTCACTCTCTCACTGTGACATTCTCTCTCTCTCACTGTGACATTCTCTCTCTCTCACTGTGACATTCTCTCTCTCTCACTGTGACATTCTCTCTCTCTCTCTCTCACTGTGACATTGTCTCTCTGTCTCTCACTGTGACATTCTCTCTCTCTGTCACTGTGAAAATCTCTCTCTCTCACACTGTGACATTCTCTCTCTTTCTCACTCTGACATTCTCTCTCTCTCTCACTGACATTCTCTCTCTCTCTCTCTGTGACATTCTCTCTCTCTCTCTCTCTCTCACTGTGACATGCTCACTCTCTCAATGTGACATTCTCTCTCTCTCTAACATAAACATTCTCTCTCTCTCTAACTTAGACATTCTCTCTCTCTCTCACCGTGACATTCTCTCTCTCTCTCACTATGACATTCTCTGTCTCTCTCTCACTTTGACATTCTCTCTCTCTCTCACTGTGACATTCTCTCTCTCTCACACTGTGACATTCTCTCTCTCTCTCACTGTGACATTCTCTCTCTCTCTCTCTCTCACTGTGACATTCTCTCTCTCTCACTGTGACATTGTCTCTCTCACTGTGACATTCTGTCTCTCACTGTGACATTCTGTCTCTCTCTCTCTCACTGTGACATTCACTCTGTCTCTCTCACTGTGACATTCACTCTCTCTCTCACTGTGACATTCTCTCTCTCTCTCACTGTGACATTCTCTCTCTCTCTCACTGTGACATTCTCTCTCTCTCACTGTGACATTCTCTCTCTCTCACTGTGACATTCTCTCTCTCCCTCCCTCTCTCTCTTACTGTGACATTCTCTGTCTATCTCTCACTGTGACATTCTCTCTCTCTCTCTGTGACATTCTCTCTCTCTCACTGTGACATTCTCTCTCTCTCTCTCTCTCTCACTGTGACATTCTCTCTCTCTCTCTCTCAATGTGACATTCTCTCTCTCTCTCACTGTGACATTCTCTCCCTCTCTCTCACTGTGACATTCTCTCCCTCTCTCTCACTTCGACATGCTCTCTCTCTCTCTCACTCACTGTGACATTCTCTTTCTCACTGTGACATTCTCTCTCTCTCTCACTATGACATTCTCTCTCTCTCACTGTGACATTCTCTCTCTCTCACTGTGACATTCTCTCTCTCTCACTGTGACATTCTCTCTCTCTCTCTCACTGTGACATTCTCTCTCTCTCTCTCTCTCTCACTGTGACATTCTCTCTCTCTCTCTCTCACTGTGACATTGTCTCTCTCTCTCTCTCAATGTGACATTCTCTCTCTCTCTCTCTCACTGTGACATTCTATCTCTCTCACTGTGACATTCTCTCTCTCTCTCTCACTGACATTCTCTCTCTCTCTCTCACTGACAATCTATCTCTCTCTCTCACTGACATTCTCTCTCTCTCTCTCTGACTGACATTCTCTCTCTCTCTCTCACTGACATTCTCTCTCTCTCTCACTGACATTCTCTCTCTCTCACTGATATTCTCTCTCTCTCTCACTGACATTCTCTCTCTCTCTCTCACAGACATTCTCTCTGTCTCTCTCAGACATTCTCTCTCTCACTGTGACATTCTCTCTCTCTCTCTCTCTGTGACATTTTCTCTCTCTCACTGTGACATTCTCTCTCTCTCATTGTGACATTCTCTCTCTCTCACTGTGACATTCACTCTCTCTCTCTCACTGTGACATTCTCTCTCTCTCACTGTGACATTCTCTCTCTCTCTCTCACTGTGACATAATCTCTCTCTCTCTCTCACTGTGACATTTCTCTCTCTCTCTCTCAATGTGACATTCTCTCTCTCTCTCACTGTGACATTCTCTCCCTCTCTCTCACTGTGACATTCTCTCCCTCTCTCTCACTTCGACATGCTCTCTCTCTCTCTCACTCACTGTGACATTCTCTTTCTCACTGTGACATTCTCTCTCTCTCTCACTATGACATTCTCTCTCTCTCTCTCTCACTGTGACATTCTCTCTCTCTCACTGTGACATTCTCTCTCGCTCTCTCACTGTGACATTCTCTCTCTCTCACTGTGACATTCTCTCTCTCTCTCGCTGTGACATTCTCTCTCTCTCACTGTGACATTCTCTCTCTCTCTCTCTCTCACTGTGACATTCTCTCTCTCTCACTGTGACATTCTCTCTCTCTCTCACTGTGACATTCTCTCTCTCTCTCACTGTGACATTCTCTCTCTCTCTCACTGTGACATTCTCTCTCTCTCTCTCTCTCTCTCACTGTGACATTCTCTCTCTCTCACTGTGACATTCTCTCTCTCACTGTGACATTCTGTCTCTCTCTCTCTCACTGTGACATTCTCTCTCTCTCTCTCTCACTGTGACATTCACTCTGTCTCTCTCACTGTGACATTCAATCTCTCTCTCACTGTGACATTCTCTCTCTCACTGTGACATTCTCTCCCTCTCTCACTGTGAAATTCACTCTCTCACCGTGACATTCTCTCTCTCACCGTGACATTCTCTCTCACTCTCACCGTGACATTCTCTCTCACACTGTGACATTCTCTCTCTCTCTCCCTCTCTGTGACATTCTCTCTCTCTCTCTCTCTGTGACATTCTCTCTCTCTCTGTGACATTCTCTCTCTCTCTTGACATTCTCTCTCTCTCTCTCTCACTGTGACATTCTCTCTCTCTCTCTCACTGTGACATTCTCTCTCTCTCTCTCACTGTGACATTCTCTCTCTCTCTCTCTCGCTGTGACATTCTCTCTCTCTCTCACTGTGACATTCTGTCTCTCTCTCACTGTGACATTCTCTCTCTCTCTCTCACTGTGAGATTCTCACTCTCTCACTGTGACATTCTCTCTCTCTCACTGTGACATTCTCTCTCTCTCACTGTGACATTCTCTCTCTCTCACTGTGACATTCTCTCTCTCTCTCTCTCACTGTGACATTGTCTCTCTGTCTCTCACTGTGACATTCTCTCTCTCTGTCACTGTGAAAATCTCTCTCTCTCACACTGTGACATTCTCTCTCTTTCTCACTCTGACATTCTCTCTCTCTCTCACTGACATTCTCTCTCTCTCTCTCTGTGACATTCTCTCTCTCTCTCTCTCTCTCACTGTGACATTCTCACTCTCTCAATGTGACATTCTCTCTCTCTCTAACATAAACATTCTCTCTCTCTCTAACTTAGACATTCTCTCTCTCTCTCACTGTGACATTCTCTCTCTCTCTCACTATGACATTCTCTGTCTCTCTCTCACTTTGACATTCTCTCTCTCTCTCACTGTGACATTCTCTCTCTCTCACACTGTGACATTCTCTCTCTCTCTCACTGTGACATTCTCTCTCTCTCTCACTGTGACATTCTCTCTCTCTCTCTCTCTCTCACTGTGACATTCTCTCTCTCTCACTGTGACATTCTCTCTCTCACTGTGACATTCTGTCTCTCACTGTGACATTCTGTCTCTCACTGTGACATTCTGTCTCTCTCTCTCTCACTGTGACATTCACTCTGTCTCTCTCACTGTGACATTCACTCTCTCTCTCACTGTGACATTCTCTCTCTCTCTCACTGTGACATTCTCTCTCTCTCACTGTGACATTCTCTCTCTCTCACTGTGACATTCTCTCTCTCCCTCCCTCTCTCTCTCACTGTGACATTCTCTGTCTATCTCTCACTGTGACATTCTCTCTCTCTCTCTGTGACATTCTCTCTCTCTCACTGTGACATTCTCTCTCTCCCTCTCACTGTGACATTCTCTCTCTCCCTCTCACTGTGACATTCTCTCTCTCCCTCATTCACTGTGACATTCTTTCTCTCTCTCTCTCACTGTGACATTCTCTCTCTCCCTCTCATGTGACATTCTCTCTCTCTCACTGCGACATTCTCTCTCTCTCTCTCTCACTGTGACATTCTCTCTCTCTCTCTCTCTCACTGTGACAATCTCTCTCTCTCTCACTGTGACATTCTCTCTCTCACACTGTGACATTCTCTCTCTCTCACTGTGACATTCTCTCTCTCACTTTGACATTCTCTCTCTCTCTCACTGTGACATTCTCTCTCTCTCTCACTGTAACATTCTCTCTCGCTCTCTCACTGTGACATCCTCTCTCTCTCACTGTGACATTCTCTCTCTCTCTCACTGTGACATTCTCTCTCTCTCACTGTGACATTCTCTCTCTCTCTCTCACTGTGACATTCTCTCTCTCTCTCACTGCGACATTCTCCCTATCTCTCTCAATGAGACATTCTCTCTCTCTCTCTGTGACATTCTCTCTCTCTCTCTGTCACTGTGACATTCTCTCGCTCTCTCTCACTGTGACATTCTCTCGCTCTCTCTCACTGTGACATTCTGACGCTCTCTCTCACTGTGACATTCTCTCGCTCTCTCTCATTGTGACATTCACTTACTCTCTCTCACTGTGACATTCTCTCTCTCTCTCTCCCTGTGACATTCTCTCTCTCTCTCTCCCTGTGACATTCTCTCTCTCTCTCCCTGTGACATTCTCTCTCTCTCTCTCCCTGTGACATTCTCTCTCTCTCTCTCTCACTGTGACATTCTCTCTCTCCCACTCTCACTGTGACATTCTCTCTCTCCCTCTCACTGTGACATTCTCTCTCTCCCTCTTTCACTGTGACATTCTTTCTCTCTCTCTCTCACTGTGACATTCTCTCTCTCTCTCTCATGTGACATTCTCTCTCTCTCAATGCGACATTCTCTCTCTCTCTCTCTCACTGTGACATCCTCTCTCTATCTCACTGTGACAATCTCTCTCTCTCTAACTGTGACATTCTCTCTCTCACACTGTGACATTCTCTCTCTCTCACTGTGACATTCTCTCTCTCACTGTGACATTCTCTCTCTCTCTCACTGTGACATTCTCTCTCTCTCTCACTGTAACATTCTCTCTCGCTCTCTCACTGTGACATCCTCTCTCTCTCACTGTGACATTCTCTCTCTCTCTCACTGTGACATTCTCTCTCTCTCACTGTGACATTCTCTCTCTCTCTCACTGTGACATTCTCTCTCTCTCTCTCTGTCACTGTGACATTCTCTCGCTCTCTCTCACTGTGACATTCTCTCGCTCTCTCTCACTGTGACATTCTGACGCTCTCTCTCACTGTGACATTCTCTCGCTCTCTCTCACTGTGACATTCTCTCGCTCTCTCTCACTGTGACATTCTCTCTCTCTCTCTGTGACATTCTATCTCTCTCTCTGTCACTGTGACATTCTCTCGATCTCTCTCACTGTGACATTCTCTCGCTCTCTCTCACTGTGACATTCTGACGCTCTCTCTCACTGTGACATTCTCTCGCGCTCTCTCACTGTGACATTCTCTCGCTCTCTTTCACTGTGACATTCTCTCTCTCTCACTCCCTGTGACATTCTCTCTCTCTCTCTCCCTGTGACATTCTCTCTCTCTCTCTCTCACTGTGACATTCTCTCTCTCTCTCACTGTGACATTCTCCCTCTCTCTCTCTCACTATGACATTCTCTCTCTCTCTCTCTCTCACTGTGACATTCTCTCTCTCTCTCACTGTGACATTCTCTCTCTCTCATTGTGACATTCTCTCTCTCACACTGTGACATTCTCTCTCTCTCACTTTGACATTCTGTCTCTTTCTCTCACTGTGACATTCTCTCTCTCTCTCACTGTGACATTCTCTCTCGCTCTCTCACTATGACATTCTCTCTCTCTCACTGTGACATTCTCTCTCTCTCTCACTGTGACATTCTCTCTCTCTCACTGTGACATTCTCTCTCTCTCTCACTGTGACATTCTCTCTCTCTCACTGTGACATTCTCTCTCTCTCTCACTGTGGCATTCTCTCTCTTTCTCTCTCACTGTGACATTGTCTCTCTCTCTCTATCACTGTGAAATTCTCTCTCTCTCACTGTGACATTCTCCATCTTTCTCTCTCACTGTGACATTCTTTCTCTCTCTCTCTCTTTCTCACTTTCTCTCACTGTGACATTCTCTCTCTCTGTCTCTCACTGTGACATTCTCTCTCTCTCTCTCTCACTGCGACATTCCCTCTCTCTCTCTCTCTCACTGTGAAATTCTCCCTCTCTCTCACTGTGACATTCTCTCTCTCAGTCTCTCACTGTGACATTCTCTCTCTCTGTCTCTCACTGTGACATTCCCTCTCTCTCTCACTGTGACATTACCTCACTCTCTCTCACTGTGACATTCTCACTCTCTCTCACTGTGACATTCTCTCTCTCTCTCTGTGACATTCTCTCTCTCTCTCTCACTGTGACATTCTGTCTCTCACTGTGACATTCTCTCTCTCTCTCTCACTGTGACATTCTCTCTCTCTCTCTCACTGTGACATTCTCTCTCTCTCTCTCTCTCTCACTGTGACATTCTCTCTCTCTCTCTCTCACTGTGACATTGTCTCTCTCTCTCTCTCACTGTGACATTCTCTCTCTCTCTCTCTCACTGTGACATTCTATCTCTCTCACTGTGACATTCTCTCTCTCTCTCTCACTGACATTCTCTCTCTCTCTCTCACTGACAATCTATCTCTCTCTCTCACTGACATTCTCTCTCTCTCTCTCTGACTGACATTCTCTCTCTCTCTCTCACTGACATTCTCTCTCTCTCTCTCACTGACATTCTCTCTCTCTCACTGATATTCTCTCTCTCTCTCACTGACATTCTCTCTCTCTCTCTCACAGACATTCTCTCTGTCTCTCTCAGACATTCTCTCTCTCACTGTGACATTCTCTCTCTCTCTCTCTCTGTGACATTTTCTCTCTCTCACTGTGACATTCTCTCTCTCTCATTGTTACATTCTCTCTCTCTCACTGTGACATTCACTCTCTCTCTCTCACTGTGACATTCTCTCTCTCTCACTGTGACATTCTCTCTCTCTCTCTCACTGTGACATAATCTCTCTCTCTCTCTCACTGTGACATTTCTCTCTCTCTCTCTCAATGTGACATTCTCTCTCTCTCTCACTGTGACATTCTCTCCCTCTCTCTCACTGTGACATTCTCTCCCTCCCTCTCACTTCGACATGCTCTCTCTCTCTCTCACTCACTGTGACATTCTCTTTCTCACTGTGACATTCTCTCTCTCTCTCACTATGACATTCTCTCTCTCTCTCTCTCTCACTGTGACATTCTCTCTCTCTCACTGTGACATTCTCTCTCGCTCTCTCACTGTGACATTCTCTCTCTCTCACTGTGACATTCTCTCTCTCTCTCGCTGTGACATTCTCTCTCTCTCACTGTGACATTCTCTCTCTCTCTCTCTCTCACTGTGACATTCTCTCTCTCTCACTGTGACATTCTCTCTCTCTCTCACTGTGACATTCTCTCTCTCTCTCACTGTGACATTCTCTCTCTCTCTCTCTCTCTCACTGTGACATTCTCTCTCTCTCACTGTGACATTCTCTCTCTCACTGTGACATTCTGTCTCTCTCTCTCTCACTGTGACATTCTCTCTCTCTCTGTCTCACTGTGACATTCACTCTGTCTCTCTCACTGTGACATTCAATCTCTCTCTCACTGTGACATTCTCTCTCTCACTGTGACATTCTCTCCCTCTCTCACTGTGAAATTCACTCTCTCACCGTGACATTCTCTCTCTCACCGTGACATTCTCTCTCACTCTCACCGTGACATTCTCTCTCACACTGTGACATTCTCTCTCTCTCTCCCTCTCTGTGACATTCTCTCTCTCTCTCTGTGACATTCTCTCTCTCTCTGTGACATTCTCTCTCTCTCTCTCTCACTGTGACATTCTCTCTCTCTCTCTCACTGTGACATTCTCTCTCTCTCTCTCACTGTGACATTCTCTCTCTCTCTCTCTCGCTGTGACATTCTCTCTCTCTCTCACTGTCACATTCTGTCTCTCTCTCACTGTGACATTCTCTCTCTCTCTCTCACTGTGAGATTCTCACTCTCTCTCACTGTGACATTCTCTCTCTCTCACTGTGACATTCTCTCACTCTCACTGTGACATTCTCTCACTCTCACTGTGACATTCTCTCTCTCTCACTGTGACATTCTCTCTCTCTCACTGTGACATTCTCTCTCTCCCTCCCTCTCTCTCTTACTGTGACATTCTCTGTCTATCTCTCACTGTGACATTCTCTCTCTCTCTCTGTGACATTCTCTCTCTCTCACTGTGACATTCTCTCTCTCTCTCTCTCACTGTGACATTCTCTCTCTCTCTCTCTCAATGTGACATTCTCTCCCTCTCTCACTGTGACATTCTCTCCCTCTCTCTCACTGTGACATTCTCTCCCTCTCTCTCACTTCGACATGCTCTCTCTCTCTCTCACTCACTGTGACATTCTCTTTCTCACTGTGACATTCTCTCTCTCTCTCACTATGACATTCTCTCTCTCTCACTGTGACATTCTCTCTCTCTCACTGTGACATTCTCTCTCTCTCACTGAGACATTCTCTCTCTCTCTCTCACTGTGACATTCTCTCTCTCTCTCTCTCACTGTGACATTCTCTCTCTCTCTCTCTCACTGTGACATTGTCTCTCTCTCTCTCTCACTGTGACATTCTCTCTCTCTCTCTCTCACTGTGACATTCTATCTCTCTCACTGTGACATTCTCTCTCTCTCTCTCACTGACATTCTCTCTCTCTCTCTCACTGACAATCTATCTCTCTCTCTCACTGACATTCTCTCTCTCTCTCTCTGACTGACATTCTCTCTCTCTCTCTCACTGACATTCTCTCTCTCTCTCTCACTGACATTCTCTGTCTCTCACTGATATTCTCTCTCTCTCTCACTGACATTCTCTCTCTCTCTCTCACAGACATTCTCTCTGTCTCTCTCAGACATTCTCTCTCTCTCTCTCTCTGTGACATTTTCTCTCTCTCACTGTGACATTCTCTCTCTCTCATTGTGACATTCTCTCTCTCTCACTGTGACATTCACTCTCTCTCTCTCACTGTGACATTCTCTCTCTCTCACTGTGACATTCTCTCTCTCTCTCTCACTGTGACATAATCTCTCTCTCTCTCTCACTGTGACATTTCTCTCTCTCTCTCTCAATGTGACATTCTCTCTCTCTCTCACTGTGACATTCTCTCCCTCTCTCTCACTGTGACATTCTCTCCCTCTCTCTCACTTCGACATGCTCTCTCTCTCTCTCACTCACTGTGACATTCTCTTTCTCACTGTGACATTCTCTCTCTCTCTCACTATGAAATTCTCTCTCTCTCTCTCTCACTGTGACATTCTCTCTCTCTCACTGTGACATTCTCTCTCGCTCTCTCACTGTGACATTCTCTCTCTCTCACTGTGACATTCTCTCTCTCTCTCGCTGTGACATTCTCTCTCTCTCACTGTGACATTCTCTCTCTCTCTCTCTCTCACTGTGACATTCTCTCTCTCTCACTGTGACATTCTCTCTCTCTCTCACTGTGACATTCTCTCTCTCTCTCACTGTGACATTCTCTCTCTCTCTCTCTCTCTCTCACTGTGACATTCTCTCTCTCTCACTGTGACATTCTCTCTCTCACTGTGACATTCTGTCTCTCTCTCTCTCACTGTGACATTCTCTCTCTCTCTGTCTCACTGTGACATTCACTCTGTCTCTCTCACTGTGACATTCAATCTCTCTCTCACTGTGACATTCTCTCTCTCACTGTGACATTCTCTCCCTCTCTCACTGTGAAATTCACTCTCTCACCGTGACATTCTCTCTCTCACCGTGACATTCTCTCTCACTCTCACCGTGACATTCTCTCTCACACTGTGACATTCTCTCTCTCTCTCCCTCTCTGTGACATTCTCTCTCTCTCTCTCTCTGTGACATTCTCTCTCTCTCTGTGACATTCTCTCTCTCTCTTGACATTCTCTCTCTCTCTCTCTCACTGTGACATTCTCTCTCTCTCTCTCACTGTGACATTCTCTCTCTCTCTCTGACTGTGACATTCTCTCTCTCTCTCTCTCGCTGTGACATTCTCTCTCTCTCTCACTGTGACATTCTGTCTCTCTCTCACTGTGACATTCTCTCTCTCTCTCTCACTGTGAGATTCTCACTCTCTCACTGTGACATTCTCTCTCTCTCACTGTGACATTCTCTCACTCTCACTGTGACATTCTCTCACTCTCACTGTGACATTCTCTCTCTCTCACTGTGACATTCTCTCTCTCTCTCTCTCACTGTGACATTGTCTCTCTGTCTCTCACTGTGACATTCTCTCTCTCTGTCACTGTGAAAATCTCTCTCTCTCACACTGTGACATTCTCTCTCTTTCTCACTCTGACATTCTCTCTCTCTCTCACTGACATTCTCTCTCTCTCTCTCTGTGACATTCTCTCTCTCTCTCTCTCTCTCACTGTGACATTCTCACTCTCTCAATGTGACATTCTCTCTCTCTCTAACATAAACATTCTCTCTCTCTCTAACTTAGACATTCTCTCTCTCTCTCACTGTGACATTCTCTCTCTCTCTCACTATGACATTCTCTGTCTCTCTCTCACTTTGACATTCTCTCTCTCTCTCACTGTGACATTCTCTCTCTCTCACACTGTGACATTCTCTCTCTCTCTCACTGTGACATTCTCTCTCTCTCTCACTGTGACATTCTCTCTCTCTCTCTCTCTCACTGTGACATTCTCTCTCTCTCACTGTGACATTCTCTCTCTCACTGTGACATTCTGTCTCTCACTGTGACATTCTGTCTCTCACTGTGACATTCTGTCTGTCTCTCTCTCACTGTGACATTCACTCTGTCTCTCTCACTGTGACATTCACTCTCTCTCTCACTGTGACATTCTCTCTCTCTCTCACTGTGACATTCTCTCTCTCTCACTGTGACATTCTCTCTCTCTCACTGTGACATTCTCTCTCTCCCTCCCTCTCTCTCTCACTGTGACATTCTCTGTCTATCTCTCACTGTGACATTCTCTCTCTCTCTCTGTGACATTCTCTCTCTCTCACTGTGACATTCTCTCTCTCTCTCTCTCACTGTGACATTCTCTCTCTCTCTCTCTCAATGTGACATTCTCTCTCTCTCTCACTGTGACATTCTCTCCCTCTCTCTCACTGTGACATTCTCTCCCTCTCTCTCACTTCGACATGCTCTCTCTCTCTCTCACTCACTGTGACATTCTCTTTCTCACTGTGACATTCTCTCTCTCTCTCACTATGACATTCTCTCTCTCTCACTGTGACATTCTCTCTCTCTCACTGTGACATTCTCTCTCTCTCACTGAGACATTCTGTCTCTCTCACTGTGACATTCTCTCACTCTCTCTTACTGTGACATTCACTGTCTCACTGTGACACTCTCTCTCTCACGTGACATTTTCTCTCTCTCACTCACGTGACATTCTCTCTCTCTCACTCACGTGACATTCTCACTCTCTCACTCACGTAACATTCTGTCACTCTCACTCACGTGACATACTCTCTCGCTCTCACTGTGACATTCTCTCTCTCTCTCTCACTGTGACATTCTCTCTCTCTCTCTCTCTCACTGTGACATTCTCTCTCTCTCACTGTGACATTCTCTCTCTCTCACTGTGACATTCTCTCTCTCCCTCCCTCTCTCTCACTGTGACATTGTCTCTCTCTCTCTCTCATTGTGACATTCTCTCTCTCTCTCTCTCACTGTGACATTCTCTCTCTCTCTCTCTCTCTCACTGTGACATTCTCTCTCTCTCTCTCTCACTGTGACATTCAATCTCACTCTCACTGTGACATTCTCTCTCTCTCTCACTGTGACATTCTCTCTCTCTCTCACTGTGACATTCTCTCTCTCTCTCACTATAACATTCTCTCTCTCTCTCACTGTGACATTCTCTCTCGCTCTCTCACTGTGACATTCTCTCTCTCTCTCTCTGTGACATTCTCTCTCTCTCTCTCTCACTGTGACATTCTCTCTCTCTCTCTCACTGTGACATTCTATCTCTCTCACTGTGACATTCTCTCTCTCTCTCTCTCACTGACATTCTCTCTCTCTCTCTCTCTCACTGACATTCTCTCTCTCTCTCTCTCACTGACATTCTCTCTCTCTCTCACTGACATTCTCTCCCTCTCTCTCTCACTGACATTCTCTCTCTCTCTCTCACTGATATTCTCTCTCTCTCTCTCACTGACATTCTCTCTCTCTCTCTCACAGACATTCTCTCTCTCTCTCTCACAGTCATTCTCTCTCTCTCTCTCTCACAGACATTCTCTCTCTCCCTTTTACAGACATTCTCTCTCTCTCTCACTCACTGTGACATTCTCTCTCTCTCTCTCACTGTGACATTCTGTCTCTATCTCTCACTGTGACATTCTCTCTCTCTCTCACTGTGACATTCTCTCTCTCTCTCTCACTGTGAGATTCTCACTCTCTCACTGTGACATTCTCTCTCTCTCACTGTGACATTCTCTCTCTCTCTCACTGTGACATTCTCTCTCTCTCTCACTGTGACATTCTCTCTCTCTCTCACTGTGACATTCTCTCTCTCTCTCTCTCTCTCTCACTGTGACATTCTCTCTCTCTCACTGTGACATTCTCTCTCTCACTGTGACATTCTGTCTCTCTCTCTCTCACTGTGACATTCTCTCTCTCTCTCTCTCACTGTGACATTCACTCTGTCTCTCTCACTGTGACATTCAATCTCTCTCTCACTGTGACATTCTCTCTCTCACTGTGACATTCTCTCCCTCTCTCACTGTGAAATTCACTCTCTCACCGTGACATTCTCTCTCTCACCGTGACATTCTCTCTCACTCTCACCGTGACATTCTCTCTCACACTGTGACATTCTCTCTCTCTCTCCCTCTCTGTGACATTCTCTCTCTCTCTCTCTCTGTGACATTCTCTCTCTCTCTGTGACATTCTCTCTCTCTCTTGACATTCTCTCTCTCTCTCTCTCACTGTGACATTCTCTCTCTCTCTCTCACTGTGACATTCTCTCTCTCTCTCTCACTGTGACATTCTCTCTCTCTCTCTCTCGCTGTGACATTCTCTCTCTCTCTCACTGTGACATTCTGTCTCTCTCTCACTGTGACATTCTCTCTCTCTCTCTCACTGTGAGATTCTCACTCTCTCACTGTGACATTCTCTCTCTCTCACTGTGACATTCTCTCTCTCTCACTGTGGACATTCTCTCTCTCTCACTGTGACATTCTCTCTCTCTCTCTCTCACTGTGACATTGTCTCTCTGTCTCTCACTGTGACATTCTCTCTCTCTGTCACTGTGAAAATCTCTCTCTCTCACACTGTGACATTCTCTCTCTTTCTCACTCTGACATTCTCTCTCTCTCTCACTGACATTCTCTCTCTCTCTCTCTGTGACATTCTCTCTCTCTCTCTCTCTCTCACTGTGACATTCTCACTCTCTCAATGTGACATTCTCTCTCTCTCTAACATAAACATTCTCTCTCTCTCTAACTTAGACATTCTCTCTCTCTCTCACTGTGACATTCTCTCTCTCTCTCACTATGACATTCTCTGTCTCTCTCTCACTTTGACATTCTCTCTCTCTCTCACTGTGACATTCTCTCTCTCTCACACTGTGACATTCTCTCTCTCTCTCACTGTGACATTCTCTCTCTCTCTCACTGTGACATTCTCTCTCTCTCTCTCTCTCACTGTGACATTCTCTCTCTCTCACTGTGACATTCTCTCTCTCACTGTGACATTCTGTCTCTCACTGTGACATTCTGTCTCTCACTGTGACATTCTGTCTGTCTCTCTCTCACTGTGACATTCACTCTGTCTCTCTCACTGTGACATTCACTCTCTCTCTCACTGTGACATTCTCTCTCTCTCTCACTGTGACATTCTCTCTCTCTCACTGTGACATTCTCTCTCTCTCACTGTGACATTCTCTCTCTCCCTCCCTCTCTCTCTCACTGTGACATTCTCTGTCTATCTCTCACTGTGACATTCTCTCTCTCTCTCTGTGACATTCTCTCTCTCTCACTGTGACATTCTCTCTCTCTCTCTCTCACTGTGACATTCTCTCTCTCTCTCTCTCACTGTGACATTCTCTCTCTCTCTCTCTCAATGTGACATTCTCTCTCTCTCTCACTGTGACATTCTCTCCCTCTCTCTCACTGTGACATTCTCTCCCTCTCTCTCACTTCGACATGCTCTCTCTCTCTCTCACTCACTGTGACATTCTCTTTCTCACTGTGACATTCTCTCTCTCTCTCACTATGACATTCTCTCTCTCTCACTGTGACATTCTCTCTCTCTCACTGTGACATTCTCTCTCTCTCACTGAGACATTCTGTCTCTCTCACTGTGACATTCTCTCACTCTCTCTTACTGTGACATTCACTGTCTCACTGTGACACTCTCTCTCTCACGTGACATTTTCTCTCTCTCACTCACGTGACATTCTCTCTCTCTCACTCACGTGACATTCTCACTCTCTCACTCACGTAACACTCTGTCACTCTCACTCACGTGACATACTCTCTCGCTCTCACTGTGACATTCTCTCTCTCTCTCTCACTGTGACATTCTCTCTCTCTCTCTCTCACTGTGACATTCTCTCTCTCTCACTGTGACATTCTCTCTCTATCACTCTGACATTCTCTCTCTCCCTCCCTCTCTCTCACTGTGACATTGTCTCTCTCTCTCTCTCATTGTGACATTCTCTCTCTCTCTCTCTCACTGTGACATTCTCTCTCTCTCTCACTGTGACATTCTCTCTCTCTCTCTCTCACTGTGACATTCAATCCCTCTCTCACTGTGACATTCTCTCTCTCTCTCACTGTGGACATTCTCTCTCTCTCTCACTGTGACATTCTCTCTCTCTCTCACTATGACATTCTCTCTCGCTCTCTCACTGTGACATTCTCTCTCTCTCTCTCTGTGACATTCTCTCTCTCTCTCTCTCACTGTGACATGCTCTCTCTCTCTCTCACTGTGACATTCTCTCTCTCTCTCTCACTGTGACATTCTATCTCTCTCACTGTGACATTCTCTCTCTCTCTCTCACTGACATTCTCTCTCTCTCTCTCTCTCACTGACATTCTCTCTCTCTCTCACTGACATTCTCTCCCTCTCTCTCTCACTGACATTCTCTCCCTCTCTCTCTCACTGACATTCTCTCTCTCTCTCTCACTGATATTCTCTCTCTCTCTCTCACTGACATTCTCTCTCTCTCTCTCACAGACATTCTCTCTCTCTCTCTCACAGTCATTCTCTCTCTCTCTCTCTCACAGACATTCTCTCTCTCTCCCTTTTACAGACATTCTCTCTCTCTCTCACTCACTGTGACATTCTCTCTCTCTCTCTCACTGTGACATTCTGTCTCTATCTCTCACTGTGACATTCTCTCTCTCTCTCACTGTGACATTCTCTCTCTCTCTCTCACTGTGACATTCTCACTCTCTCTCACTATGACATTCTCTCTCTCTCTCACTATGACATTCTCTCTCTCTCTCACTGTGACATTCTCTCTCTCTCACTGTGACATTCTCTCTCTCACTGTGACATTCTGTCTCTCACTGTGACATTCCCTCTGTCTCTCTCACTGTGACATTCACTCTCTCTCTCACTGTGACATTCTCTCTCTCTCTCACTGTGACATTCTCTCCCTCTCTCACTGTGAAATTCTCTCCCTCTCTCACTGTGAAATTCTCTCTCTCACCGTGACATTCTCTCTCTCACCGTGACATTCTCTCTCACTCTCACCGTGACATTCTCTCTCTCACTGTGACATTCTCTCTCCCTCTCTCTCTCTGTGACATTCTCTCTCTCTCTGTGACATTCTTTCTCTCTCTCTGTGTATTCTCTCTCTCTCACTGTGACATTCTCTCTCTCTCTCACTGTGACATTCTCTCTCTCTCTCACTGTGACATTCTCTCTCTCTCTCTCACTGTGACATTCTCTCTCTCTCTCTCACTGTGACATTCTCACTCTCTCTCACTGTGACATTCTCTCTCTCTCTCTCACTGTGAGATTCTCACTCTCTCTCTCACTGTGAGATTCTCACTCTCTCTCTCTCACTGTGACATTGTCTCTCTGTCTCTCACTGTGACATTCTCTCTCTCTGTCACTGAGACATTCTGTCTCTCTCACACTGTGACATTCTCTCTCTTTCTCACTGTGACATTCTCTCTCTCTCTCTCACTGACATTCTCTCTCTCTGTGACATTCTCTCTCTCTCTCTCTCTCTCACTGTGACATTGTCTCTCTCTCACTGTGACATTCTCTCTCTCTCTAACTTAGACATTCTCTCTCTCTCTCTCTCACAGACATTCTCTCTCTCTCTTTCACAGACATTCTCTCTCTCTCTCTAACTCACTGTGACATTCTCTCTCTCTCACTGTGACATTCTGTCTCTCTCTCTCACTGTGACATTCTCTCTCTCTCTCACTGTGACATTCTCTCTCTCTCTCACTGTGACATTCTCTCTCTCTCTCACTGTGACATTCTCTCTCTCTCTCACTATAACATTCTCTCTCTCTCTCACTGTGACATTCTCTCTCGCGCTCTCTCACTGTGACATTCTCTCTCTCTCTCTCTCTGACATTCTCTCTGCTCTCTCTCTCACTGTGACATTCTCTCTCTCTCTCACTGTGACATTCTCTCTCTCTCTCTCACTGTGACATTCTCTCTCTCTCTCTCACTGTGACATTCTATCTCTCTCACTGTGACATTCTCTCTCTCTCTCTCACTGACATTCTCTCTCTCTCTCTCCTCTCACTGACATTCTCTCTCTCTCTCACTGACATTCTCTCCCTCTCTCTCTCACTGACATTCTCTCTCTCTCTCTCACTGATATTCTCTCTCTCTCTGCTCACTGACATTCTCTCTCTCTCTCTCACAGACATTCTCTCTCTCTCTCTCTCAGACATTCTCTCTCTCTCTCTCACAGTCATTCTCTCTCTCTCTCTCTCACAGACATTCTCTCTCTCCCTTTCACAGACATTCTCTCTCTCTCTCCACTCACTGTGACATTCTCTCTCTCTCTCTCACGGTGACATTCTGTCTCTATCTCTCACTGTGACATTCTCTCTCTCTCTCACTGTGACATTCTCTCTCTCTCTCTCACTGTGACATTCTCTCTCTCTCTCACTATGACATTCTCTCTCTCTCACTGTGACATTCTCCTCTCGCTCGCTCACTGTGACATTCTCTCTCTCTCACTGTGACATTCTCTCTCTCTCTCACTGTGACATTGTCTCTCTCTCACTGTGACATTCTCTCTCTCTCTCTCACTGTGACATTATCTCTCTCTCACACTGTGACATTCTCTCTCTCTCTCCCTGTGACATTCCTCCTCTCTCTCTCTCTCTCACTGTGACATTCTCTCTCTCTCACTGTGACATTCTCCCTCTCACTGTGACATTCTGTCTCTCTCTCTCTCACTGTGACATTCTCTCGCTCTCTCTCTCACTGTGACATTCACTCTGTCTCTCTCACTGTGACATTCACTCTCTCTCTCCACTGGACATTCTCTCTCTCTCTCACTGTGACATTCTCTCCCTCTCTCTCACTGTGACATTCTCTCCCTCTCTCTCACTTCGACATGCTCTTCTCTCTCTCTCACTCACTGTGACATTCTCTTCTCACTGTGACATTCTCTCTCTCTCTCACTATGACATTCTCTCTCTCTCTCTCTCACTGTGACATTCTCTCTCTCTCACTGTGACATTCTCTCTCTCTCTCTCTCACTGTGACATTCTCTCTCTCTCTCTCTCACTGTGACATTCTCTCTCTCTCTCTCTCAATGTGACATTCTCTCTCTCTCTCTCTCAATGTGACATTCTCTCTCTCTCTCACTGTGACATTCTCTCCCTCTCTCTCACTGTGACATTCTCTCCCTCTCTCTCACTTCGACATGCTCTCTCTCTCTCTCTCTCACTCACTGTGACATTCTCTTTCTCACTGTGACATTCTCTCTCTCTCTCACTATGACATTCTCTCTCTCTCACTGTGACATTCTCTCTCTGTCACTGTGACATTCTCTCTCTCTCACTGAGACATTCTGTCTCTCTCACTGTGACATTCTCTCACTCTCTCTTACTGTGACATTCACTGTCTCACTGTGACACTCTCTCTCTCACGTGACATTTTCTCTCTCTCACTCACCTGACATTCTCTCTCTCTCACTCACGTGACATTCTCACTCTCTCACTCACGTAACATTCTGTCACTCTCACTCACGTGACATACTCTCTCGCTCTCACTGTGACATTCTCTCTCTCTCTCTCACTGTGACATTCTCTCTCTCTCTCTCTCACTGTGACATTCTCTCTCTCTCACTGTGACATTCTCTCTCTC
Organism: Isurus oxyrinchus; assembly: GCA_026770705.1. Taxonomy (NCBI): domain Eukaryota; kingdom Metazoa; phylum Chordata; class Chondrichthyes; order Lamniformes; family Lamnidae; genus Isurus; species Isurus oxyrinchus. The sequence continues at coordinate 32,471,214 of JANJGN010000021.1, forward strand.
TCACTGTGACATTCTCTCTCTCCCTCCCTCTCTCTCACTGTGACATTGTCTCTCTCTCTCTCTCATTGTGACATTCTCTCTCTCTCTCTCTCACTGTGACATTCTCTCTCTCTCTCTCTCACTGTGACATTCTCTCTCTCTCTCTCTCACTGTGACATTCTATCTCTCTCACTGTGACATTCTCTCTCTTCTCTCACTGACATTCTTTCTCTCTCTCTCACTGACAATCTATCTCTCTCTCTCACTGACATTCTCTCTCTCTCTCTCTGACTGACATTCTCTCTCTCTGTCTCACTGACATTCTCTCTCTCTCTCTCACTGACATTCTCTCTCTCTCACTGATATTGTCTCTCTCTCTCACTGACATTCTCTCTCTCTCTCTCACAGACATTCTCTCTCTCTCTCTCACAGACATTCTCTCTCTCTCTCTAAGACATTCTCTCTCTCTCTCTCACAGTCATTCTCTCTCTCTCTCTCTCACAGACATTCTCTCTCTCTCTTTCACAGACATTCTCTCTCTCTCTCACTCACTGTGACATTCTCTCTCTCTCTCTCACTGTGACATTCTGTCTCTCTCTCTCTCTCACTGTGACATTCTCTCTCTCTCTCACTGTGACATTCTCTCTCTCTCTCACTGTGACATTCTCTCTCTCTCTCACTGTGACATTCTCTCTCTCTCTCTCTCTCTCACTTTGAAATTCTCTCTCTCTCACTGTGACATTCTCTCTCTCACTGTGACATTCTGTCTCTCTCTCTCTCACTGTGACATTCTCTCTCTCTCTCTCTCACTGTGACATTCACTCTGTCTCTCTCACTGTGATATTCAATCTCTCTCTCACTGTGACATTCTCTCTCTCTCTCACTGTGACATTCTCTGTCTCTCTCACTGTGAAATTCTCTCTCTCACCGTGACATTCTCTCTCACTCTCACCGTGACATTCTCTCTCTCACTGTGACATTCTCTCTCTCTCTCTCTCTGTGACATTCTCTCTCTCTCTTTCTCAGTGACATTCTCTCTCTCTCTCTGTGACATTCTCTCTCTCTCTCTGTGACATTCTCTCTCTCTCACTGTGACATTCTCTCTCTCTCTCACTGTGACATTCTCTCTCTCTCACTGTGACATTCTCTCTCTCTCTCTCACTGTGACATTCTCTCTCTCTCACTGTGACATTCTCTCTCTCTCTCACTGTGACATTCTCTCTCTCTCTCTCACTGTGACATTCTCTCTCTCTCTCTCACTGTGACATTCTCAGTCTCTCTCACTGTGACATTCTCTCTCTCTCTCTCACTGTGAGATTCTCACTCTCTCACTGTGACATTCTCTCTCTCTCACTGTGACATTCTCTCTCTCTAACTTAGACATTCTCTCTCTCTCTCTCTCACAGACATTCTCTCTCTCTCTTTCACAGACATTCTCTCTCCCTCTCTAACTCACTGTGACATTCTCACTCTCTCACTGTGACATTCTGCCTCTCTCTCTCACTGTGACATTCTGCCTCTCTCTCTCACTGTGACATTCTCTCTCTCTCTCACTGTGACATTCTCTCTCTCTCTCACTGTGACATTCTCTCTCTCTCTCACTGTGACATTCTCTCTCTCTCACTGTGACATTCTCTCTCTCTCACTGTGACATTCTCTCTCTCTCTCACGATAACATTCTCTCTCTCTCTCACGATAACATTCTCTCTCTCTCTCACTGTGACATTCTCTCTCTCTCACTGTGACATTCTCTCTCTCTCTCTCTCACTGTGACATTGTCTCTCTGTCTCTCACTGTGACATTCTCTCTCTCTGTCACTGAGACATTCTGTCTCTCTCACACTGTGACATTCTCTCTCTTTCTCACTGTGACATTCTCTCTCTCTCTCTCACTGACATTCTCTCTCTCTGTGACATTCTCTCTCTCTCTCTCTCTCTCACTGTGACATTGTCTCTCTCTCACTGTGACATTCTCTCTCTCTCTAACTTAGACATTCTCTCTCTCTCTCTCTCACAGACATTCTCTCTCTCTCTTTCACAGACATTCTCTCTCTCTCTCTAACTCACTGTGACATTCTCTCTCTCTCACTGTGACATTCTGTCTCTCTCTCTCACTGTGACATTCTCTCTCTCTCTCACTGTGACATTCTCTCTCTCTCTCACTGTGACATTCTCTCTCTCTCTCACTGTGACATTCTCTCTCTCTCTCACTATAACATTCTCTCTCTCTCTCACTGTGACATTCTCTCTCGCTCTCTCACTGTGACATTCTCTCTTTCTCTCTCTCTGACATTCTCTCTCTCTCTCTCTCACTGTGACATTCTCTCTCTCTCTCACTGTGACATTCTCTCTCTCTCTCTCACTGTGACATTCTCAATCTCTCTCTCACTGTGACATTCTATCTCTCTCACTGTGACATTCTCTCTCTCTCTCTCACTGACATTCTCTCTCTCTCTCTCTCTCACTGACATTCTCTCTCTCTCTCACTGACATTCTCTCCCTCTCTCTCTCACTGACATTCTCTCTCTCTCTCTCACTGATATTCTCTCTCTCTCTCTCACTGACATTCTCTCTCTCTCTCTCACAGACATTCTCTCTCTCTCTCTCTCAGACATTCTCTCTCTCTCTCTCACAGTCATTCTCTCTCTCTCTCTCTCACAGACATTCTCTCTCTCCCTTTCACAGACATTCTCTCTCTCTCTCACTCACTGTGACATTCTCTCTCTCTCTCTCACTGTGACATTCTGTCTCTATCTCTCACTGTGACATTCTCTCTCTCTCTCACTGTGACATTCTCTCTCTCTCTCACTGTGACATTCTCTCTCTCTCTCTCACTGTGACATTCTCTCTCTCTCTCACTATGACATTCTCTCTCTCACTCACTGTGACATTCTCTCTCGCTCTCTCACTGTGACATTCTCTCTCTCTCACTGTGACATTCTCTCTCTCTCTCACTGTGACATTGTCTCTCTCTCACTGTGACATTCTCTCTCTCTCTCTCACTGTGACATTATCTCTCTCTCACACTGTGACATTCTCTCTCTCTCTCCCTGTGACATTCTCTCTCTCTCTCTCTCTCACTGTGACATTCTCTCTCTCTCACTGTGACATTCTCCCTCTCACTGTGACATTCTGTCTCTCTCTCTCTCACTGTGACATTCTCTCGCTCTCTCTCTCACTGTGACATTCACTCTGTCTCTCTCACTGTGACATTCACTCTCTCTCTCACTGTGACATTCTCTCTCTCTCTCACTGTGACATTCTCTCCCTCTCTCTCACTGTGACATTCTCTCCCTCTCTCTCACTTCGACATGCTCTCTCTCTCTCTCACTCACTGTGACATTCTCTTTCTCACTGTGACATTCTCTCTCTCTCTCACTATGACATTCTCTCTCTCTCTCTCTCACTGTGACATTCTCTCTCTCTCACTGTGACATTCTCTCTCTCTCTCTCTCACTGTGACATTCTCTCTCTCTCTCTCTCAATGTGACATTCTCTCTCTCTCTCTCTCAATGTGACATTCTCTCTCTCTCTCACTGTGACATTCTCTCCCTCTCTCTCACTGTGACATTCTCTCCCTCTCTTTCACTTCGACATGCTCTCTCTCTCTCTCTCTCACTCACTGTGACATTCTCTTTCTCACTGTGACATTCTCTCTCTCTCTCACTATGACATTCTCTCTCTCTCACTGTGACATTCTCTCTCTGTCACTGTGACATTCTCTCTCTCTCACTGAGACATTCTGTCTCTCTCACTGTGACATTCTCTCACTCTCTCTTACTGTGACATTCACTGTCTCACTGTGACACTCTCTCTCTCACGTGACATTTTCTCTCTCTCACTCACCTGACATTCTCTCTCTCTCACTCACGTGACATTCTCACTCTCTCACTCACGTAACATTCTGTCACTCTCACTCACGTGACATACTCTCTCGCTCTCACTGTGACATTCTCTCTCTCTCTCTCACTGTGACATTCTCTCTCTCTCTCTCTCACTGTGACATTCTCTCTCTCTCACTGTGACATTCTCTCTCTCTCACTGTGACATTCTCTCTCTCCCTCCCTCTCTCTCACTGTGACATTGTCTCTCTCTCTCTCTCATTGTGACATTCTCTCTCTCTCTCTCTCACTGTGACATTCTCTCTCTCTCTCTCTCACTGTGACATTCTCTCTCTCTCTCTCTCACTGTGACATTCTATCTCTCTCACTGTGACATTCTCTCTCTTCTCTCACTGACATTCTTTCTCTCTCTCTCACTGACAATCTATCTCTCTCTCTCACTGACATTCTCTCTCTCTCTCTCTGACTGACATTCTCTCTCTCTGTCTCACTGACATTCTCTCTCTCTCTCTCACTGACATTCTCTCTCTCTCACTGATATTGTCTCTCTCTCTCACTGACATTCTCTCTCTCTCTCTCACAGACATTCTCTCTCTCTCTCTAAGACATTCTCTCTCTCTCTCTCACAGTCATTCTCTCTCTCTCTCTCTCACAGACATTCTCTCTCTCTCTTTCACAGACATTCTCTCTCTCTCTCACTCACTGTGACATTCTCTCTCTCTCTCTCACTGTGACATTCTGTCTCTCTCTCTCTCTCACTGTGACATTCTCTCTCTCTCTCACTGTGACTTTCTCTCTCTCTCTCACTGTGACATTCTCTCTCTCTCTCTCTCTCTCACTTTGAAATTCTCTCTCTCTCACTGTGACATTCTCTCTCTCACTGTGACATTCTGTCTCTCTCTCTCTCACTGTGACATTCTCTCTCTCTCTCTCTCACTGTGACATTCACTCTGTCTCTCTCACTGTGATATTCAATCTCTCTCTCACTGTGACATTCTCTCTCTCTCTCACTGTGACATTCTCTGTCTCTCTCACTGTGAAATTCTCTCTCTCACCGTGACATTCTCTCTCACTCTCACCGTGACATTCTCTCTCTCACTGTGACATTCTCTCTCTCTCTCTCTCTGTGACATTCTCTCTCTCTCTTTCTCAGTGACATTCTCTCTCTCTCTCTGTGACATTCTCTCTCTCTCTCTGTGACATTCTCTCTCTCTCACTGTGACATTCTCTCTCTCTCTCACTGTGACATTCTCTCTCTCTCACTGTGACATTCTCTCTCTCTCTCTCACTGTGACATTCTCTCTCTCTCACTGTGACATTCTCTCTCTCTCTCACTGTGACATTCTCTCTCTCTCTCTCACTGTGACATTCTCTCTCTCTCTCTCACTGTGACATTCTCAGTCTCTCTCACTGTGACATTCTCTCTCTCTCTCTCACTGTGAGATTCTCACTCTCTCACTGTGACATTCTCTCTCTCTCACTGTGACATTCTCTCTCTCTAACTTAGACATTCTCTCTCTCTCTCTCTCTCTCACAGACATTCTCTCTCTCTCTTTCACAGACATTCTCTCTCCCTCTCTAACTCACTGTGACATTCTCACTCTCTCACTGTGACATTCTGCCTCTCTCTCTCACTGTGACATTCTGCCTCTCTCTCTCACTGTGACATTCTCTCTCTCTCTCACTGTGACATTCTCTCTCTCTCTCACTGTGACATTCTCTCTCTCTCACTGTGACATTCTCTCTCTCTCACTGTGACATTCTCTCTCTCTCTCACGATAACATTCTCTCTCTCTCTCACGATAACATTCTCTCTCTCTCTCACTGTGACATTCTCTCTCGCTCTCTCACTGTGACATTCTCTCTCTCTCTGCGACATTCTCTCTCTCTCTCTCTCACTGTGACATTCTCTCTCTCTCTCACTGTGACATTCTCTCTCTCTCTCTCACTGTGACATTCTCTCTATCTCTCTCACTGTGACATTCTCTCTCTCTCTCTCTCACTGTGACATTCTATCTCTCTCACTGTGACATTCTCTCTCTCTCTCACTGTGACATTCTCTCTCTCTCTCACTGTGACATTCTCTCTCTCTCTCACGATAACATTCTCTCTCTCTCTCACTGTGACATTCTCTCTCGCTCTCTCACTGTGACATTCTCTCTCTCTCTCTCTGTGACATTCTCTCTCTCTCTCTCTCACTGTGACATTCTCTCTCTCTCTCACTGTGACATTCTCTCTCTCTCTCTCACTGTGACATTCTCTCTCTCTCTCTCACTGTGACATTCTCTCTCTCTCTCTCTCACTGTGACTTTCTATCTCTCTCACTGTGACATTCTCTCTCTCTCTCTCACTGACATTCTCTCTCTCTCACTCTCTCACTGACAATCTCTCTCTCTCTCTCACTGACATTCTCTCTCTCTCTCACTGACATTCTCTCTCTCTCTCTCTCTCACTGACATTCTCTCTCTCTCTCTCTCACTGACATTCTCTCTCTCTCACTGAGACATTCTGTCTCTGTCACTGTGACATTCTCTCACTCTCTCTTACTGTGACTTTCACTGTCTCACTGTGACACTGCCTCTCTCTCACTCACGTGACATTCTCTCTCTCTCACTCACGTGACATTCTCTCTCTCTCACTCACGTGACATTCTCACTCTCTCACTCACGTGACATTCTGTCACTCTCACTCACGTGACATACTCTCTCGCTCTCACTGTGACATTCTCTCTCTCTCTCTCACTGTGACATTCTCTCTCTCACTGTGACATTCTCTCTCTCTCACTGTGACATTCTCTCTCTCTCTCTCTCACTGTGACATTCTCTCTCTCTCTCTCTCAATGTGACATTCTCTCTCTCTCTCTCTCTCAATGTGACATTCTCTCTCTCTCTCACTGTGACATTCTCTCCCTCTCTCTCACTGTGACATTCTCTCCCTCTCTCTCACTTCGACATGCTCTCTCTCTCTCTCTCTCACTCACTGTGACATTCTCTTTCTCACTGTGACATTCTCTCTCTCTCTCACTATGACATTCTCTCTCTCTCACTGTGACATTCTCTCTCTCTCACTGTGACATTCTCTCTCTCTCACTGAGACATTCTGTCTCTCTCACTGTGACATTCTCTCACTCTCTCTTACTGTGACATTCACTGTCTCACTGTGACACTCTCTCTCTCACGTGACATTTTCTCTCTCTCACTCACCTGACATTCTCTCTCTCTCACTCACGTGACATTCTCACTCTCTCACTCACGTAACATTCTGTCACTCTCACTCACGTGACATACTCTCTCGCTCTCACTGTGACATTCTCTCTCTCTCTCTCACTGTGACATTCTCTCTCTCTCTCTCTCACTGTGACAATTTCTCTCTCTCACTGTGACATTCTCTCTCTCTCACTGTGACATTCTCTCTCTCCCTCCCTCTCTCTCACTGTGACATTGTCTCTCTCTCTCTCTCATTGTGACATTCTCTCTCTCTCTCTCTCACTGTGAAATTCTCTCTCTCTCTCTCTCACTGTGACATTCTCTCTCTCTCTCTCTCACTGTGACATTCTATCTCTCTCACTGTGACATTCTCTCTCTTCTCTCACTGACATTCTTTCTCTCTCACTGACAATCTATCTCTCTCTCTCACTGACATTCTTTCTCTCTCTCTCTGACTGACATTCTCTCTCTCTGTCTCACTGACATTCTCTCTCTCTGTCTCACTGACATTCTCTTTCTCTCACTGATATTCTCTCTCTCTCTCACTGACATTCTCTCTCTCTCTCTCACAGACATTCTCTCTCTCTCTCTCAGACATTCTCTCTCTCTCTCTCACAGTCATTCTCTCTCTCTCTCTCTCACAGACATTCTCTCTCTCTCTTTCACAGACATTCTCTCTCTCTCTCACTCACTGTGACATTCTCTCTCTCTCTCTCACTGTGACATTCTGTCTCTCTCTCTCTCTCACTGTGACATTCTCTCTCTCTCTCACTGTGACATTCTCTCTCTCTCTCACTGTGACATTCTCTCTCTCTCTCACTGTGACATTCTCTCTCTCTCTCACTGTGACATTCTCTCTCTCTCTCTCTCTCTCACTTTGAAATTCTCTCTCTCTCACTGTGACATTCTGTCTCTCACTGTGACATTCTGTCTCTCTCTCTCTCACTGTGACATTCTCTCTCTCTCTCTCTCACTGTGACATTCTCTGTCTCTCTCACTGTGAAATTCTCTCTCTCACCGTGACATTCTCTCTCACTCTCACCGTGACATTCTCTCTCTCACTGTGACATTCTCTCTCTCTCTCTCTCTGTGACATTCTCTCTCTCTCTTTCTCTGTGACATTCTCTCTCTCTCTCTGTGACATTCTCTCTCTCTCTCTCTCTCTCACTGTGACATTCTCTCTCTCTCACTGTGACATTCTCTCTCTCTCTCACTGTGACATTCTCTCTCCCTCACTGTGACATTCTCTCTCTCTCTCTCACTGTGACATTCTCTCTCTCTCACACTGTGACATTCTCTATCTCTCACTGTGACATTCTCTCTCTCTCTCTCTCACTGTGACATTCTCTCTCTCTCACTGTGACATTCTCTCTCTCTCACTGTGACATTCTCTCTCTCACTGTGACATTCTGTCTCTCACTGTGACATTCTGTCTCTCTCTCTCTCACTGTGACATTCACTCTGTCTCTCTCACTGTGACATTCACTCTCTCTCTCACTGTGACATTCTCTCTCTCTCTCACTGTGACATTCTCTCTCTCTCTGTGACATTCTCTCTCTCTCACTGTGACATTCTCTCTCTCTCTCTCACTGTGACATTCACTCTCTCTCTCACTGTGACATTCTCTCTCTCTCTCACTGTGACATTCTCTCTCTCTCTGTGACATTCTCTCTCTCTCACTGTGACATTCTCTCTCTCTCTCACTGTGACATTCTCTCTCTCTCTGTGACATTCTCTCTCTCTCACTGTGACATTCTCTCTCTCTCTCTCACTGTGACATTCTCTCCCTCTCTCACTGTCAAATTCTCTCCCTCTCTCACAGTGAAATTCTCTCTCTCACCGTGACATTCTCTCTCTCACCGTGACATTCTCTCTCTCACTGTGACATTCTCTCTCCCTCTCTCTCTCTGTGACATTCTCTCTCTCTCTGTCTCTGTGACATTCTTTCTCTCTCTCTGTGACATTCTCTCTCTCTCACTGTGACATTCTCTCTCTCTCTCACTGTGACATTCTCGCTCTCTCTCTCACTGTGACATTCTCTCTCTCTCTCTCACTGTGACATTCTCACTCTCTCTCACTGTGACATTCTCTCTCTCTCTCTCACTGTGAGATTCTCACTCTCTCACTGTGACATTCTCTCTCTCTCACTGTGACATTCTCTCTCTCTCTCTCTCACTGTGACATTCTCTCTCTCTCTGTCACTGAGACATTCTGTCTCACTCACACTGTGACATTCTCTCTCTTTCTCACTGTGACATTCTCTCTCTCTCTCTCACTGACATTCTCTCTCTCTGTGACATTCTCTCTCTCTCTCTCTCTCACTGTGACATTGTCTCTCTCTCACTCTGACATTCTCTCTCTCTCTAACTTAGACATTCTCTCTCTCTCTCTCTCACAGACATTCTCTCTCTCTCTTTCACAGACATTCTCTCTCTCTCTCTAACTCACTGTGACATTCTCACTCTCTCACTGTGACATTCTGCCTCTCTCTCTCACTGTGACATTCTCTCTCTCTCTCACTGTGACATTCTCTCTCTCTCTCACTGTGACATTCTCTCTCTCTCTCACTGTGACTTTCTCTCTCTCTCTCACGATAACATTCTCTCTCTCTCTCACTGTGACATTCTCTCTCGCTCTCTCACTGTGACATTCTCTCTCTCTCTCTCTGTGACATTCTCTCTCTCTCTCTCTCACTGTGACATTCTCTCTCTCTCTCACTGTGACATTCTCTCTCTCTCTCTCACTGTGACATTCTCTCTCTCTCTCTCACTGTGACATTCTCTCTCTCTCTCTCTCACTGTGACATTCTATCTCTCTCACTGTGACATTCTCTCTCTCTCTCTCACTGACATTCTCTCTCTCTCTCTCTCTCTCTCACTGACATTCTCTCTCTCTCTCACTGACATTCTCTCCCTCTCTCTCTCACTGACATTCTCTCTCTCTCTCTCACTGATATTCTCTCTCTCTCTCTCACTGACATTCTCTCTCTCCCTCTCACAGACATTCTCTCTCTCTCTCTCTCAGACATTCTCTCTCTCTCTCTCACACTCATTCTCTCTCTCTCTCTCTCACAGACATTCTCTCTCTCCCTTTCACAGACATTCTCTCTCTCTCTCACTCACTGTGACATTCTCTCTCTCTCTCTCACTGTGACATTCTGTCTCTATCTCTCACTGTGACATTCTCTCTCTCTCTCACTGTGACATTCTCTCTCTCTCTCTCACTGTGACATTCTCTCTCTCTCTCACTATGACATTCTCTCTCTCTCTCACTGTGACATTCTCTCTCGTTCTCTCACTGTGACATTCTCTCTCTCTCACTGTGACATTCTCTCTCTCTCTCACTGTGACATTGTCTCTCTCTCACTGTGACATTCTCTCTCTCTCTCTCACTGTGACGTTATCTCTCTCTCACACTGTGACATTCTCTCTCTCTCTCCCTGTGACATTCTCTCTCTCTCTCTCTCTCACTGTGACATTCTCTCTATCTCACTGTGACATTCTCTCTCTCACTGTGACATTCTGTCTCTCTCTCTCTCACTGTGACATTCTCTCGCTCTCTCTCTCACTGTGACATTCACTCTGTCTCTCTCACTGTGACATTCACTCTCTCTCTCACTGTGACATTCTCTCTCTCTCTCACTGTGACATTCTCTCCCTCTCACTCACTGTGACATTCTCTCCCTCTCTCTCACTTCGACATGCTCTCTCTCTCTCTCACTCACTGTGACATTCTCTTTCTCACTGTGACATTCTCTCTCTCTCTCACTATGACATTCTCTCTCTCTCTCTCACTGTGACATTCTCTCTCTCTCACTGTGACATTCTCTCTCTCTCACTGAGACATTCTGTCTCTGTCACTGTGACATTCTCTCACTCTCTCTTACTGTGACATTCACTGTTTCACTGTGACACTGTCTCTCTCTCACTCACGTGACATTCTCTCTCTCTCACTCACGTGACATTCTCTCTCTCTCACTCACGTGACATTCTCACTCTCTCACTCACGTGACATTCTGTCACTCTCACTCACGAGACATACTCTCTCGCTCTCACTTTGACATTCTCTCTCTCTCTCTCACTGTGACATTCTCTCTCTCACTGTGACATTCTCTCTCTCTCACTGTGACATTCTCTCTCTCTCTCTCTCACTGTGACATTCTCTCTCTCTCACTGTGACATTCTCTCTCTCTCACTGAGACATTCTGTCTCTCTCACTGTGACATTCTCTCACTCTCTCTTACTGTGACATTCACTGTCTCACTGTGACACTCTCTCTCTCACGTGACATTTTCTCTCTCTCACTCACGTGACATTCTCTCTCTCTCACTCACGTGACATTCTCACTCTCTCACTCACGTAACATTTTGTCACTCTCACTCACGTGACATACTCTCTCGCTCTCACTGTGACATTCTCTCTCTCTCTCTCACTGTGACATTCTCTCTCTCTCTCTCTCACTGTGACATTCTCTCTCTCTCACTGTGACATTCTCTCTCTCTCACTGTGACATTCTCTCTCTCCCTCCTTCTCTCTCACTGTGACATTGTCTCTCTCTCTCTCTCATTGTGACATTCTCTCTCTCTCTCTCTCACTGTGACATTCTCTCTCACTCTCTCTCACTGTGACATTCTCTCTCTCTCTCTCTCACTGTGACATTCTATCTCTCTCACTGTGACATTCTCTCTCTCTCACTGACATTCTTTCTCTCTCTCTCACTGACAATCTATCTCTCTCTCTCACTGACATTCTCTCTCTCTCTCTGACTGACATTCTCTCTCTCTCTCTCACTGACATTCTCTCTCTCTCTCTCACTGACATTCTCTCTCTCTCACTGACATTCTCTCTCTCTCACTGATATTCTCTCTCTCTCTCACTGACATTCTCTCTCTCTCTCTCACAGACATTCTCTCTCTCTCAGACATTCTCTCTCTCTCTCTCACAGTCATTCTCTCTCTCTCTCTCTCACAGACATTCTCTCTCTCTCTTTCACTGACATTCTCTCTCTCTCTCACTCACTGTGACATTCTCTCTCTCTCTCTCACTGTGACATTCTGTCTCTCTCTCTCTCTCACTGTGACATTCGCTCTCTCTCTCACTGTGACATTCTCTCTCTCTCTCACTGTGACATTCTCTCTCTCTCTCTCTCTCACTTTGAAATTCTCTCTCTCTCACTGTGACATTCTCTCTCTCACTGTGACATTCTGTCTCTCTCTCTCTCACTGTGACATTCTCTCTCTCTCTCTCTCACTGTGACATTCACTCTGTCTCTTTCACTGTGACATTCAATCTCTCTCTCACTGTGACATTCTCTCTCTCTCTCAAAGTGACATTCTCTCTCTCTCTCACTGTGAAATTCTCTCTCTCACCGTGACATTCTCTCTCACTCTCACCGTGACATTCTCTCTCTCACTGTGACATTCTCTCTCTCTCTCTCTCTGTGACATTCTCTCTCTCTCTTTCTCTGTGACATTCTCTCTCTCTCTCTCTGTGACATTCTCTCTCTCTCTCTCTCACTGTGACATTCTCTCTCTCTCACTGTGACATTCTCTCTCTCTCTCACTGTGACATTCTCTCTCTCTCACTGTGACATTCTCTCTCTCTCTCACTGTGACATTCTCTCTCTCTCACTGTGACATTCTCTCTCTCTCTCACTGTGACATTCTCTCTCTCTCTCTCACTGTGACATTCTCTCTCTCTCACACTGTGACATTCTCTCTCTCTCTCACTGTGACATTCTCTCTCTCTCTCTCACTGTGACATTCTCTCTCTCTCACTGTGACATTCTCTCTCTCACTGTGACATTCTGTCTCTCTCTCTCTCACTGTGACATTCACTCTCTCTCTCACTGTGACATTCACTCTCTCTCTCTCTCACTGTGACATTCTCTCTCTCTCACTGTGACATTCTCTCTCTCTCTCACTGTGACATTCACTCTCTCTCTCACTGTGACATTCTCTCTCTCTCTCACTGTGACATTCTCTCCCTCTCTCACTGTGAAATTCTCTCTCTCACCGTGACATTCTCTCTCTCACTGTGACATTCTCTCTCCCTCTCTCTCTCTGTGACATTCTCTCTCTCTCTCTCTCTGTGACATTCTTTCTCTCTCTCTGTGACATTCTCTCTCTCTCTCACTGTGACATTCTCTCTCACTGTGACATTCTTTCTCTCTCACTGTGACATTCTCTCTCTCTCTCACTGTGACATTCTCTCTCTCTCTCTCACTGTGACATTCTCTCTCTCTCACTGTGACATTCTCACTCTCTCTCACTGTGACATTCTCTCTCTCTCTCTCACTGTGAGATTCTCACTCTCTCACTGTGACATTCTCTCTCTCTCACTGTGACATTCTCACTCTCTCTCTCTCACTGTGACATTGTCTCTCTGTCTCTCACTGTGACATTCTCTCTCTCTGTCACTGAGACATTCTCTCTCTCTCTCACTGTGACATTCTCTCTCTCTCTCACTGTGACATTCTCTCTCTTTCTCACTGTGACATTCTCTCTCTCTCTCTCACTGACATTCTCTCTCTCTGTGACATTCTCTCTCTCTCTCTCTCTCACTGTGACATTGTCTCTCTCTCACTGTGACATTCTCTCTCTCTCTAACTTACACATTCCCTCTCTCTCTCTCTCACAGACATTCTCTCTCTCTCTTTCACAGACATTCTCTCTCTCTCTCTAACTCACTGTGACATTCTCTCTCTCTCACTGTGACATTCTGTCTCTCTCTCTCACTGTGACATTCTCTCTCTCTCTCACTGTGACATTCTCTCTCTCTCTCACTGTGACATTCTCTCTCTCTCTCTCACTGTGACATTCTCTCTCGCTCTCTCACTGTGACATTCTCTCTCTCTCACTGTGACATTCTCTCTCTCTCTCTCACTGTGACATTCTCTCTCTCTCACACTGTGACATTCTCTCTCTCTCTCACTGTGACATTCTCTCTCTCTCTCACTGTGACATTCTCTCTCTCTCTCTCTCTCACTGTGACATTCTCTCTCTCTCACTGTGACATTCTCTCTCTCACTGTGACATTCTGTCTCTCTCTCTCTCACTGTGACATTCTCTCTCTCTCTCTCTCACTGTGACATTCACTCTGTTTCTCTCACTGTGACATTCACTCTCTCTCTCACTGTGACATTCTCTCTCTCTCTCACTGTGACATTCTCTCCCTCTCTCACTGTGAAATTCTCTCTCTCACCGTGACATTCTCTCTCTCACCATGACATTCTCTCTCACTCTCACCGTGACATTCTCTCTCTCACTGTGACATTCTCTCTCCCTCTCTCTCTCTGTGACATTCTCAATCTCTCTCTCTCTGTGACATTCTCTCTCTCTCTCTCACTGTGACATTCTTTCTCTCTCACTGTGACATTCTCTCTCTCTCTCTCACTGTGACATTCTCTCTCTCTCTCTCACTGTGACATTCTCACTCCCTCTCACTGTGACATTCTCTCTCTCTCTCTCACTGTGAGATTCTCACTCTCTCACTCACGTGACATTCTGTCACTCTCACTCACGTGACATACTCTCTCGCTCTCACTGTGACATTCTCTCTCTCTCTCTCACTGTGACATTCTCTCTCTCTCTCACTGTGACATTCTCTCTCTCTCACTGTGACATTCTCTCTCTCTCACTGTGACATTCTCTCTCTCTCACTGTGACATTCTCTCTCTCCCTCCCTCTCTCTCACTGTGACATTGTCTCTCTCTCTCTCTCATTGTGACATTCTCTCTCTCTCTCTCTCACTGTGACATTCTCTCTCTCTCACTGTGACATTCTCTCTCTCTCACTGTGACATTCTCTCTCTCTCTCTCTCACTGACATTCTCTCTCTCTCTCTCACTGACAATCTATCTCTCTCTCTCACTGACATTCTCTCTCTCTCTCTCTGACTGACATTCTCTCTCTCTCTCTCACTGACATTCTCTCTCTCTCTCTCACAGTCATTCTCTCTCTCTCTCTCTCACAGACATTCTCTCTCTCTCTTTCACAGACATTCTCTCTCTCTCTCTCTCACTCACTGCGACATTCTCTCTCTCTCACTGTGACATTTTGTCTCTCTCTCTCTCTCACTGTGACATTCTATCTCTCTCTCACTGTGACATTCTCTCTCTCTCTCACTGTGACATTCTCTCTCTCACTTTGAAATTCTCTCTCTCTCACTGTGACATTCTCTCTCTCACTGTGACATTCTGTCTCTCTCCCTCTCACTGTGACATTCTGTCTCTCTCCCTCTCACTGTGACATTCTCTCTCTCCCTCTCTCACTGTGACATTCACTCTGTATTTCTCACTGTGACATTCAATCTCTCTCTCACTGTGACATTCTCTCTCTCTCTCTCACTGTGACATTCTCTCTCTCTCTCACTGTGACATTCTCTCCCTCTCTCACTGTGAAATTCTCTCTCTCACCGTGACATTCTCTCTCTCACCATGACATTCTCTCTCACTCTCACCGTGACATTCTCTCTCTCTCTCTCACTGTGACATTCTCTCTCTCTCTCACTGTGACATTCTCTCCCTCTCTCACTGTGAAATTCTCTCTCTCACCGTGACATTCTCTCTCTCACCATGACATTCTCTCTCTCTCTCTCACAGTCATTCTCTCTCTCTCTCTCTCACAGACATTCTCTCTCTCTCTTTCACAGACATTCTCTCTCTCTCTCTCTCACTCACTGCGACATTCTCTCTCTCTCACTGTGACATTTTGTCTCTCTCTCTCTCTCACTGTGACATTCTATCTCTCTCTCACTGTGACATTCTCTCTCTCTCTCACTGTGACATTCTCTCTCTCACTTTGAAATTCTCTCTCTCTCACTGTGACATTCTCTCTCTCACTGTGACATTCTGTCTCTCTCCCTCTCACTGTGACATTCTCTCTCTCCCTCTCTCACTGTGACATTCACTCTGTATTTCTCACTGTGACATTCAATCTCTCTCTCACTGTGACATTCTCTCTCTCTCTCTCACTGTGACATTCTCTCTCTCTCTCACTGTGACATTCTCTCCCTCTCTCACTGTGAAATTCTCTCTCTCACCGTGACATTCTCTCTCTCACCATGACATTCTCTCTCACTCTCACCGTGACATTCTCTCTCTCTCTCTCACTGTGACATTCAATCTCTCTCTCACTGTGACATTCTCTCTCTCTCTCTCACTGTGACATTCTCTCTCTCTCTCACTGTGACATTCTCTCCCTCTCTCACTGTGAAATTCTCTCTCTCACCGTGACATTCTCTCTCTCACCATGACATTCTCTCTCACTCTCACCGTGACATTCTCTCTCTCACTGTGACATTCTCTCTCCCTCTCTCTCTCTGTGACATTCTCAATCTCTCTCTCTCTGTGACATTCTCTCTCTCTCTCTCACTGTGACATTCTTTCTCTCTCACTGTGACATTCTCTCTCTCTCTCTCACTGTGACATTCTCTCTCTCTCTCTCACTGTGACATTCTCACTCCCTCTCACTGTGACATTCTCTCTCTCTCTCTCACTGTGAGATTCTCACTCTCTCACTCACGTGACATTCTGTCACTCTCACTCACGTGACATACTCTCTCTCTCTCTCTCACTGTGACATTCTCTCTCTCTCTCACTGTGACATTCTCTCTCTCTCACTGTGACATTCTCTCTCTCTCACTGTGACATTCTCTCTCTCTCACTGTGACATTCTCTCTCTCCCTCCCTCTCTCTCACTGTGACATTGTCTCTCTCTCTCTCTCATTGTGACATTCTCTCTCTCTCTCTCTCACTGTGACATTCTCTCTCTCTCACTGTGACATTCTCTCTCTCTCACTGTGACATTCTCTCTCTCTCTCTCTCACTGACATTCTCTCTCTCTCTCTCACTGACAATCTATCTCTCTCTCTCACTGACATTCTCTCTCTCTCTCTCTGACTGACATTCTCTCTCTCTCTCTCACTGACATTCTCTCTCTCTCTCTCACAGTCATTCTCTCTCTCTCTCTCTCACAGACATTCTCTCTCTCTCTTTCACAGACATTCTCTCTCTCTCTCTCTCACTCACTGCGACATTCTCTCTCTCTCACTGTGACATTTTGTCTCTCTCTCTCTCTCACTGTGACATTCTATCTCTCTCTCACTGTGACATTCTCTCTCTCTCTCACTGTGACATTCTCTCTCTCACTTTGAAATTCTCTCTCTCTCACTGTGACATTCTCTCTCTCACTGTGACATTCTGTCTCTCTCCCTCTCACTGTGACATTCTCTCTCTCCCTCTCTCACTGTGACATTCACTCTGTATTTCTCACTGTGACATTCAATCTCTCTCTCACTGTGACATTCTCTCTCTCTCTCTCACTGTGACATTCTCTCTCTCTCTCACTGTGAAATTCTCTCTCTCACCGTGACATTCTCTCTCACTCTCACCGTGACAATCTCTCTCTCACTGTGACATTCTCTCTCTCTCTCTCTCTCTGTGACATTCTCTCTCTCTCTCTGTGACATTCTCTCTCTCTCTCTCACTGTGACATTCTCTCTCTCTCTCTCACTGTGACATTCTCTCTCTCTCTCACTGTGACATTCTCTCTCTCTCTCACTGTGACATTCTCTCTCTCTCACTGTGAGATTCTAACTCTCTCACTGTGACATTCTCTCTCTCTCACTGTGACATTCTCTCTCTCTCACTGTGACATTCTCTCTCTCTCACTGTGACATTCTCTCTCTCTCTCTCTCACTGTGACATTGTCTCTCTGTCTCTCACTGTGACATTCTCTCTCTCTGTCACTGTGACATTCTCTCTCTCTCACACTGTGACATTCTCTCTCTTTCTCACTGTGAAATTCTCTATCTCTCTCTCACTGATATTCTCTCTCTCTCTCTCTGTGACATTCTCTCTCTCTCTCTCTCTCACTGTGACATTGTCTCTCTCTCACTGTGACATTCTCTCACTCTCTAACTTAGACATTCTCTCTCTCTCTCTCACTGACATTCTCTCTCTCTCTCACAGACATTCTCTCTCTCTCTCTGTGACATTCTCTCTCTCTCTCTCTCTCTCACTGTGACAGTCTCTCTCTCTCACTGTGAAATTCTCTCTCTCTCTTACATAGACATTCTCTCTCCCTCTAACTTAGACATTCTCTCTCTCTCTCACTGTGACATTCTCTCTCTCTCTCACTATGACATTCTCTCTCTCTCTCTCACTGTGACATTCTCTCTCACTGTGACATTCTCTCTCACTGTGACATTCTCTCTCTCACTGACATTCTCTCTCTCTCACTGAGACATTCTCTCTCTCTGAGACATTCTCTCTCTCTCACTGAGATATTCTCTCTCTCTCTCTTACTATGACAATCTCTCTCTCTCTCTCACTGTGACATCCTCTCTCTCTCTCACTGTGACATTCTCTCTCTCTCTCACTATGACATTCTCTCTCTCTTTCTCACTGTGACATTCTCTCTCTCTCTCTCTCACTATGACATTCTCTCTCTCTCTCACTGTGACATTCGCTCTCTCTCTCACTGTGACATTCTCTCTCTCTCACTGTGACATTCTCTCTCTCTCACTGTGACATTCTCTCTCTCTCACTGTGACATTCTCTCTCTCTCTCTCACGGACATTCACTCTCTCTCTCTCTCACTGACATTCTCTCTCTCTCTCTCTCACTGACATTCTCTCTCTCTCTCACTGACATTCTCTCTCTCTCTCTCTCTCTCTCACTGACATTCTCTCTCTCTCTCTCTCACTGACATTCTCTCTCTCTCTCTCACTGTCATTCTCTCTCTCTCTCTCACTGACATTCTCTCTCTCTCTCTCACTGACATTCTCTCTCTCTCTCTCACAGACATTCTCTCTCTCTCTCTCACAGTCATTCTCTCTCTCTCTCTCTCACAGACATTCTCTCTCTCTCTTTCACAGACATTCTCTCTCTCTCTCTCTAACTCACAGTGACATTCTCTCTCTCTCTCTCACTGTGACATTCTGTCTCTCTCTCTCACTGTGACATTCTCTCTCTCTCTCACTGTGACATTCTCTCTCGCTCTCTCACTGTGACATTCTCTCCCTCTCACTGTGACATTCTCTCTCTCTCACTGTGACATTCTCTCTCTCTCTCACAGTGACATTCTCTCTCTCTCACTGTGACATTCTCTCTCTCTCTCTCACTGTGACATTCTCTCTCTCTCACACTGTGACATTCTCTCTCTCTCTCACTGTGACATTCTCTCTCTCTCTCTCTCTCACTGTGACATTCTCTCTCTCACTGTGACATTCTGTCTCTCTCTCTCTCACTGTGACATTCTCTCTCTCTCTCTCTCACTGTGACATTCACTCTGTCTCTCTCACTGTGACATTCTCTCTCTCTCTCACTGTGACATTCTCTCTCTCTCTCACTGTGACATTCTCTCCCTCTCTCACTGTGAAATTCTCTCTCACCGTGACATTCTCTCTCTCACCGTGACATTCTCTCTCACTCTCACCGTGACATTCTCTCTCTCACTGTGACATTCTCTCTCCCTCTCTCTCTCTGTGACATTCTCTCTCTCTCTCTCTCTGTGACATTCTTTCTCTCTCTCTGTGACATTCTCTCTCTCTCTCTCTCACTGTGACATTCTCTCTCTCTCACTGTGACATTCTCTCTCTCTCTCTCACTGTGACATTCTCTCTCTCTCTCTCACTGTGACATTCTCACTCCCTCTCACTGTGACATTCTCTCTCTCTCTCTCACTGTGAGATTCTCACTCTCTCACTCACGTGACATTCTGTCACTCTCACTCACGTGACATACTCTCTCGCTCTCACTGTGACATTCTCTCTCTCTCTCTCACTGTGACATTCTCTCTCTCTCTCTCTCACTGTGACATTCTCTCTCTCTCACTGTGACATTCTCTCTCTCTCACAGTGACATTCTCTCTCTCTCACTGTGACATTCTCTCTCTCCCTCCCTCTCTCTCACTGTGACATTGTCTCTCTCTCTCTCTCATTGTGACATTCTCTCTCTCTCTCTCTCACTGTGACATTCTCTCTCTCTCACTGTGACATTCTCTCTCTCTCTCTCTCACTGTGACATTCTCTCTCTCTCACTGTGACATTCTATCTCTCTCACTGTGACATTCTCTCTCTCTCTCTCTCACTGACATTCTCTCTCTCTCTCTCACTGACAATCTCTCTCTCTCTCTCTGACTGACATTCTCTCTCTCTCTCTCACTGACATTCTCTCTCTCTCTCTCACTGACATTCTCTCTCTCTCACTGATATTCTCTCTCTCTCTCTCACAGACATTCTCTCTCTCTCTCTCAGACATTCTCTCTCTCTCTCTCACAGTCATTCTCTCTCTCTCTCTCTCACAGACATTCTCTCTCTCTCTTTCACAGACATTCTCTCTCTCTCTCTCTCACTCACTGCGACATTCTCTCTCTCTCACTGTGACATTCTGTCTCTCTCTCTCTCTCACTGTGACATTCTCTCTCTCTCTCACTGTGACATTCTCTCTCTCTCTCACTGTGACATTCTCTCTCTCACTTTGAAATTCTCTCTCTCTCACTGTGACATTCTCTCTCTCACTGTGACATTCTGTCTCTCTCTCTCTCACTGTGACATTCTCTCTCTCCCTCTCTCACTGTGACATTCACTCTGTATCTCTCACTGTGACATTCAATCTCTCTCTCACTGTGACATTCTCTCTCTCTCTCTCACTGTGACATTCTCTCTCTCTCTCACTGTGAAATTCTCTCTCTCACCGTGACATTCTCTCTCACTCTCACCGTGACATTCTCTCTCTCACTGTGACATTCTCTCTCTCTCTCTCTCTGTGACATTCTCTCTCTCTCTTTCTCTGTGACATTCTCTCTCTCTCTCTGTGACATTCTCTCTCTCTCTCTCTCACTGTGACATTCTCTCTCTCTCTCACTGTGACATTCTCTCTCTCTCTCACTGTGACATTCTCTCTCTCTCACTGTGAGATTCTCACTCTCTCACTGTGAGATTCTCTCTCTCTCCCTGTGACATTCTCTCTCTCTCACTGTGACATTCTCTCTCTCTCTCTCTCACTGTGACATTGTCTCTGTCTCTCACTGTGACATTCTCTCTCTCTGTCACTGTGACATTCTCTCTCTCTCACACTGTGACATTCTCTCTCTTTCTCACTGTGAAATTCTCTATCTCTCTCTCACTGATATTCTCTCTCTCTCTCTCTGTGACATTCTCTCTCTCGCTCTCTCTCTCACTGTTACATTCTCTCTCTCTCACTGTGACATTCACTCTCTAACTTAGACATTCTCTCTCTCTCTCTCACTGTGACATTCTCTCTCTCTCTCACTATGACATTCTCTCTCTCTCTCTCACTGTGACATTCTCTCTCACTGTGACATTCTCTCTCTCACTGACATTCTCTCTCTCTCACTGAGACATTCTCTCTCTCTGAGACATTCTCTCTCTCTCACTGAGATATTCTCTCTCTCTCTCTTACTATGACATTCTCTCTCTCTCTCTCACTGTGACATTCTCTCTCTCTCTCTCACTGTGACATTCTCTCTCTCTCTCTCTCACTGTGACATTCTCTCTCTCTCTCTCTCACTGTGACATTCTCTCTCTCTCTCTCTCACTGTGACATTCTATCTCTCTCACTGTGACATTCTCTCTCTCTCTCACTGACATTCTCTCTCTCTCTCTCTCACTGACATTCTCTCTCTCTCTCTCTCACTGACATTCTCTCTCTCTCTCACTGACATTCTCTCCCTCTCTCTCTCACTGACATTCTCTCTCTCTCTCTCACTGATATTCTCTCTCTCTCTCTCTCACTGACATTCTCTCTCTCTCTCTCTCTCACAGACATTCTCTCTCTCTCTCAGACATTCTCTCTCTCTCTCTCACAGTCATTCTCTCTCTCTCTCTCTCACAGACATTCTCTCTCTCTTTTTCACAGACATTCTCTCTCTCTCTCACTCACTGTGACATTCTCTCTCTCTCTCTCACTGTGACATTCTGTCTCTCTCTCTCACTGTGACATTCTCTCTCTCTCTCACTGTGACATTCTCTCTCTCTCTCACTGTGACATTCTCTCTCTCTCTCACTGTGACATTCTCTCGCTCTCTCACTATGACATTCTCTCTCTCTCTCGTTGTGACATTCTCTCTCGCTCTCTCACTGTGACATTCTCTCTCTCTCACTGTGACATTCTCTCTCCGTCTCACTGTGACATTCTCTCTCTCTCACTGTGACATTCTCTCTCACTCTCTCACTGTGACATTCTCTCTCTCTCACACTGTGACATTCTCTCACTCTCTCCCTGTGACATTCTCTCTCTCTCTCTCTCTCACTGTGACATTCTCTCTCTCTCACTGTGACATTCTCTCTCTCACTGTGACATTCTGTCTCTCTCTCTCTCACTGTGACATTCTCTCGCTCTCTCTCTCACTGTGACATTCACTCTGTCTCTCTCACTGTGACATTCACTCTCTCTCTCACTGTGACATTCTCTCTCTCTATCACTGTGACATTCTCTCCCTCTCTCCCACTGTGACATTCTCTCCCTCTCTCTCACTTCGACATGCTCTCTCTCTCACTCACGTGACATTCTCTCTCTCTCACTCACGTGACATTCTCTCTCTCTCACTCACGTGACATTCTCACTCTCTCACTCACGTGACATTCTGTCACTCTCACTCACGTGACATACTCTCTCGCTCTCACTGTGACATTCTCTCTCTCTCTCACTGTGACATTCTCTCTCTCTCTCTCACTGTGACATTCTCTCTCTCTCTCTCTCACTGTGACATTCTCTCTCTCACTGTGACATTCTCTCTCTCTCTCTCTCACTGTGACATTCTCTCTCTCTCTCTCTCACTGTGACATTCTCTCTCTCTCTCTCTCAATGTGACATTCTCTCTCTCTCTCACTGTGACATTCTCTCCCTCTCTCTCACTGTGACATTCTCTCCCTCTCTCTCACTTCGACATGCTCTCTCTCTCTCTCACTCACTGTGACATTCTCTTTCTCACTGTGACATTCTCTCTCTCTCTCACTGTGACATTCTCTCTCTCTCACTGTGACATTCTCTCTCTCTCACTGTGACATTCTCTCTCTCTCACTGAGACATTCTGTCTCTCTCACTGTGACATTCTCTCACTCTCTCTTACTGTGACATTCACTGTCTCACTGTGACACTCTCTCTCTCACGTGACATTTTCTCTCTCTCACTCACGTGACATTCTCTCTCTCTCACTCACGTGACATTCTCTCTCTCTCACTCACGTAACATTCTGTCACTCTCACTCACGTGACATACTCTCTCGCTCTCACTGTGACATTCTCTCTCTCTCTCTCACTGTGACATTCTCTCTCTCTCTCTCTCACTGTGACATTCTCTCTCTCTCACTGTGACATTCTCTCTCTCTCACTGTGACATTCTCTCTCTCTCACACTGTGACATTCTCTCTCTCTCTCACTGTGACATTCTCTCTCTCTCTCTCTCTCACTGTGACATTCTCTCTCTCACTGTGACATTCTGTCTCTCTCTCTATCACTGTGACATTCTCTCTCTCTCTCTCTCACTGTGACATTCACTCTGTCTCTCTCACTGTGACATTCTCTCTCTCTCTCACTGTGACATTCTCTCTCTCTCTCACTGTGACATTCTCTCCCTCTCTCACTGTGAAATTCTCTCTCACCGTGACATTCTCTCTCTCACCGTGACATTCTCTCTCACTCTCACCGTGACATTCTCTCTCTCACTGTGACATTCTCTCTCCCTCTCTCTCTCTGTGACATTCTCTCTCTCTCTCTCTCTGTGACATTCTTTCTCTCTCTCTGAGACATTCTCTCTCTCTCTCTCTCACTGTGACATTCTCTCTCTCTCACTGTGACATTCTCTCTCTCTCTCTCTCACTGTGACATTCTCACTCCCTCTCACTGTGACATTCTCTCTCTCTCTCTCACTGTGAGATTCTCACTCTCTCACTCACGTGACATTCTGTCACTCTCACTCACGTGACATACTCTCGCTCTCACTGTGACATTCTCTCTCTCTCTCTCACTGTGACATTCTCTCTCTCTCTCTCTCACTGTGACATTGTCTCTGTCTCTCACTGTGACATTCTCTCTCTCTGTCACTGTGACATTCTCTCTCTCTCACACTGTGACATTCTCTCTCTTTCTCACTGTGAAATTCTCTATCTCTCTCTCACTGATATTCTCTCTCTCTCTCTCTGTGACATTCTCTCTCTCGCTCTCTCTCTCACTGTTACATTCTCTCTCTCTCACTGTGACATTCACTCTCTAACTTAGACATTCTCTCTCTCTCTCTCACTGTGACATTCTCTCTCTCTCTCACTATGACATTCTCTCTCTCTCTCTCACTGTGACATTCTCTCTCACTGTGACATTCTCTCTCTCACTGACATTCTCTCTCTCTCACTGAGACATTCTCTCTCTCTGAGACATTCTCTCTCTCTCACTGAGATATTCTCTCTCTCTCTCTTACTATGACATTCTCTCTCTCTCTCTCACTGTGACATTCTCTCTCTCTCTCTCACTGTGACATTCTCTCTCTCTCTCTCTCACTGTGACATTCTCTCTCTCTCTCTCTCACTGTGACATTCTCTCTCTCTCTCTCTCTCACTGTGACATTCTATCTCTCTCACTGTGACATTCTCTCTCTCTCTCTCACTGACATTCTCTCTCTCTCTCTCTCACTGACATTCTCTCTCTCTCTCTCTCACTGACATTCTCTCTCTCTCTCACTGACATTCTCTCCCTCTCTCTCTCACTGACATTCTCTCTCTCTCTCTCACTGATATTCTCTCTCTCTCTCTCTCACTGACATTCTCTCTCTCTCTCTCTCTCACAGACATTCTCTCTCTCTCTCAGACATTCTCTCTCTCTCTCTCACAGTCATTCTCTCTCTCTCTCTCTCACAGACATTCTCTCTCTCTTTTTCACAGACATTCTCTCTCTCTCTCACTCACTGTGACATTCTCTCTCTCTCTCTCACTGTGACATTCTGTCTCTCTCTCTCACTGTGACATTCTCTCTCTCTCTCACTGTGACATTCTCTCTCTCTCTCACTGTGACATTCTCTCTCTCTCTCACTGTGACATTCTCTCTCTCTCTCACTATGACATTCTCTCTCTCTCTCGTTGTGACATTCTCTCTCGCTCTCTCACTGTGACATTCTCTCTCTCTCACTGTGACATTCTCTCTCCGTCTCACTGTGACATTCTCTCTCTCTCACTGTGACATTCTCTCTCTCTCTCTCACTGTGACATTCTCTCTCTCTCACACTGTGACATTCTCTCACTCTCTCCCTGTGACATTCTCTCTCTCTCTCTCTCTCACTGTGACATTCTCTCTCTCTCACTGTGACATTCTCTCTCTCACTGTGACATTCTGTCTCTCTCTCTCTCACTGTGACATTCTCTCGCTCTCTCTCTCACTGTGACATTCACTCTGTCTCTCTCACTGTGACATTCACTCTCTCTCTCACTGTGACATTCTCTCTCTCTATCACTGTGACATTCTCTCCCTCTCTCCCACTGTGACATTCTCTCCCTCTCTCTCACTTCGACATGCTCTCTCTCTCTCTCACTCACGTGACATTCTCTCTCTCTCACTCACGTGACATTCTCTCTCTCTCACTCACGTGACATTCTCACTCTCTCACTCACGTGACATTCTGTCACTCTCACTCACGTGACATACTCTCTCGCTCTCACTGTGACATTCTCTCTCTCTCTCACTGTGACATTCTCTCTCTCTCTCTCACTGTGACATTCTCTCTCTCTCTCTCTCACTGTGACATTCTCTCTCTCACTGTGACATTCTCTCTCTCTCACTGTGAGATTCTCTCTCTCTCTCTCTCACTGTGACATTCTCTCTCTCTCTCTCTCAATGTGACATTCTCTCTCTCTCTCACTGTGACATTCTCTCCCTCTCTCTCACTGTGACATTCTCTCCCTCTCTCTCACTTCGACATGCTCTCTCTCTCTCTCACTCACTGTGACATTCTCTTTCTCACTGTGACATTCTCTCTCTCTCTCACTGTGACATTCTCTCTCTCTCACTGTGACATTCTCTCTCTCTCACTGTGACATTCTCTCTCTCTCACTGAGACATTCTGTCTCTCTCACTGTGACATTCTCTCACTCTCTCTTACTGTGACATTCACTGTCTCACTGTGACACTCTCTCTCTCACGTGACATTTTCTCTCTCTCACTCACGTGACATTCTCTCTCTCTCACTCACGTGACATTCTCTCTCTCTCACTCACGTAACATTCTGTCACTCTCACTCACGTGACATACTCTCTCGCTCTCACTGTGACATTCTCTCTCTCTCTCTCACTGTGACATTCTCTCTCTCTCTCTCTCACTGTGACATTCTCTCTCTCTCACTGTGACATTCTCTCTCTCTCACTGTGACATTCTCTCTCTCTCACTGTGACATTCTCTCTCTCTCACACTGTGACATTCTCTCTCTCTCTCACTGTGACATTCTCTCTCTCTCTCTCTCTCACTGTGACATTCTCTCTCTCACTGTGACATTCTGTCTCTCTCTCTATCACTGTGACATTCTCTCTCTCTCTCTCTCACTGTGACATTCACTCTGTCTCTCTCACTGTGACATTCTCTCTCTCTCTCACTGTGACATTCTCTCTCTCTCTCACTGTGACATTCTCTCTCTCTCTCACTGTGACATTCTCTCCCTCTCTCACTGTGAAATTCTCTCTCACCGTGACATTCTCTCTCTCACCGTGACATTCTCTCTCACTCTCACCGTGACATTCTCTCTCTCACTGTGACATTCTCTCTCCCTCTCTCTCTCTGTGACATTCTCTCTCTCTCTCTCTCTGTGACATTCTTTCTCTCTCTCTGAGACATTCTCTCTCTCTCTCTCTCACTGTGACATTCTCTCTCTCTCACTGTGACATTCTCTCTCTCTCTCTCTCACTGTGACATTCTCACTCCCTCTCACTGTGACATTCTCTCTCTCTCTCTCACTGTGAGATTCTCACTCTCTCACTCACGTGACATTCTGTCACTCTCACTCACGTGACATACTCTCGCTCACACTGTGACATTCTCTCTCTCTCTCTCACTGTGACATTCTCTCTCTCTCTCTCTCACTGTGACATTCTCTCTCTCTCACTGTGACATTCTCTCTCTCTCACTGTGACATTCTCTCTCTCTCACTGTGACATTCTCTCTCTCCCTCCCTCTCTCTCACTGTGACATTGTCTCTCTCTCTCATTGTGACATTCTCTCTCTCTCTCTCTCACTGTGACATTCTCTCTCTCTCACTGTGACATTCTCTCTCTCTCTCTCTCACTGTGACATTCTCTCTCTCTCACTGTGACATTCTATCTCTCTCACTGTGACATTCTCTCTCTCTCTCTCTCACTGACATTCTCTCTCTCTCTCTCACTGACAATCTATCTCTCTCTCTCACTGACATTCTCTCTCTCTCTCTCTGACTGACATTCTCTCTCTCTCTCTCAATGACATTCTCTCTCTCTCTCTCACTGACATTCTCTCTCTCTCACTGATATTCTCTCTCTCTCACTGACATTCTCTCTCTCTCTCTCACAGACATTCTCTCTCTCTCTCTCTCACAGACATTCTCTCTCTCTCTCTCACAGTCATTCTCTCTCTCTCTCTCTCACAGACATTCTCTCTCTCTCTTTCACAGACATTCTCTCTCTCTCTCTCTCACTCACTGCGACATTCTCTCTCTCTCTCTCACTGTGACATTCTGTCTCTCTCTCTCTCTCTCACTGTGACATTCTGTCTCTCTCTCTCTCTCTCACTGTGACATTCTCTCTCTCTCTCACTGTGACATTCTCTCTCTCTCTCACTGTGACATTCTCTCTCTCACTTTGAAATTCTCTCTCTCTCACTGTGACATTCTCTCTCTCACTGTGACATTCTGTCTCTCTCTCTCTCACTGTGACATTCTCTCTCTCTCTCTCACTGTGACATTCTCTCTCTCTCTCACTGTGAAATTCTCTCTCTCACCGTGACATTCTCTCTCACTCTCACCGTGACATTCTCTCTCTCACTGTGACATTCTCTCTCTCTCTCTCTCTGTGACATTCTCTCTCTCTCTTTCTCTGTGACATTCTCTCTCTCTCTGTGTGACATTCTCTCTCTCTCTCTCTCACTGTGACATTCTCTCTCTCCCTCTCACTGTGACATTCTCTCTCTCTCTCACTGTGACATTCTCTCTCTCTCTCACTGTGACATTCTCTCTCTCTCTCACTGTGAGATTCTCTCTCTCTCACAGTGTGACATTCTCTCTCTCTCTCCCTGTGACATTCTCTCTCTCTCTCTCTCTCACTGTGACATTCTCTCTCTCTCACTGTGACATTCTCTCTCTCACTGTGACATTCTGTCTCTCACTGTGACATTCTGTCTCTCTCTCTCTCACTGTGACATTCTCTCGCTCTCTCTCTCACTGTGACATTCACTCTGTCTCTCTCACTGTGACATTCACTCTCTCTCTCACTGTGACATTCTCTCTCTCTATCACTGTGACATTCTCTCCCTCTCTCTCACTGAGACATTCTCTCCCTCTCTCTCACTTCGACATGCTCTCTCTCTCTCTCACTCACGTGACATTCTCTCTCTCTCACTCACGTGACATTCTCTCTCTCTCACTCACGTGACATTCTCACGCTCTCACTCACGTGACATTCTGTCACTCTCACTCACGTGACATTCTCATTCTCTCACTCACGTGACATTCTGTCACTCTCACTCACGTGACATACTCTCTCGCTCTCACTGTGACATTCTCTCTCTCTCTCACTGTGACATTCTCTCTCTCTCTCTCACTGTGACATTCTCTCTCTCTCTCTCTCACTGTGACATTCTCTCTCTCACTGTGACATTCTCTCTCTCACTGTGACATTCTCTCTCTCACTGTGACATTCTCTCTCTCTCACTGTGAGATTCTCTCTCTCTCTCTCTCACTGTGACATTCTCTCTCTTTCTCTCTCAATGTGACATTCTCTCTCTCTCTCACTGTGACATTCTCTCCCTCTCTCTCACTGTGACATTCTCTCCCTCTCACTCACTTCGACATGCTCTCTCTCTCTCTCACTCACTGTGACATTCTCTTTCTCACTGTGACATTCTCTCTCTCTCTCTCACTATGACATTCTCTCTCTCTCACTGTGACATTCTCTCTCTCTCACTGTGACATTCTCTCTCTCTCACTGAGACATTCTGTCTCTCTCACTGTGACATTCTCTCACTCTCTCTTACTGTGACATTCACTGTCTCACTGTGACACTCTCTCTCTCACGTGACATTTTCTCTCTCTCACTCACGTGACATTCTCTCTCTCTCACTCACGTGACATTCTCACTCTCTCACTCACGTAACATTCTGTCACTCTCACTCACGTGACATACTCTCTCGCTCTCACTGTGACATTCTCTCTCTCTCTCTCACTGTGACATTCTCTCTCTCTCTCTCTCACTGTGACATTCTCTCTCTCTCACTGTGACATTCTCTGTCTCTCACTGTGACATTCTCTCTCTCCCTCCCTCTCTCTCACTGTGACATTGTCTCTCTCTCTCTCTCATTGTGACATTCTCTCTCTCTCTCTCTCACTGTGACATTCACACTCTCTCTCTCTCACTGTGACATTCTATCTCTCTCACTGTGACATTCTCTCTCTCTCTCTCACTGACAATCTATCTCTCTCTCTCACTCACATTCTCTCTCTCTCTCTCTGACTGACATTCTCTCTCTCTCTCTCACTGACATTCTCTCTCTCTCTCTCACTGACATTCTCTCTCTCTCACTGATATTCTCTCTCTCTCTCACTGACATTCTCTCTCTCTCTCTCACAGACATTCTCTCTCTCTCTCTCAGACATTCTCTCTCTCTCTCTCACAGTCATTCTCTCTCTCTCTCTCTCACAGACATTCTCTCTCTCTCTTTCACAGACATTCTCTCTCTCTCTCACTCACTGTGACATTCTCTCTCTCTCTCTCACTGTGACATTCTGTCTCTCTCTCTCTCTCACTGTGACATTCTCTCTCTCTCTCACTGTGACATTCTCTCTCTCTCTCACTGTGACATTCTCTCTCTCTCTCTCTCTGTCACTTTGAAATTCTCTCTCTCTCACTGTGACATTCTCTCTCTCACTGTGACATTCTGTCTCTCTCTCTCTCACTGTGACATTCTCTCTCTCTCTCTCACTGTGACATTCACTCTGTCTCTCTCACTGTGACATTCAATCTCTCTCTCACTGTGACATTCTCTCTCTCTCTCACTGTGACATTCTCTCTCTCTCTCACTGTGAAATTCTCTCTCTCACCGTGACATTCTCTCTCTCACTGTGACATTCTCTCTCTCTCTCTCTCTCTGTGACATTCTCTCTCTCTCTTTCTCTGTGACATTCTCTCTCTCTCTCTGTGACATTCTCTCTCTCTCTCTCACTGTGACATTCTCTCTCTCTCTCACTGTGACATTCTCTCTCTCTCTCACTGTGACATTCTCTCTCTCTCACTGTGACATTCTCTCTCTCTCTCTCAATGTGACATTCTCTCTCTCACACTGTGACATTCTCTCTCTCTCTCACTGTGACATTCTCTCTCTCTCTCTCTCTCATTGTGACATTCTCTCTATCTCACTGTGACATTCTCTCTCTCACTGTGACATTCTGTCTCTCTCTCTTCACTGTGACATTCTCTCTCTCTCTCTCTCACTGTGACATTCACTCTGTCTCTCTCACTGTGACATTCACTCTCTCTCTCACTGTGACATTCTCTCTCTCTCTCACTGTGACATTCTCTCCCTCTCTCACTGTGAAATTCTCTCTCTCACCGTGACATTCTCTCTCTCACCGTGACATTCTCTCTCACTCTCACCGTGACATTCTCTCTCTCACTGTGACATTCTCTCTCCCTCTCTCTCTCTGTGACATTCCCTCTCTCTCTCTCTCTGTGACATTCTTTCTCTCTCTCTGTGACATTCTCTCTCTCTCTCTCTCACTGTGACATTCTCTCTCTCTCTCACTGTGACATTCTCTCTCTCTCTCTCACTGTGACATTCTCTCTCTCTCTCTCACTGTGACATTCTCACTCTCTCTCACTGTGACATTCTCTCTCTCTCTCTCACTGTGAGATTCTCACTCTCTCACTGTGACATTCTCTCTCTCTCACTGTGACATTCTCTCTCTCTCACTGTGACATTCTCTCTCTCTCTCTCTCACTGTGACATTGTCTCTCTGTCTCTCACTGTGACATTCTCTCTCTCTGTCACTGAGACATTCTCTCTCTCTCACACTGTGACATTCTCTCTCTCTCTCACTGTGACATTCTCTCTCTCTCTAATTAGACATTCTCTCTCTCTCTCTCTCTCACAGACATTCTCTCTCTCTCTTTCACAGACATTCTCTCTCTCTCTCTAACTCACTGCGACATTCTCTCTCTCTCACTGTGACATTCTGTCTCTCTCTCTCACTGTGACATTCTCTCTCTCTCTCACTGTGACATTCTCTCTCTCTCTCACTGTGACATTCTCTCTCTCTCTCACTATAACATTCTCTCTCTCTCTCACTGTGACATTCTCTCTCGCTCTCTCACTGTGACATTCTCTCTCTCTCACTGTGGCATTCTCTCTCTCTCTCACTATGACATTCTCTCTCTCTCACTGTGACATTCTCTCTCTCTCTCTCACTGTGACATTCTATCTCTCTCACACTGTGACATTCTCTCTCTCTCTCACTGTGACATTCTCTCTCTCTCTCTCTCTCACTGTGACATTCTCTCTCTCTCACTGTGACATTCTCTCTCTCACTGTGACATTCTCTCTCTCTCACTGTGACATTCTCTCTCTCACTGTGACATTCTGTCTCTTCTCTCTCACTGTGACATTCTCTCTCTCTCTCTCTCACTGTGACATTCACTCTGTTTCTCTCACTGTGACATTCACTCTCTCTCTCACTGTGACATTCTCTCTCTCTCTCACTGTGACATTCTCTCTCTCACTGTGACATTCTCTCTCTCTCACTGTGACATTCTCTCTCTCTCTCTCACTGTGACATTCTCTCTCTCTCTCTCACAGTGACATTCTCTCTCACTCTCACCGTGACATTCTCTCTCTCACTGTGACATTCTCTCTCCCTCTCTCTCTCTGTGACATTCTCTCTCTCTCTCTCTCTGTGACATTCTTTCTCTCTCTCTGTGACATTCTCTCTCTCTCACTCTCTCACTGTGACATTCTCTCTCTCTCTCACTGTGACATTCTCTCTCTCTCTCTCTCACTGTGACATTGTCTCTCTGTCTCTCACGGTGACATTCTCTCTCTCTGTCACTGAGACATTCTCTCTCTCTCACACTGTGACATTCTCTCTCTTTCTCACTGTGACATTCTCTCTCTCTCTCTCTCACTGACATTCTCTTTCTCTCTCTCTGTGACATTCTCTCTCTCTCTCTCTCTCACTGTGACATTGTCTCTCTCTCACTGTGACATTCTCTCTCTCTCTAAATTAGACATTCTCTCTCTCTCTCTCACTGTGACATTCTCTCTCTCTCTCACTGACATTCTCTCACTCTCTCTGTGACATTCTCTCTCTCTCTCTCTCTCTCTCACTGTGACATTCTCTCTCTCTCACTGTGACATTCTCTCTCTCTCTAACATAGATATTCTCTTTCTCTCTAACTTAGACATTCTCTCTCTCTCTCACTGTGACATTCTCTCTCTCTCACTATGACATTCTCTCTCTCTCTCTCACTGTGACATTCTCTCTCACTGTGACATTCACTCTCACTGTGACATTCTCTCTCTCACTGACATTCTCTCTCTCTCACTGAGACATTCCCTCTCTCTGAGACATTCTCTCTCTCTCACTGAGATATTCTCACTCTCTCTCTTACTATGACATTCTCTCTCTCTCTCTCACTGTGACATTCTCTCTCTCTCTCACTGTGACATTCTCTCTCTCTCTCACTATGACATTCTCTCTCTTTTTCTCACTGTGACATTCTCTCTCTCTCTCTCTCACTGTGACATTCTCTCTCTCTCTCTCTCACTGTGACATTCTCTCTCTCTCTCACTGTGACATTCTCTCTCTCTCTCTCACTGTGACATTCTCTCTCTCTCACTGTGACATTCTCTCTCTCTCAATGTGACATTCACTCTCTCTCTCTCACTGTGACATTCACTCTCTCTCTCTCACTGTGACATTCTCTCTCTCTCTCACTGTGACATTCTCTCTCTCTCTCTCACTGTGACATTCTCTTCCTCTCTCACTGTGACATTCTCTCTCTCTCTCACTCAGGGTGACATTCTATCTCTCTCACTGTGACATTCTCTCTCTCTCTCTCACGGACATTCTCTCTCTCTCTCTCTCACTGACATTCTCTCTCTCTCTCTCTCACTGACATTCTCTCTCTCTCTCACTGACATTCTCACTCTCTC
Organism: Isurus oxyrinchus; assembly: GCA_026770705.1. Lineage (NCBI taxonomy): Eukaryota > Metazoa > Chordata > Chondrichthyes > Lamniformes > Lamnidae > Isurus > Isurus oxyrinchus. The sequence continues at coordinate 32,504,629 of JANJGN010000021.1, forward strand.
TCTCACTGACATTCTCTCTCTCTCTCTCACTGACATTCTCTCTCTCTCTCTCACTGACATTCTCTCTCTCTCTCTCACAGACATTCTCTCTCTCTCTCTCAGACATTTTCTCTCTCTCTCTCACAGTCATTCTCCCTCTCTCTCTCACTGTGACATTCTCTCTCTCTCACACTGTGACATTCTCTCTCTCTCTCACTGTGACATTCTCTCTCTCTCTCTCTCTCACTGTGACATTCTCTCTCTCTCACTGTGACATTCTCTCTCTCACTGTGACATTCTGTCCCTCTCTCTCTCACTGTGACATTCTCTCTCTCTCTCTCTCACTGTGACATTCACTCTGTCTCTCTCACTGTGACATTCACTCTCTCTCTCACTGGGACATTCTCTCTCTCTCTCACTGTGACATTCTCTCCCTCTCTCACTGTGAAATTCTCTCTCTCACCGTGACATTCTCTCTCTCACCGTGACATTCTCTCTCACTCTCACCGTGACATTCTCTCTCTCACTGTGACATTCTCTCTCCCTCTCTCTCTCTGTGACATTCTCTCTCTCTCTCTCTCTGTGACATTCTTTCTCTCTCTCTGTGACATTCTCTCTCTCTCTCTCTCACTGTGACATTCTCTCTCTCTCACTGTGACATTCTCTCTCTCTCTCTCACTGTGACATTCTCACTCTCTCTCACTGTGACATTCTCTCTCTCTCTCTCACTGTGAGATTCTCACTCTCTCACTGTGACATTCTCTCTCTCTCACTGTGACATTCTCTCTCTCTCACTGTGACATTCTCTCTCTCTCTCTCTCACTGTGACATTGTCTCTCTGTCTCTCACTGTGACATTCTCTCTCTCTGTCACTGAGACATTCTCTCTCTCTCACACTGTGACATTCTCTCTCTTTCTCACTGTGACATTCTCTCTCTCTCTCTCACTGACATTCTCTCTCTCTGTGACATTCTCTCTCTCTCTAATTAGACATTCTCTCTCTCTCTCTCTCACAGACATTCTCTCTCTCTCTTTCACAGACATTCTCTCTCTCTCTCTAACTCACTGCGACATTCTCTCTCTCTCACTGTGACATTCTGTCTCTCTCTCTCACTGTGACATTCTCTCTCTCTCTCACTGTGACATTCTCTCTCTCTCTCACTGTGACATTCTCTCTCTCTCTCACTATAACATTCTCTCTCTCTCTCACTGTGACATTCTCTCTCGCTCTCTCACTGTGACATTCTCTCTCTCTCACTGTGGCATTCTCTCTCTCTCTCACTATGACATTCTCTCTCTCTCACTGTGACATTCTCTCTCTCTCTCTCACTGTGACATTCTATCTCTCTCACACTGTGACATTCTCTCTCTCTCTCACTGTGACATTCTCTCTCTCTCTCTCTCTCACTGTGACATTCTCTCTCTCTCACTGTGACATTCTCTCTCTCACTGTGACATTCTCTCTCTCTCACTGTGACATTCTCTCTCTCACTGTGACATTCTGTCTCTTCTCTCTCACTGTGACATTCTCTCTCTCTCTCTCTCACTGTGACATTCACTCTGTTTCTCTCACTGTGACATTCACTCTCTCTCTCACTGTGACATTCTCTCTCTCTCTCACTGTGACATTCTCTCCCTCTCTCACTGTGAAATTCTCTCTCTCACCGTGAGATTCTCTCTCTCACAGTGACATTCTCTCTCACTCTCACCGTGACATTCTCTCTCTCACTGTGACATTCTCTCTCCCTCTCTCTCTCTGTGACATTCTCTCTCTCTCTCTCTCTGTGACATTCTTTCTCTCTCTCTGTGACATTCTCTCTCTCTCTCTCTCACTGTGACATTCTCTCTCTCTCTCACTGTGACATTATCTCTCTCTCTCTCACTGTGACATTCTCTCTCTCTCTCACCGTGACATTCTCTCTCTCTCACTGTGAGATTCTCACTCTCTCACTGTGACATTCTCTCTCTCTCACTGTGACATTCTCTCTCTCTCTCTCTCACTGTGACATTGTCTCTCTGTCTCTCACGGTGACATTCTCTCTCTCTGTCACTGAGACATTCTCTCTCTCTCACACTGTGACATTCTCTCTCTTTCTCACTGTGACATTCTCTCTCTCTCTCTCTCACTGACATTCTCTTTCTCTCTCTCTGTGACATTCTCTCTCTCTCTCTCTCTCACTGTGACATTGTCTCTCTCTCACTGTGACATTCTCTCTCTCTCTAAATTAGACATTCTCTCTCTCTCTCTCACTGTGACATTCTCTCTCTCTCTCACTGACATTCTCTCACTCTCTCTGTGACGTTCTCTCTCTCTCTCTCTCTCTCTCACTGTGACATTCTCTCTCTCTCACTGTGACATTCTCTCTCGCTCTAACATAGACATTCTCTTTCTCTCTAACTTAGACATTCTCTCTCTCTCTCACTGTGACATTCTCTCTCTCTCTCACTATGACATTCTCTCTCTCTCTCTCACTGTGACATTCTCTCTCACTGTGACATTCACTCTCACTGTGACATTCTCTCTCTCACTGACATTCTCTCTCTCTCACTGAGACATTCCCTCTCTCTGAGACATTCTCTCTCTCTCACTGAGATATTCTCACTCTCTCTCTTACTATGACATTCTCTCTCTCTCTCTCACTGTGACATTCTCTCTCTCTCTCTCACTGTGACATTCTCTCTCTCTCTCACTATGACATTCTCTCTCTCTTTCTCACTGTGACATTCTCTCTCTCTCTCTCTCACTGTGACATTCTCTCTCTCTCTCTCTCACTGTGACATTCTCTCTCTCTCTCACTGTGACATTCTCTCTCTCTCTCTCACTGTGACATTCTCTCTCTCTCACTGTGACATTCTCTCTCTCTCAATGTGACATTCACTCTCTCTCTCTCACTGTGACATTCACTCTCTCTCTCTCACTGTGACATTCTCTCTCTCTCTCACTGTGACATTCTCTCTCTCTCTCTCACGGACATTCTCTCTCTCTCTCTCTCACTGACATTCTCTCTCTCTCTCTCTCACTGACATTCTCTCTCTCTCTCACTGACATTCTCACTCTCTCTCTCACTGACATTCTCTCTCTCTCTCTCACTGACATTCTCTCTCTCTCTCTCACTGACATTCTCTCTCTCTCTCTCACAGACATTCTCTCTCTCTCTCTCAGACATTTTCTCTCTCTCTCTCACAGTCATTCTCCCTCTCTCTCTCACTGTGACATTCTCTCTCTCTCACACTGTGACATTCTCTCTCTCTCTCACTGTGACATTCTCTCTCTCTCTCTCTCTCACTGTGACATTCTCTCTCTCTCACTGTGACATTCTCTCTCTCACTGTGACATTCTGTCTCTCTCTCTCTCACTGTGACATTCTCTCTCTCTATCTCTCACTGTGACATTCACTCTGTCTCTCTCACTGTGACATTCACTCTCTCTCTCACTGGGACATTCTCTCTCTCTCTCACTGTGACATTCTCTCCCTCTCTCACTGTGAAATTCTCTCTCTCACCGTGACATTCTCTCTCTCACCGTGACATTCTCTCTCACTCTCACCGTGACATTCTCTCTCTCACTGTGACATTCTCTCTCCCTCTCTCTCTCTGTGACATTCTCTCTCTCTCTCTCTCTGTGACATTCTTTCTCTCTCTCTGTGACATTCTCTCTCTCTCTCTCTCACTGTGACATTCTCTCTCTCTCACTGTGACATTCTCTCTCTCTCTCTCACTGTGACATTCTCTCTCTCTCTCTCACTGTGACATTCTCACTCTCTCTCACTGTGACATTCTCTCTCTCTCACTGTGACATTCTCTCTCTCTCACTGTGACATTCTCACTCTCTCTCACTGTGACATTCTCTCTCTCTCTCTCACTGTGAGATTCTCACTCTCTCACTGTGAGATTCTCACTCTCTCACTGTGACATTCTCTCTCTCTCACTGTGACATTCTCTCTCTCTCACTGTGACATTCTCTCTCTCTCACTGTGACATTCTCTCTCTCTCTCTCTCACTGTGACATTCTCTCTCTCTGTCACTGAGACATTCTCTCTCTCTCACACTGTGACATTCTCCCTCTTTCTCACTGTGACATTCTCTCTCTCTCTCTCACTGACATTCTCTCTCTCTCTGTGACATTCTCTCTCTCTCCCTCTCTCACTGTGACATTGTCTCTCTCTCACTGTGACATTCTCTCTCTCTCTAACTTAGACATTCTCTCTCTCTCTCTCACTGTGACATTCTCTCTCTCTCACTGTGAGATTCCCTCTGTCTCCCTCACTGTGACATTCTCTATCTCTCACTCTGACATTCTCCCTCTCTCTCTCTCACTGTGACATTCTCTTCCTCTCTCACTGTGACATACTCTCTCTCTCTCTCACTGTGACATTCTCTCTCTCTCACTCTCTCACTGTGACATTGTCTCTCTCTCACTGTGACATTCTCTCTCTCTCTCTCACACTGTGACATTCTCTCTCTCTCTCTCACAGTGACATTCTCTCTCTCTCTCTCACTGTGACATTCTCTCTCTCTCTCACTGTGACATTCTCTCTCTCTCTCACTATGACATTCTCTCTCTCTTTCTCACTGTGACATTCTCTCTCTCTCACTGTGACATTCTCTCTCTCTCTCTCTCTCACTGTGACATTCTCTCTCTCTCTCACTGTGACATTCTCTCTCTCTCTCTCTCACTGTGACATTCTCTCTCTCTCTCTCTCACTGTGACATTCTCTCTCTCTCACTGTGACATTCTCTCTCTCTCTCTCACTGTGACATTCTCTCTCTCTCTCTCACTGTGACATTCTCTCTCTCTCTCACTGTGACATTCTCTCTCTCTCACTGTGACATTCTCTCTCTCTCTCTCTCACTGTGACATTCTCTCTCTCTCTATCTCAATGTGACATTCTCTCTCTCTCTCACTGTGACATTCTCTCCCTCTCTCTCACTGTGACATTCTCTCCCACTCTCTCACTTCGACATGCTCTCTCTCTCTCTCACTCACTGTGACATTCTCTTTCTCACTGTGACATTCTCTCTCTCTCTCACTATGACATTCTCTCTCTCTCTCTCACTGTGACATTCTCTCTCTCTCACTGTGACATTCTCTCTCTCTCACTGTGACATTCTGTCTCTCTCACTGTGACATTCTCTCACTCTCTCTTACTGTGACATTCACTGTCTCACTGTGACACTCTCTCTCTCACGTGACATTTTCTCTCTCTCACTCACGTGACATTCTCTGTCTCACTCACGTGACATTCTCACTCTCTCACTCACGTGACATTCTGTCACTCTCACTCACGTGACATACTCTCTCGCTCTCACTGTGACATTCTCTCTCTCTCTCTCACTGTGACATTCCTCTCTCTCTCTCTCACTGTGACATTCTCTCTCTCTCACTGTGACATTCTCTCTCTCTCACTGTGACATTCTCTCTCTCTCACTGTGACATTCTCTCTCTCCCTCCCTCTCTCTCACTGTGACATTGTCTCTCTCTCTCTCTCATTGTGACATTCTCTCTCTCTCTCTCTCTCACTGTGACATTCTCTCTCTCTCTCTCTCACTGTGACATTCTCTCTCTCTCTCTCTCACTGTGACATTCTATCTCTCACACTGACATTCTCTCTCTCTCTCTCACTGACAATCTATCTCTCTCTCACACTGACATTCTCTCTCTCTCTCTCACACTGACATTCTCTCTCTCTCTCTCTGACTGACATTCTCTCTCTCTCTCTCTGACTGACATTCTCTCTCTCTCTCTCACTGACATTCTCTCTCTCTCTCTCACTGACATTCTCTCTCTCTCAATGATATTCTCTCTCTCTCTCACTGACATTCTCTCTCTCTCTCTCACAGACATTCTCTCTCTCTCTCTCAGACATTCTCTCTCTCTCTCTCACAGTCATTCTCTCTCTCTCTCTCTCACAGACATTCTCTCTCTCTCTTTCACAGACATTCTCTCTCTCTCTCTCTCACTCACTGCGACATTCTCTCTCTCACTCTCACTGTGACATTCTGTCTCTCTCTCTCTCTCACTGTGACATTCTCTCTCTCTCTCACTGTGACATTCTCTCTCTCTCTCATTGTGACATTCTCTCTCTCTCTCTCTCACTTTGAAATTCTCTCTCTCTCACTGTGCCATTCTCTCTCTCACTGTGACATTCTGTCTCTCTCTCTCTCACTGTGACATTCTCTCTCTCTCTCTCTCACTGTGACATTCACTCTGTCTCTCTCACTGTGACATTCAATCTCTCTCTCACTGTGACATTCTCTCTCTCTCTCACTGTGACATTCTCTCTCTCTCTCACTGTGACATTCTCTCTCTCTCTCACTGTGAAATTCTCTCTCTCACCGTGACATTCTCTCTCACTCTCACCGTGACATTCTCTCTCTCACTGTGACATTCTCTCTCTCTCTCTCTCTGTGACATTCTCTCTCTCTCTTTCTCTGTGACATTCTCTCTCTCTCTCTGTGACATTCTCTCTCTCTCTCTCGCACTGTAACATTCTCTCTCTCTCTCTCACTGTGACATTCTCTCTCTCTCTCACTGTGACATTCTCTCTCTCTCTCACTGTGACATTCTCTCTCTCTCACTGCGAGATTCTCACTCTCTCACTGTGACATTCTCTCTCTCTCACTGTGACATTCTCTCTCTCTCACTGTGACATTCTCTCTCTCTCTCTCTCACTGTGACATTCTCTCTCTCTCACTGTGACATTCTCTCTCTCTCTCACTGATATTCTCTCTCTCTCTCTCTGTGACATTCTCTCTCTCTCTCTCTCTCTCTCAGTTACATTCTCTCTCTCTCACTGTGACATTCTCTCTCTCTCTAACTTAGACATTTTCTCTCTCTCTCTCACTGTGACATTCTCTCTCTCTCTCACTATGACATTCTCTCTCTCTCTCTCACTGTGACATTCTCTCTCACTGTGACATTCTCTCTCTCACTGACATTCTCTCTCTCTCACTGAGACATTCTCTCTCTCTGAGACATTCTCTCTCTCTCACTGAGATATTCTCTCTCTCTCTCTTACTATGACATTCTCTCTCTCTCTCTCACTGTGACATTCTCTCTCTCTCTCTCTCACTGTGACATTCTCTCTCTCTCTCTCACTGTGACATTCTCTCTCTCTCTCTCACTGTGACATTCTCTCTCTCTCTCTCACTGACATTCTCTCTCTCTCTGTGACATTCTCTCTCTCTCCCTCTCTCACTGTGACATTGTCTCTCTCTCACTGTGACATTCTCTCTCTCTCTAACTTAGACATTCTCTCTCTCTCTCACTGTGACATTCTCTCTCTCTCACTGTGAGATTCCCTCTGTCTCCCTCACTGTGACATTCTCTATCTCTCACTCTGACATTCTCCCTCTCTCTCTCTCACTGTGACATTCTCTTCCTCTCTCACTGTGACATACTCTCTCTCTCTCTCACTGTGACATTCTCTCTCTCTCACTCTCTCACTGTGACATTGTCTCTCTCTCACTGTGACAATCTCTCTCTCTCTCTCACACTGTGACATTCTCTCTCTCTCTCTCACAGTGACATTCTCTCTCTCTCTCTCACTGTGACATTCTCTCTCTCTCTCACTGTGACATTCTATCTCTCTCTCACTATGACATTCTCTCTCTCTTTCTCACTGTGACATTCTCTCTCTCTTTCTCACTGTGACATTCTCTCTCTCTCTCTCGCACTGTGACATTCTCTCTCTCTCTCACTGTGACATTCTCTCTCTCTCTCTCTCACTGTGACATTCTCTCTCTCTCACTGTGACATTCTCTCTCTCTCTCTCACTGTGACATTCTCTCTCTCTCTCTCACTGTGACATTCTCTCTCTCTCTCTCACTGTGACATTCTCTCTCTCTCTCACTGTGACATTCTCTCTCTCTCACTGTGACATTCTCTCTCTCTCTCTCTCACTGTGACATTCTCTCTCTCTCTCTCTCAATGTGACATTCTCTCTCTCTCTCACTGTGACATTCTCTCCCTCTCTCTCACTGTGACATTCTCTCCCTCTCTCTCACTTCGACATGCTCTCTCTCTCTCTCACTCACTGTGACATTCTCTTTCTCACTGTGACATTCTCTCTCTCTCTCACTATGACATTCTCTCTCTCTCTCTCACTGTGACATTCTCTCTCTCTCACTGTGACATTCTCTCTCTCTCACTGTGACATTCTGTCTCTCTCACTGTGACATTCTCTCACTCTCTCTTACTGTGACATTCACTGTCTCACTGTGACACTCTCTCTCTCACGTGACATTTTCTCTCTCTCACTCACGTGACATTCTCTCTCTCACTCACGTGACATTCTCACTCTCTCACTCACGTGACATTCTGTCACTCTCACTCACGTGACATACTCTCTCGCTCTCACTGTGACATTCTCTCTCTCTCTCTCACTGTGACATTCTCTCTCTCTCTCTCTCACTGTGACATTCTCTCTCTCTCACTGTGACATTCTCTCTCTCTCACTGTGACATTCTCTCTCTCTCACTGTGACATTCTCTCTCTCTCACTGTGACATTCTCTCTCTCCCTTCCTCTCTCTCACTGTGACATTGTCTCTCTCTCTCTCTCATTGTGACATTCTCTCTCTCTCTCTCTCACTGTGACATTCTCTCTCTCTCTCTCTCACTGTGACATTCTCTCTCTCTCTCACTCTCACTGTGACATTCTCTCTCTCTCTCTCTCTCACTGTGACATTCTATCTCTCTCACTGACATTCTCTCTCTCTCTCTCACTGACAATCTATCTCTCTCTCACACTGACATTCTCTCTCTCTCTCTCACACTGACATTCTCTCTCTCTCTCTCTGACTGACATTCTCTCTCTCTCTCTCACTGACATTCTCTCTCTCTCTCTCACTGACATTCTCTCTCTCTCTCTCACTGACATTCTCTCTCTCACACTGATAGTCTCTCTCTCTCTCACTGACATTCTCTCTCTCTCTCTCACAGACATTCTCTCTCTCTCTCTCAGACATTCTCTCTCTCTCTCACAGTCATTTTCTCTCTCTCTCTCTCACAGACATTCTCTCTCTCTCTTTCACAGACATTCTCTCTCTCTCTCTCTCACTCACTGCGACATTCTCTCCCTCTCTCTCACTGTGACATTCTGTCTCTCTCTCTCTCTCACTGTGACATTCTCTCTCTCTCTCACTGTGACATTCTCTCTCTCTCTCATTGTGACATTCTCTCTCTCTCTCTCTCACTGTGACATTCACTCTGTCTCTCTCACTGTGACATTCAATCTCTCTCTCACTGTGACATTCTCTCTCTCTCTCACTGTGACATTCTCTCTCTCACTGTGAAATTCTCTCTCTCTCTCACTGTGAAATTCTCTCTCTCACCGTGACATTCTCTCTCACTCTCACCGTGACATTCTCTCTCTCACTGTGACATTCTCTCTCTCTCTCTCTCTCTGTGACATTCTCTCTCTCCCTTTCTCTGTGACATTCTCTCTCTCTCTCTCTGTGACATTCTCTCTCTCTCTCTCTCACTGTAACATTCTCTCTCTCTCTCTCACAGTGACATTCTCTCTCTCTCTCACTGTGACATTCTCTCTCTCTCTCACTGTGACATTCTCTCTCTCTCACTGTGAGATTCTCACTCTCTCACTGTGACATTCTCTCTCTCTCACTGTGACATTCTCTCTCTCTCACTGTGACATTCTCTCTCTCTCACTGTGACATTCTCTCTCTCTCACTGTGACATTCTCTCTCTCTCTCTCTCGCTGTGACATTGTCTCTCTGTCTCTCACTGTGACATTCTCTCTCTCTGTCACTGTGACATTCTCTCTCTCTCGCACTGTGACATTCTCTCTCTTTCTCACTGTGAAATTCTCTATCTCTCTCTCACTGATATTCTCTCTCTCTCTCTCTGTGACATTCTCTCTCTCTCTCTCTCTCTCACTGTTACATTCTCTCTCTCTCACTGTGACATTCTCTCTCTCTCTAACTTAGACATTCTCTCTCTCTCTCTCACTGTGACATTCTCTCTCTCTCACTATGACATTCTCTCTCTCTCTCACTGTGACATTCTCTCTCACTGTGACATTCTCTCTCTCACTGACATTCTCTCTCTCTCACTGAGACATTCTCTCTCTCTGAGACATTCTCTCTCTCTCACTGAGATATTCTCTCTCTCTCTTACTATGACATTCTCTCTCTCTCTCTCACTGTGACATTCTCTCTCTCTCTCTCTCACTGTGACATTCTCTCTCTCTCTCTCTCACTGTGACATTCTCTCTCTCTCTCTCTCACTGTGACATTCTATCTCTCTCACTGTGACATTCTGTCTCTCTCACTGTGACATTCTGTCTCTCTCTCTCACTGACATTCTCTCTCTCTCTCTCTCACTGACATTCTCTCACTCTCTCTCTCACTGACATTCTCTCTCTCTCTCACTGACATTCTCTCCCTCTCTCTCTCACTGACATTCTCTCTCTCTCTCTCACTGATATTCTCTCTCTCTCTCTCACTGACATTCTCTCTCTCTCTCTCACAGACATTCTCTCTCTCTCTCTCAGACATTCTCTCTCTCTCTCTCACAGTCATTCTCTCTCTCTCTCTCACAGACATTCTCTCTCTCCCTTTCACAGACATTCTCTCTCTCTCTCACTCACTGTGACATTCTCTCTCTCTCTCTCACTGTGACATTCTGTCTCTCTCACTCACGTGACATTCTCTCTCTCTCACTCACGCGACATTCTCTCTCTCTCACTCACGTGACATTCTCACTCTCTCACTCACGTGACATTCTGTCACTCTCACTCACGTGAGATACTCTCTCGCTCTCACTGTGACATTCTCTCTCTCTCTCTCACTGTGACATTCTCTCTCTCTCTCTCTCACTGTGACATTCTCTCTCTCTCACACTGACATTCTCTCTCTCCCTCCCTCTCTCTCACTGTGACATTTTCTCTCTCTCTCTCTCTCATTGTGACATTCTCTCTCTCTCTCTCTCACTGTGACATTCTCTCTCTCTCTCTCACTGACATTCTCTCTCTCTCTCTCACTGACAATCTATCTCTCGCTCTCACTGACATTCTCTTTCTCTCTCTCTCACTGACATTCTCTCTCTCTCTCTCACTGACATTCTCTCTCTCTCTCTCACTGACATTCTCTCTCTCTCACTGATATTCTCTCTCTCTCTCACTGACATTCTCTCTCTCTCTCTCACAGACATTCTCTCTCTCTCTCTCTCAGACATTCTCTCTCTCTCTCAGACATTCTCTCTCTCTCTCTCACAGTCATTATCTCTCTCTCTCTCTCACAGACATTCTCTCTCTCTCTTTCACAGACATTCTCTCTCTCTCTCTCTCACTCACTGTGTCATTCTCTCTCTCTCTCTCACTGTGACATTCTCTCTCACGGTGACATTCTCTCTCTCACTGACATTCTCTCTCTCTCACTGAGACATTCTCTCTCTCTGAGACATTCTCTCTCTCTCACTGAGATATTCTCTCTCTCTCTCTTACTATGACATTCTCTCTCTCTCTCTCACTGTGACATTCTCTCTCTCTCTCTCTCACTGTGACATTCTCTCTCTCTCTCTCTCACTGTGACATTCTCTCTCTCTCTCCCTCACTGTGACATTCTCTCTCTCTCTCTCTCACTGTGACATTCTATCTCTCTCACTGTGACATTCTCTCTCTCTCTCTCACTGACATTCTCTCTCTCTCTCTCTCACTGACATTCTCTCACTCTCTCTCTCACTGACATTCTCTCTCTCTCTCACTGACATTCTCTCCCTCTCTCTCTCACTGACATTCTCTCTCTCTCTCTCACTGATATTCTCTCTCTCTCTCTCACTGACATTCTCTCTCTCTCTCTCACAGACATTCTCTCTCTCTCTCTCAGACATTCTCTCTCTCTCTCTCACAGTCATTCTCTCTCTCTCTCTCTCACAGACATTCTCTCTCTCCCTTTCACAGACATTCTCTCTCTCTCTCACTCACTGTGACATTCTCTCTCTCTCTCTCTCACTGTGACATTCTGTCTCTCTCTCTCACTGTGACATTCTCTCTCTCTCTCACTGTGACATTCTCTCTCTCTCTCACTGTGACATTCTGTCTCTCTCTCACTATGACATTCTCTCACTCTCTCTTACTGTGACATTCACTGTCTCACTGTGACACTCTCTCTCTCTCACTCACGTGACATTCTCTCTCTCTCACTCACGTGACAATCTCTCTCTCTCACTCACGTGACATTCTCACTCTCTCACTCACGTGACATTCTCACTCTCTCACTCACGTGACATACTCTCTCGGTCTCACTGTGACATTCTCTCTCTCTCACTGTGACATTATCTCTCTCCCTCCCTCTCTCTCACTGTGACATTGTCTCTCTCTCTCTCTCATTGTGACATTCTCTCTCTCTCTCTCTCTCACTGTGACATTCTCTCTCTCTCTCTTTCACTGACATTATCTCTCTCTCTCTCACTGATATTCTCTCTCTCTCTCTCACTGACATTCTCTCTCTCTCTCAGACATTCTCTCTCTCTCTCTCACAGTCATTCTCTCTCTCTCTGTCTCACAGACATTCTCTCTCTCTCTTTCACAGACATTCTCTCTCTCTCTCTCACTCACTGTGACATTCTCTCTCTCTCTCTCACTGTGACATTCTGTCTCTCTCTCTCACTGTGACATTCTCTCTCTCTGTCTCACTGTGACATTCTCTCTCTCTCTCACTGTGACATTCTCTCTCTCTCTCACTGTGACATTCTCTCTCTCTCTCACTGTGACATTCTCTCTCTCTCTCACTATGACATTCTCTCTCTCTCTCACTGTGACATTCTCTCTCGCTCTCTCACTGTGACATTCTCTCTCTCACTGTGACATTCTCTCTCTCTCTCACTGTGACATTCTCTCTCTCTCTCTCACTGTGACATTCTCTCTCTCTCACACTGTGACATTCTCACTCTCTCTCACTGTGACATTCTCTCTCTCTCTCTCTCTCACTGTGACATTCTCTCTCTCTCACTGTGACATTCTCTCTCTCACTGTGACATTCTGTCTCTCTCTCTCTCACTGTGACATTCTCTCTCTCTCTCTCTCACTGTGACATTCACTCTGTCTCTCTCACTGTGACAATCACTCTCTCTCTCACTGTGACATTCTCTCTCTCTCTCTCACTGAGACATTCTCTCCCTCTCTCACTGATAAATTCTCTCTCTCACCGTGACATTCTCTCTTTCACCGTGACATTCTCTCTCACTCTCACCGTGACATTCTCTCTCTCACTGTGACATTCTCTCTCCCTCTCTCTCTCTGTGACATTCTCTCTCTCTCTCTCTCTGTGACATTCTTTCTCTCTCTCTGTGACATTCTCTCTCTCTCTCTCTCACTGTGACATTCTCTCTCTCTCTCACTGTGACATTCTCTCTCTCTCTCTCACTGTGACATTCTCTCTCTCTCTCTCACTGTGACATTCTCTCTCTCTCTCACTGTGACATTCTCTCTCTCTCTCTCACTGTGAGATTCTCACTCTCTCACTGTGGCATTCTCTCTCTCTCTCTCTCACTGTGACATTGTCTCTCTGTCTCTCACTGTGACATTCTCTCTCTCTGTCACTGAGACATTCTCTCTCTCTCACACTGTGACATTCTCTCTCTTTCTCACTGTGACATTCTCTCTCTCTTTCTCACTGTGACATTCTCTCTCTCTCTCTCGCACTGTGACATTCTCTCTCTCTCTCACTGTGACATTCTCTCTCTCTCTCACTGTGACATTCTCTCTCTCTCACTGTGACATTCTCTCTCTCTCTCTCACTGTGACATTCTCTCTCTCTCTCTCACTGTGACATTCTCTCTCTCTCTCTCACTGTGACATTCTCTCTCTCTCTCACTGTGACATTCTCTCTCTCTCACTGTGACATTCTCTCTCTCTCTCTCTCACTGTGACATTCTCTCTCTCTCTCTCTCAATGTGACATTCTCTCTCTCTCTCACTGTGACATTCTCTCCCTCTCTCTCACTGTGACATTCTCTCCCTCTCTCTCACTTCGACATGCTCTCTCTCTCTCTCACTCACTGTGACATTCTCTTTCTCACTGTGACATTCTCTCTCTCTCTCACTATGACATTCTCTCTCTCTCTCTCACTGTGACATTCTCTCTCTCTCACTGTGACATTCTCTCTCTCTCACTGTGACATTCTGTCTCTCTCACTGTGACATTCTCTCACTCTCTCTTACTGTGACATTCACTGTCTCACTGTGACACTCTCTCTCTCACGTGACATTTTCTCTCTCTCACTCACGTGACATTCTCTCTCTCACTCACGTGACATTCTCACTCTCTCACTCACGTGACATTCTGTCACTCTCACTCACGTGACATACTCTCTCGCTCTCACTGTGACATTCTCTCTCTCTCTCTCACTGTGACATTCTCTCTCTCTCTCTCTCACTGTGACATTCTCTCTCTCTCACTGTGACATTCTCTCTCTCACACTGTGACATTCTCTCTCTCTCACTGTGACATTCTCTCTCTCCCTTCCTCTCTCTCACTGTGACATTGTCTCTCTCTCTCTCTCATTGTGACATTCTCTCTCTCTCTCTCTCACTGTGACATTCTCTCTCTCTCTCTCTCACTGTGACATTCTCTCTCTCTCTCTCTCTCACTGTGACATTCTCTCTCTCTCTCTCTCTCACTGTGACATTCTATCTCTCTCACTGACATTCTCTCTCTCTCTCTCACTGACAATCTATCTCTCTCTCACACTGACATTCTCTCTCTCTCTCTCACACTGACATTCTCTCTCTCTCTCTCTGACTGACATTCTCTCTCTCTCTCTCACTGACATTCTCTCTCTCTCTCTCACTGACATTCTCTCTCTCTCTCTCACTGACATTCTCTCTCTCACACTGATAGTCTCTCTCTCTCTCACTGACATTCTCTCTCTCTCTCTCACAGACATTCTCTCTCTCTCTCTCAGACATTCTCTCTCTCTCTCACAGTCATTTTCTCTCTCTCTCTCTCACAGACATTCTCTCTCTCTCTTTCACAGACATTCTCTCTCTCTCTCTCTCACTCACTGCGACATTCTCTCCCTCTCTCTCACTGTGACATTCTGTCTCTCTCTCTCTCTCACTGTGACATTCTCTCTCTCTCTCACTGTGACATTCTCTCTCTCTCTCATTGTGACATTCTCTCTCTCTCTCTCTCACTTTGAAATTCTCTCTCTCTCACTGTGACATTCTCTCTCTCACTGTGACATTCTGTCTCTCTCTCTCTCACTGTGACATTCTCTCTCTCTCTCTCTCACTGTGACATTCACTCTGTCTCTCTCACTGTGACATTCAATCTCTCTCTCACTGTGACATTCTCTCTCTCTCTCACTGTGACATTCTCTCTCTCACTGTGAAATTCTCTCTCTCTCTCACTGTGAAATTCTCTCTCTCACCGTGACATTCTCTCTCACTCTCACCGTGACATTCTCTCTCTCACTGTGACATTCTCCCTCTCTCTCTCTGTGACATTCTCTCTCTCCCTTTCTCTGTGACATTCTCTCTCTCTCTCTCTGTGACATTCTCTCTCTCTCTCTCTCACTGTAACATTCTCTCTCTCTCTCTCACAGTGACATTCTCTCTCTCTCTCACTGTGACATTCTCTCTCTCTCTCACTGTGACATTCTCTCTCTCTCACTGTGAGATTCTCACTCTCTCACTGTGACATTCTCTCTCTCTCACTGTGACATTCTCTCTCTCTCACTGTGACATTCTCTCTCTCTCACTGTGACATTCTCTCTCTCTCACTGTGACATTCTCTCTCTCTCTCTCTCGCTGTGACATTGTCTCTCTGTCTCTCACTGTGACATTCTCTCTCTCTGTCACTGTGACATTCTCTCTCTCTCGCACTGTGACATTCTCTCTCTTTCTCACTGTGAAATTCTCTATCTCTCTCTCACTGATATTCTCTCTCTCTCTCTCTGTGACATTCTCTCTCTCTCTCTCTCTCTCACTGTTACATTCTCTCTCTCTCACTGTGACATTCTCTCTCTCTCTAACTTAGACATTCTCTCTCTCTCTCTCACTGTGACATTCTCTCTCTCTCTCACTATGACATTCTCTCTCTCTCTCACTGTGACATTCTCTCTCACTGTGACATTCTCTCTCTCACTGACATTCTCTCTCTCTCACTGAGACATTCTCTCTCTCTGAGACATTCTCTCTCTCTCACTGAGATATTCTCTCTCTCTCTTACTATGACATTCTCTCTCTCTCTCTCACTGTGACATTCTCTCTCTCTCTCTCTCACTGTGACATTCTCTCTCTCTCTCTCTCACTGTGACATTCTCTCTCTCTCTCTCTCACTGTGACATTCTATCTCTCTCACTGTGACATTCTGTCTCTCTCACTGTGACATTCTGTCTCTCTCTCTCACTGACATTCTCTCTCTCTCTCTCTCACTGACATTCTCTCACTCTCTCTCTCACTGACATTCTCTCTCTCTCTCACTGACATTCTCTCCCTCTCTCTCTCACTGACATTCTCTCTCTCTCTCTCACTGATATTCTCTCTCTCTCTCTCACTGACATTCTCTCTCTCTCTCTCACAGACATTCTCTCTCTCTCTCTCAGACATTCTCTCTCTCTCTCTCACAGTCATTCTCTCTCTCTCTCTCACAGACATTCTCTCTCTCCCTTTCACAGACATTCTCTCTCTCTCTCACTCACTGTGACATTCTCTCTCTCTCTCTCACTGTGACATTCTGTCTCTCTCACTCACGTGACATTCTCTCTCTCACTCACGCGACATTCTCTCTCTCTCACTCACGTGACATTCTCACTCTCTCACTCACGTGACATTCTGTCACTCTCACTCACGTGAGATACTCTCTCGCTCTCACTGTGACATTCTCTCTCTCTCTCTCACTGTGACATTCTCTCTCTCTCTCTCTCACTGTGACATTCTCTCTCTCTCACACTGACATTCTCTCTCTCCCTCCCTCTCTCTCACTGTGACATTTTCTCTCTCTCTCTCTCTCATTGTGACATTCTCTCTCTCTCTCTCTCACTGTGACATTCTCTCTCTCTCTCTCACTGACATTCTCTCTCTCTCTCTCACTGACAATCTATCTCTCGCTCTCACTGACATTCTCTTTCTCTCTCTCTCACTGACATTCTCTCTCTCTCTCTCACTGACATTCTCTCTCTCTCTCTCACTGACATTCTCTCTCTCTCACTGATATTCTCTCTCTCTCTCACTGACATTCTCTCTCTCTCTCTCACAGACATTCTCTCTCTCTCTCTCTCAGACATTCTCTCTCTCTCTCAGACATTCTCTCTCTCTCTCTCACAGTCATTATCTCTCTCTCTCTCTCACAGACATTCTCTCTCTCTCTTTCACAGACATTCTCTCTCTCTCTCTCTCACTCACTGTGTCATTCTCTCTCTCTCTCTCTCACTGTGACATTCTCTCTCACTGTGACATTCTCTCTCTCACTGACATTCTCTCTCTCTCACTGAGACATTCTCTCTCTCTGAGACATTCTCTCTCTCTCACTGAGATATTCTCTCTCTCTCTCTTACTATGACATTCTCTCTCTCTCTCTCACTGTGACATTCTCTCTCTCTCTCTCTCACTGTGACATTCTCTCTCTCTCTCTCTCACTGTGACATTCTCTCTCTCTCTCCCTCACTGTGACATTCTCTCTCTCTCTCTCTCACTGTGACATTCTATCTCTCTCACTGTGACATTCTCTCTCTCTCTCTCACTGACATTCTCTCTCTCTCTGTCTCACTGACATTCTCTCACTCTCTCTCTCACTGACATTCTCTCTCTCTCTCACTGACATTCTCTCCCTCTCTCTCTCACTGACATTCTCTCTCTCTCTCTCACTGATATTCTCTCTCTCTCTCTCACTGACATTCTCTCTCTCTCTCTCACAGACATTCTCTCTCTCTCTCTCAGACATTCTCTCTCTCTCTCTCACAGTCATTCTCTCTCTCTCTCTCTCACAGACATTCTCTCTCTCCCTTTCACAGACATTCTCTCTCTCTCTCACTCACTGTGACATTCTCTCTCTCTCTCTCACTGTGACATTCTGTCTCTCTCTCTCACTGTGACATTCTCTCTCTCTCTCACTGTGACATTCTCTCTCTCTCTCACTGTGACATTCTGTCTCTCTCTCACTATGACATTCTCTCACTCTCTCTTACTGTGACATTCACTGTCTCACTGTGACACTCTCTCTCTCTCACTCACGTGACATTCTCTCTCTCTCACTCACGTGACAATCTCTCTCTCTCACTCACGTGACATTCTCACTCTCTCACTCACGTGACATTCTCACTCTCTCACTCACGTGACATACTCTCTCGGTCTCACTGTGACATTCTCTCTCTCTCACTGTGACATTATCTCTCTCCCTCCCTCTCTCTCACTGTGACATTGTCTCTCTCTCTCTCTCATTGTGACATTCTCTCTCTCTCTCTCTCTCACTGTGACATTCTCTCTCTCTCTCTTTCACTGACATTATCTCTCTCTCTCTCACTGATATTCTCTCTCTCTCTCTCACTGACATTCTCTCTCTCTCTCAGACATTCTCTCTCTCTCTCTCACAGTCATTCTCTCTCTCTCTGTGTCACAGACATTCTCTCTCTCTCTTTCACAGACATTCTCTCTCTCTCTCTCACTCACTGTGACATTCTCTCTCTCTCTCTCACTGTGACATTCTGTCTCTCTCTCTCACTGTGACATTCTCTCTCTCTGTCTCACTGTGACATTCTCTCTCTCTCTCACTGTGACATTCTCTCTCTCTCTCACTGTGACATTCTCTCTCTCTCTCACTGTGACATTCTCTCTCTCTCTCACTATGACATTCTCTCTCTCTCTCACTGTGACATTCTCTCTCGCTCTCTCACTGTGACATTCTCTCTCTCTCACTGTGACATTCTCTCTCTCTCTCACTGTGACATTCTCTCTCTCTCTCTCACTGTGACATTCTCTCTCTCTCACACTGCGACATTCTCTCTCTCTCTCACTGTGACATTCTCTCTCTCTCTCTCTCTCACTGTGACATTCTCTCTCTCTCACTGTGACATTCTCTCTCTCACTGTGACATTCTGTCTCTCTCTCTCTCACTGTGACATTCTCTCTCTCTCTCTCTCACTGTGACATTCACTCTGTCTCTCTCACTGTGACAATCACTCTCTCTCTCACTGTGACATTCTCTCTCTCTCTCTCACTGAGACATTCTCTCCCTCTCTCACTGATAAATTCTCTCTCTCACCGTGACATTCTCTCTTTCACCGTGACATTCTCTCTCACTCTCACCGTGACATTCTCTCTCTCACTGTGACATTCTCTCTCCCTCTCTCTCTCTGTGACATTCTCTCTCTCTCTCTCTCTGTGACATTCTTTCTCTCTCTCTGTGACATTCTCTCTCTCTCTCTCTCACTGTGACATTCTCTCTCTCTCTCACTGTGACATTCTCTCTCTCTCTCTCACTGTGACATTCTCTCTCTCTCTCTCACTGTGACATTCTCTCTCTCTCTCACTGTGACATTCTCTCTCTCTCTCTCACTGTGAGATTCTCACTCTCTCACTGTGGCATTCTCTCTCTCTCTCTCTCACTGTGACATTGTCTCTCTGTCTCTCACTGTGACATTCTCTCTCTCTGTCACTGAGACATTCTCTCTCTCTCACACTGTGACATTCTCTCTCTTTCTCACTGTGACATTCTCTCTCTCTCTCTCACTGACATTCTCTCTCTCTCTCTCTGTGACATTCTCTCTCTCTCTCTCTCTCTCTCACTGTGACATTCTCTCTCTCTCACTGTGACATTCTCTCTCTCTCTAACTTAGACATTCTCTCTCTCTCTCTCACTGTGACATACTCTCTCTCTCTCTCACTGTGACATTCTGTCTCTCTCACTCTCTCACTGTGACATTGTCCCTCTCTCACTGTGACAATCTCTCTCTCTCTCTCACACTGTGACATTCTCTCTGTCTCTCTCACAGTGACATTCTCTCTCTCTCTCTCACTGTGACATTCTCTCTCTCTCTCACTGTGACATTCTCTCTCTCTCTCACTATGACATTCTCTCTCTCTTTCTCACTGTGACATTCTCTCTCTCTCTCTCACTGTGACATTCTCTCTCTCTCACTGTGACATTCTCTCTCTCTCACTGTGACATTCTCTCTCTCTCTAACTTAGACATTCTCTCTTCCTCTCTCACTGTGACATACTCTCTCTCTCTCTCACTGTGACATTCTCTCTCTCTCACTGTGACATTGTCTCTCTCTCACTGTGACAATCTCTCTCTCTCTCTCACACTGTGACATTCTCTCTGTCTCTCTCACAGTGACATTCTCTCTCTCTCTCTCACTGTGACATTCTCTCTCTCTCTCTCACTGTGACATTCTCTCTCTCTCTCACTGTGACATTCTCTCTCTCTCTCACTATGACATTCTCTCTCTCTTTCTCACTGTGACATTCCCTCTCTCTCTCTCACTGTGACATTCTCTCTCTCTCTCACTGTGACATTCTCTCTCTCTCACTGTGACATTCTCTCTCTCTCACTGTGACATTCTCTCTCTCTCACTGTGACATTCTCTCTCTCTCTCTCTCACTGTGACATTCTCTCTCTCTCACTGTGACATTCTCTCTCTCTCTCTCACTGTGACATTCTCTCTCTCTCTCACTGTGACATTCTCTCTCTCTCACTGTGACATTCTCTCTCTCTCACTGTGACATTCTCTCTCTCTCTCTCTCACTGTGACATTCTCTCTCTCTCTC
Source organism: Isurus oxyrinchus (assembly GCA_026770705.1). Classification (NCBI taxonomy): domain Eukaryota; kingdom Metazoa; phylum Chordata; class Chondrichthyes; order Lamniformes; family Lamnidae; genus Isurus; species Isurus oxyrinchus. The sequence continues at coordinate 32,525,337 of JANJGN010000021.1, forward strand.
TCTCAATGTGACATTCTCTCTCTCTCTCACTGTGACATTCTCTCCCTCTCTCTCACTGTGACATTCTCTCCCTCTCTCTCACTGTGACATTCTCTCCCTCTCTCTCACTGTGACATTCTCTCCCTCTCTCTCACTTCGACATGCTCTCTCTCTCTCTCACTCACTGTGACATTCTCTTTCTCACTGTGACATTCTCTCTCTCTCTCACTATGACATTCTCTCTCTCCCTCTCACTGTGACATTCTCTCTCTCTCACTGTGACATTCTCTCTCTCTCACTGAGACATTCTGTCTCTCTCACTGTGACATTCTCTCACTCTCTCTTACTGTGACATTCACTTTCTCACTGAGACACTCTCTCTCTCTCACTCACGTGACATTCTCTCTCTCTCACTCACGTGACATTCTCTCTCTCTCACTCACGCGACATTCTCTCTCTCTCACTCACGTGACATTCTCACTCTCTCACTCACGTGAAATTCTGTCACTCTCACTCACGGGAGATACTCTCTCGCTCTCACTGTGACAATCTCTCTCTCTCTCTCACTGTGACATTCTCTCTCTCTCTCTCTCACTGTGACATTCTCTCTCTCTCACACTGACATTCTCTCTCTCCCTCCCTCTCTCTCACTGTGACATTGTCTCTCTCTCTCTCTCATTGTGACATTCTCTCTCTCTCTCTCTCACTGTGAAATTCTCTCTCTCTCTCTCTCACTGTGATATTCTATCTCTCTCACTGTGACATTCTCTCTCTCTCTCTCACTGACATTCTCTCTCTCTCTCTCACTGACAATCTATCTCTCGCTCTCACTGACATTCTCTTTCTCTCTCTCTCACTGACATTCTCTCGCTCTCTCTCACTGACATTCTCTCTCTCTCTCTCACTGACATTCTCTCTCTCTCACTGATATTCTCTCACTCTCTCACTGACATTCTCTCTCTCTCTCTCACAGACATTCTCTCTCTCTCTCTCTCAGACATTCTCTCTCTCTCTCAGACATACATTCTCTCTCTCTCACAGTCATTATCTCTCTCTCTCTCTCACAGACATTCTCTCTCTCTCTTTCACAGACATTCTCTCTCTCTCTCTCTCACTCACTGTGACATTCCCTCTCTCTCTCTCACTGTGACATTCTGTCTCTCTCTCTCTCTCACTGTGACATTCTCTCTCTCTCTCACTGTGACATTCTCTCTCTCTCTCACTGTGACATTCTCTCTCTCTCTCACTGTGAGATTCTCTCTCTCTCACTGTGAAATTCTCTCTCTCTCACTGTGACATTCTCTCTCTCACTGTGACATTCTGTCTCTCTCTCTCTCACTGTGAGATTCTCACTCTCTCACTGTGACATTCTCTTCTTCTCACTGTGACATTCTCTCTCTCTCACTGTGACATTCTCTCTCTCTCTCTCTCACTGTGACATTGTCTCTCTGTCTCTCACTGTGACATTCTCTCTCTCTGTCACTGAGACATTCTCTCTCTGTCACACTGTGACATTCTCTCTCTTTCTCACTGTGACATTCTCTCTCTCTCTCTCACTGACATTCTCTCTCTCTCTCTCTGTGACATTCTCTCTCTCTCTGTGACATTCTCTCTCTCTCTCTCTCTCTCTCTCTCACTGTGACATTCTCTCTCTCTCACTGTGACATTCTCTCTCTCTCTAACTTAGACATTCTCTCTCTCTCTCTCACTGTGACATTCTCTCTCTCTCACTGTGAGATTCCCTCTGTCTCCCTCACTGTCACATTCTCTATCTCTCACTCTGACATTCTCCCTCTCTCTCTCTCACTGTGACATTCTCTTCCTCTCTCACTGTGACATACTCTCTCTCTCTCTCACTGTGACATTCTCTCTCTCTCACTCTCTCACTGTGACATTGTCTCTCTCTCACTGTGACAATCTCTCTCTCTCTCTCACACTGTGACATTCTCTCTGTCTCTCTCACAGTGACATTCTCTCTCTCTCTCTCTCACTGTGACATTCTCTCTCTCTCTCACTGTGACATTCTCTCTCTCTCTCACTATGACATTCTCTCTCTCTCTCACTATGACATTCTCTCTCTCTTTCTCACTGTGACATTCTCTCTCTCTCTCTCACTGTGACATTGTCTCTCTCTCTCAGTGACATTCTCTCTCTCTATCACTGTGACATTCTCTCTCTCTCTCTCTCACTGTGACATTCTCTCTCTCTCACTGTGACATTCTCTCTCTCTCTCTCACTGTGACATTCTCTCTCTCTCACTGTGACATTCTCTCTCTCTCTCTCTCACTGTGACATTCTCTCTCTCTCTCTCACTGTGACATTCTCTCTCTCTCTCACTGTGACATTCTCTCTCTCTCATTGTGACATTCTCTCTCTCTCTCTCTCACTGTGACATTCTCTCTCTCTCTCAATGTGACATTCTCTCTCTCTCACACTGTGACATTCTCTCCCTCTCTCTCACTGTGACACTCTCTCCCTCTCTCTCACTTCGACATGCTCTCTCTCTCTCTCACTCACTGTGACATTCTCTTTCTCACTGTGACATTCTCTCTCTCTCTCACTATGACATTCTCTCTCTCTCTCTCACTGTGACATTCTCTCTCTCTCACTGTGACATTCTCTCTCTCTCTCACTGTGACATTCTCTCTCTCTCTCTCACTGTGAGATTCTCACTCTCTCACTGTGACATTCTCTCTCTCTCACTGTGACATTCTCTCTCTCTCACCGTGACATTCTCTCTCTCTCTCTCACTATGACATTCTCTCTCTCTCTCACTATGACATTCTCTCTCTCTCTCTCACTGTGACATTCTCTCTCTCTCACTGTGACATTCTCTCTCTCTCTCTCACTGTGACATTCTCTCTCTCTCTCTCTCACTTCGACATGCTCTCTCTCTCTCTCACTCACTGTGACATTCTCTTTCTCACTGTGACATTCTCTCTCTCTCTCACTATGACATTCTCTCTCTCCCTCTCACTGTGACATTCTCTCTCTCTCACTGTGACATTCTCTCTCTCTCACTGAGACATTCTGTCTCTCTCACTGTGACATTCTCTCACTCTCTCTTACTGTGACATTCACTTTCTCACTGAGACACTCTCTCTCTCTCACTCACGTGACATTCTCTCTCTCTCACTCACGTGACATTCTCTCTCTCTCACTCACGCGACATTCTCTCTCTCTCACTCACGTGACATTCTCACTCTCTCACTCACGTGAAATTCTGTCACTCTCACTCACGGGAGATACTCTCTCGCTCTCACTGTGACAATCTCTCTCTCTCTCTCACTGTGACATTCTCTCTCTCTCTCTCTCACTGTGACATTCTCTCTCTCTCACACTGACATTCTCTCTCTCCCTCCCTCTCTCTCACTGTGACATTGTCTCTCTCTCTCTCTCATTGTGACATTCTCTCTCTCTCTCTCTCACTGTGAAATTCTCTCTCTCTCTCTCTCACTGTGATATTCTATCTCTCTCACTGTGACATTCTCTCTCTCTCTCTCACTGACATTCTCTCTCTCTCTCTCACTGACAATCTATCTCTCGCTCTCACTGACATTCTCTTTCTCTCTCTCTCACTGACATTCTCTCGCTCTCTCTCACTGACATTCTCTCTCTCTCTCTCACTGACATTCTCTCTCTCTCACTGATATTCTCTCACTCTCTCACTGACATTCTCTCTCTCTCTCTCACAGACATTCTCTCTCTCTCTCTCTCAGACATTCTCTCTCTCTCTCAGACATACATTCTCTCTCTCTCACAGTCATTATCTCTCTCTCTCTCTCACAGACATTCTCTCTCTCTCTTTCACAGACATTCTCTCTCTCTCTCTCTCACTCACTGTGACATTCCCTCTCTCTCTCTCACTGTGACATTCTGTCTCTCTCTCTCTCTCACTGTGACATTCTCTCTCTCTCTCACTGTGACATTCTCTCTCTCTCTCACTGTGACATTCTCTCTCTCTCTCACTGTGAGATTCTCTCTCTCTCACTGTGAAATTCTCTCTCTCTCACTGTGACATTCTCTCTCTCACTGTGACATTCTGTCTCTCTCTCTCTCACTGTGAGATTCTCACTCTCTCACTGTGACATTCTCTTCTTCTCACTGTGACATTCTCTCTCTCTCACTGTGACATTCTCTCTCTCTCACTGTGACATTCTCTCTCTCTCTCTCTCACTGTGACATTGTCTCTCTGTCTCTCACTGTGACATTCTCTCTCTCTGTCACTGAGACATTCTCTCTCTGTCACACTGTGACATTCTCTCTCTTTCTCACTGTGACATTCTCTCTCTCTCTCTCACTGACATTCTCTCTCTCTCTCTCTGTGACATTCTCTCTCTCTCTGTGACATTCTCTCTCTCTCTCTCTCTCTCTCTCTCACTGTGACATTCTCTCTCTCTCACTGTGACATTCTCTCTCTCTCTAACTTAGACATTCTCTCTCTCTCTCTCACTGTGACATTCTCTCTCTCTCACTGTGAGATTCCCTCTGTCTCCCTCACTGTCACATTCTCTATCTCTCACTCTGACATTCTCCCTCTCTCTCTCTCACTGTGACATTCTCTTCCTCTCTCACTGTGACATACTCTCTCTCTCTCTCACTGTGACATTCTCTCTCTCTCACTCTCTCACTGTGACATTGTCTCTCTCTCACTGTGACAATCTCTCTCTCTCTCTCACACTGTGACATTCTCTCTGTCTCTCTCACAGTGACATTCTCTCTCTCTCTCTCTCACTGTGACATTCTCTCTCTCTCTCACTGTGACATTCTCTCTCTCTCTCACTATGACATTCTCTCTCTCTCTCACTATGACATTCTCTCTCTCTTTCTCACTGTGACATTCTCTCTCTCTCTCTCACTGTGACATTGTCTCTCTCTCTCAGTGACATTCTCTCTCTCTATCACTGTGACATTCTCTCTCTCTCTCTCTCACTGTGACATTCTCTCTCTCTCACTGTGACATTCTCTCTCTCTCTCTCACTGTGACATTCTCTCTCTCTCACTGTGACATTCTCTCTCTCTCTCTCTCACTGTGACATTCTCTCTCTCTCTCTCACTGTGACATTCTCTCTCTCTCTCACTGTGACATTCTCTCTCTCTCATTGTGACATTCTCTCTCTCTCTCTCTCACTGTGACATTCTCTCTCTCTCTCAATGTGACATTCTCTCTCTCTCACACTGTGACATTCTCTCCCTCTCTCTCACTGTGACACTCTCTCCCTCTCTCTCACTTCGACATGCTCTCTCTCTCTCTCACTCACTGTGACATTCTCTTTCTCACTGTGACATTCTCTCTCTCTCTCACTATGACATTCTCTCTCTCTCTCTCACTGTGACATTCTCTCTCTCTCACTGTGACATTCTCTCTCTCACTGAGACATTATGTCTCTCTCACTGTGACATTCTCTCACTCTCTCTTACTGTGACATTCACTGTCTCACGGTGACACTCTCTCTCTCTCACTCACGTGACATTCTCTCTCTCTCACTCACGTAACATTCTCTCTCTCTCACTCACGTGACATTCTCTCTCTCTCACTCACGTGACATTCTCTCTCTCTCACTCACGTGACATTCTCTCTCTCTCACTCACGTGACATTCTCACTCTCTCACTCACGTGACATTCTGTCACTCTCACTCACGTGACATACTCTCTCGCTCTCACTGTGACATTCTCTCTCCCTCTCTCACTGTGACATTCTCTCTCTCTCTCTCTCACTGTGACATTCTCTCTCTCTCACTGTGACATTCTCTCTCTCCCTCCCTCTCTCTCACTGTGACATTGTCTCTCTCTCTCTCTCATTGTGACATTCTCTCTCTCTCTCTCACACTGTGAAATTCTCTCTCTCTCTCTCTCACTGACATTCTCTCTCTCTCTCACTGATATTCTCTCTCTCTCTCACTGACATTCTCTCTCTCTCTCTCACAGACATTCTCTCTCTCTCTCTCACAGACATTCTCACTCTCTCTCTCAGACATTCTCTGTCTCTCTCTCACAGTCATTCTCTCTCTCTCTCTCTCACAGACATTCTCTCTCTCTCTTTCACAGACATTCTCTCTCTCTCTTTCACAGACATTCTCTCTCTCTCTCTCTCACTCACTGTGACATTCTCTCCCTCTCTCTCTCTCACTGTGACATTCTGTCTCTCTCTCTCTCTCACTGTGACATTCTCTCTCTCTCTCACTGTGACATTCTCTCTCTCTCTCACTGTGACATTCTCTCTCTCTCTCACTGTGACATTCTCTCTCTCTCTCACTGTGACATTCTCTCTCTCTCTCTCTCTCAATGTGAAATTCTCTCTCTCTCACTGTGACATTCTCTCTCTCACTGTGACATTCTGTCTCTCTCTCTCTCACTGTGAGATTCACACTCTCTCACTGTGACATTCTCTCTCTCTCACTGTGACATTCTCTCTCTCTCACTGTGACATTCTCTCTCTCTCACTGTGACATTCTCTCTCTCTCTCACTGTGACATTGTCTCTCTGTCTCTCACTGTGACATTCTCTCTCTCTGTCACTGAGACATTCTCTCTCTCTCACACTGTGACATTCTCTCTCTTTCTCACTGTGACATTCTCTCTCTCTCTCTCACTGACATTCTCTCTCTCTCTCTCTGTCTCTCTCACTGTGACATTCTCTCTCTCTCACTGTGACATTCTCTCTCTCTCTAACGTAGACATTCTCTCTCTCTCTCTCACTGTGACATTCTCTCTCTCTCACTGTGAGATTCCCTCTGTCTCCCTCACTGTGACATTCTCTGTCTCTCACTCTGACATTCTCCCTCTCTCTCTCTCACTGTGACATTCTCTTCCTCTCTCACTGTGACATACTCTCTCTCTCTCTCACTGTGACATTCTCTCTCTCTCACTCTCTCACTGTGACATTGTCTCTCTCTCACTGTGACAATCTCTCTCTCTCTCTCACACTGTGACATTTTCTCTGTCTCTCTCACAGTGACATTCTCTCTCTCTCTCTCACTGTGACATTCTCTCTCTCTCTCACTGTGACATTCTCTCTCTCTCTCACTATGACATTCTCTCTCTCTCTCAATATGACATTCTCTCTCTCTTTCTCACTGTGACATTCTCTCTCTCTCTCTCACTGTGACATTCTCTCTCTCTCTCACTGTGACATTCTCTCTCTCTCTCACTGTGACATTCTCTCTCTCTCTCTCTCACTGTGACATTCTCTCTCTCTCACTGTGACATTCTCTCTCTCTCTCGCACTGTGACATTCCCTCTCTCTCCCACTGTGACATTCTCTCTCTCTCACTGTGACATTCTCTCTCTCTCTCTCTCACTGTGACATTCCCTCTCTCTCTCTCTCAATGTGACATTCTCTCTCTCTCACACTGTGACATTCTCTCCCTCTCTCTCACTGTGACATTCTCTCCCTCTCTCTCACTTCGACATGCTCTCTCTCTCTCTCACTCACTGTGACATTCTCTTTCTCACTGTGACATTCTCTCTCTCTCTCACTATGACATTCTCTCTCTCTCTCTCACTGTGACATTCTCTCTCTCTCACTGTGACATTCTCTCTCTCTCACTGAGACATTCTGTCTCTCTCACTGTGACATTCTCTCACTCTCTCTTACTGTGACATTCACTGTCTCACTGTGACACTCTCTCTCTCTCACTCACGTGACATTCTCTCTCTCTCACTCACGTGACATTCTCACTCTCTCACTCACGTGACATTCTGTCACTCTCACTCACGTGACATACTCTCTCGCTCTCACTGTGACATTCTCTCTCTCTCTCTCACTGTGACATTCTCTCTCTCTCTCTCTCACTGTGACATTCTCTCTCTCTCACTGTGACATTCTCTCTCTCCCTCCCTCTCTCTCACTGTGACATTGTCTCTCTCTCTCTCTCATTGTGACATTCTCTCTCTCTCTCTCTCACTGTGACATTCTATCTCTCTCACTGTGACATTCTCTCTCTCTCTCTCACTGACATTCTCTCTCTCTCTCTCACTGACAATCTATCTCTCTCTCTCACTGACATTCTCTTTCTCTCTCTCTCACTGACATTCTCTCTCTCTCTCTCAATGACATTCTCTCTCTCTCTCACACTGACATTCTCTCTCTCTCACTGATATTCTCTCTCTCTCTCACTGACATTCTCTCTCTCTCTCTCTCTCTCACAGACATTCTCTCTCTCTCTCAGACATTCTCTCTCTCTCTCAGACATTCTCTCTCTCTCTCTCACAGTCATTCTCTCTCTCTCTCTCTCACAGACATTCTCTCTCTCTCTCTCACAGACATTCTCGCTCTCTCTCTCACAGACATTCTCGCTCTCTCTCTCTCACAGACATTCTCGCTCTCTCTCTCTCACAGACATTCTCTCTCTCTCTCTCTCACAGACATTCTCTCTCTCTCTCTCTCACAGACATTCTCTCTCTCTCTCTCTCACAGACATTCTCTCTCTCTCCCACAGACATTCTCACTCTCTCTCTCTCACAGACATTCTCTCTCTCTCTCACAGACATTCTCTCTCTCTCTCTCTCACTCACTGTGACATTCTCTCTCTCTCTCTCACTGTGACATTCTGTCTCTCTCTCTCTCTCACTGTGACATTCTCTCTCTCTCTCACTGTGACATTCTCTCGCTCTCTCACTGTGACATTCTCTCGCTCTCTCTCTCTCTGTGAAATTCTCTCTCTCTCACTGTGACATTCTCTCTCTCACTGTGACATTGTGTCTCTCTCTCTCTAACTGTGACATTCTCTCTCTCTCTCTCTCACTGCGACATTCACTCTGTCTCTCTCACTGTGACATTCACTCTCTCTCTCACTGTGACATTCTCTCTCTCTCTCACTGTGACATTCTCTCTCTCTCTCACTGTGAAATTCTCTCTCTCACCGTGACATTCTCTCTCACTCTCACCGTGACATTCTCTCTCTCACTGTGACATTCTCTCTCTCTCTCTCTCTCTGTGACATTCTCTCTCTCTCTCTCTCTCTGTGACATTCTCTCTCTCTCTCTGTGACATTCTCTCTCTCTCTCTCTCACAGAGACATTCTCTCTCTCTCTCTCACTGTGACATTCTCTCTCTCTCTCACTGTGACATTCTCTCTCTCTCTCACTGTGACATTCTCTCTCTCTCTCTCACTGTGAGATTCTCACTCTCTCACTGTGACATTCTCTCTCTCTCACTGTGACATTCTCTCTCTCTCTCTCTCACTGTGACATTCTGTCTCTCTCTCTCTCTCACTGTGACATTCTCTCTCTCTCTCACTGTGACATTCTCTCTCTCTCTCACTGTGACATTCTCTCTCTCTCTCACTGTGACATTCTCTCTCTCTCTCTCTCTCACTGTGAAATTCTCTCTCTCTCACTGTGACATTCTCTCTCTCACTGTGACATTCTGTCTCTCTCTCTCTCACTGTGAGATTCTCACTCTCTCACTGTGACATTCTCTCTCTCTCACCGTGACATTCTCTCTCTCTCACTGTGACATTCTCTCTCTCTCTCACTGTGACATTGTCTCTCTGTCTCTCACTGTGACATTCTCTCTCTCTGTCACTGAGACATTCTCTCTCTCTCACACTGTGACATTCTCTCTCTTTCTCACTGTGACATTCTCTCTCTCTCTCTCACTGACATTCTCTCTCTCTCTCTCTGTCTCTCTCACTGTGACATTCTCTCTCTCTCACTGTGACATTCTCTCTCTCTCTAACGTAGACATTCTCTCTCTCTCTCTCACTGTGACATTCTCTCTCTCTCACTGTGAGATTCCCTCTGTCTCCCTCACTGTGACATTCTCTATCTCTCACTCTGACATTCTCCCTCTCTCTCTCTCACTGTGACATTCTCTTCCTCTCTCACTGTGACATACTCTCTCTCTCTCTCACTGTGACATTCTCTCTCTCTCTCTCACTCACTGTGACATTCTCTCTCTCTCACTGTGACAATCTCTCTCTCTCTCTCACACTGAGACATTTTCTCTGTCTCTCTCACAGTGACATTCTCTCTCTCTCTCTCACTGTGACATTCTCTCTCTCTCTCACTGTGACATTCTCTCTCTCTCTCACTGTGACATTCTCTCTCTCTCTCACTATGACATTCTCTCTCTCTCTCACTATGACATTCTCTCTCTCTCTCAATATGACATTCTCTCTCTCTTTCTCACTGTGACATTCTCTCTCTCTCTCTCACTGTGACATTCTCTCTCTCTCTCACTGTGACATTCTCTCTCTCTCTCACTGTGACATTCTCTCTCTCTCTCTCTCACTGTGACATTCTCTCTCTCTCACTGTGACATTCTCTCTCTCTCTCGCACTGTGACATTCCCTCTCTCTCCCAATGTGACATTCTCTCTCTCTCACTGTGACATTCTCTCTCTCTCTCTCTCACTGTGACATTCCCTCTCTCTCTCTCTCAATGTGACATTCTCTCTCTCTCACACTGTGACATTCTCTCCCTCTCTCTCACTGTGACATTCTCTACCTCTCTCTCACTTCGACATGCTCTCTCTCTCTCTCACTCACTGTGACATTCTCTTTCTCACTGTGACATTCTCTCTCTCTCTCTTACTGTGACATTCACTGTCTCACTGTGACACTCTCTCTCTCTCACTCACGTGACATTCTCTCTCTCTCACTCACGTGACATTCTCACTCTCTCACTCACGTGACATTCTGTCACTCTCACTCACGTGACATACTCTCTCGCTCTCACTGTGACATTCTCTCTCTCTCTCTCACTGTGACATTCTCTCTCTCTCTCTCTCACTGTGACATTCTCTCTCCCTCACTGTGACATTCTCTCTCTCCCTCCCTCTCTCTCACTGTGACATTGTCTCTCTCTCTCTCTCATTGTGACATTCTCTCTCTCTCTCTCTCACTGTGACATTCTATCTCTCTCACTGTGACATTCTCTCTCTCTCTCTCACTGACATTCTCTCTCTCTCTCTCACTGACAATCTATCTCTCTCTCTCACTGACATTCTCTTTCTCCCTCTCACTGACATTCTCTTTCTCTCTCTCTCACTGACATTCTCTCTCTCTCTCTCAATGACATTCTCTCTCTCTCTCACACTGACATTCTCTCTCTCTCACTGATATTCTCTCTCTCTCTCACTGACATTCTCTCTCTCTCTCTCTCACAGACATTCTCTCTCTCTCTCAGACATTCTCTCTCGCTCTCAGACATTCTCTCTCTCTCTCTCACAGTCATTCTCTCTCTCTCTCTCTCACAGACATTCTCTCTCTCTCTCTCACAGACATTCTCTCTCTCTCTCTCACAGACATTCTCGCTCTCTCTCTCTCACAGACATTCTCGCTCTCTCTCTCTCACAGACATTCTCTCTCTCTCTCTCTCTCACAGACATTCTCTCTCTCTCTCTCTCACAGACATTCTCTCTCTCTCTCTCTCACAGACATTCTCTCTCTCTCTCTCTCACAGACATTCTCTCTCTCTCTCTCTCACAGACATTCTCTCTCTCTCTCTCTCACAGACATTCTCTCTCTCTCTCTCACAGACATTCTCTCTCTCTCTCTCTCACTCACTGTGACATTCTCTCTCTCTCTCTCACTGTGACATTCTGTCTCTCTCTCTCTCTCACTGTGACATTCTCTCGCTCTCTCACTGTGACATTCTCTCGCTCTCTCTCTCTCTGTGAAATTCTCTCTCTCTCACTGTGACATTCTCTCTCTCACTGTGACATTCTGTCTCTCTCTCTCTAACTGTGACATTCTCTCTCTCTCTCTCTCACTGTGACATTCACTCTGTCTCTCTCACTGTGACATTCACTCTCTCTCTCACTGTGACATTCTCTCTCTCTCTCACTGTGACATTCTCTCTCTCTCTCACTGTGAAATTCTCTCTCTCACCGTGACATTCTCTCTCACTCTCACCGTGACATTCTCTCTCTCACTGTGACATTCTCTCTCTCTCTCTCTCTCTGTGACATTCTCTCTCTCTCTTTCTCTGTGACATTCTCTCTCTCTCTCTGTGACATTCTCTCTCTCTCTCTCTCACAGTGACATTCTCTCTCTCTCTCTCACTGTGACATTCTCTCTCTCTCTCACTGTGACATTCTCTCTCTCTCTCACTGTGACATTCTCTCTCTCTCTCTCACTGTGAGATTCTCACTCTCTCACTGTGACATTCTCTCTCTCTCACTGTGACATTCTCTCTCTCTCTCTCTCACTGTGACATTCTGTCTCTCTCTCTCTCTCACTGTGACATTCTCCCTCTCTCTCACTGTGACATTCTCTCTCTCTCTCACTGTGACATTCTCTCACTCTCTCACTGTGACATTCTCTCTCTCTCTCTCTCTCACTGTGAAATTCTCTCTCTCTCACTGTGACATTCTCTCTCTCACTGTGACATTCTGTCTCTCTCTCTCTCACTGTGAGATTCTCACTCTCTCACTGTGACATTCTCTCTCTCTCACTGTGACATTCTCTCTCTCTCTCACTGTGACATTGTCTCTCTGTCTCTCACTGTGACATTCTCTCTCTCTGTCACTGAGACATTCTCTCTCTCTCACACTGTGACATTCTCTCTCTTTCTCACTGTGACATTCTCTCTCTCTCTCTCACTGACATTCTCTCTCTCTCTCTCTGTCTCTCTCACTGTGACATTCTCTCTCTCTCACTGAGACATTCTCTCTCTCTCTAACGTAGACATTCTCTCTCTCTCTCTCACTGTGACATTCTCTCTCTCTCACTGTGAGATTCCCTCTGTCTCCCTCACTGTGACATTCTCTATCTCTCACTCTGACATTCTCCCTCTCTCTCTCTCACTGTGACATTCTCTTCCACTCTCACTGTGACATACTCTCTCTCTCTCTCACTGTGACATTCTCTCTCTCTCACTCTCTCACTGTGACATTGTCTCTCTCTCACTGTGACAATCTCTCTCTCTCTCTCACACTGTGACATTTTCTCTGTCTCTCTCACAGTGACATTCTCTCTCTCTCTCTCACTGTGACATTCTCTCTCTCTCTCACTGTGACATTCTCTCTCTCTCTCACTATGACATTCTCTCTCTCTCTCAATATGGCATTCTCTCTCTCTTTCTCACTGTGACATTCTCTCTCTCTCTCTCACTGTGACATTCTCTCTCTCTCTCACTGTGACATTCTCTCTCTCTCTCACTGTGACATTCTCTCTCTCTCTCTCTCACTGTGACATTCTCTCTCTCTCACTGTGACATTCTCTCTCTCTCTCGCACTGTGACATTCCCTCTCTCTCCCACTGTGACATTCTCTCTCTCTCACTGTGACATTCTCTCTCTCTCTCTCTCACTGTGACATTCTCTCTGTCTCTCTCTCAATGTGACATTCTCTCTCTCTCACACTGTGACATTCTCTCCCTCTCTCTCACTGTGACATTCTCTCCCTCTCTCTCACTTCGACATGCTCTCTCTCTCTCTCACTCACTGTGACATTCTCTTTCTCACTGTGACATTCTCTCTCTCTCTCACTATGACATTCTCTCTCTCTCTCTCACTGTGACATTCTCTCTCTCTCACTGTGACATTCTCTCTCTCTCACTGAGACATTCTGTCTCTCTCACTGTGACATTCTCTCACTCTCTCTTACTGTGACATTCACTGTCTCACTGTGACACTCTCTCTCTCTCACTCACGTGACATTCTCTCTCTCTCACTCACGTGACATTCTCACTCTCTCACTCACGTGACATTCTGTCACTCTCACTCACGTGACATACTCTCTCGCTCTCACTGTGACATTCTCTCTCTCTCTCTCACTGTGACATTCTCTCTCTCTCTCTCTCACTGTGACATTCTCTCTCTCTCACTGTGACATTCTCTCTCTCCCTCCCTCTCTCTCACTGTGACATTGTCTCTCTCTCTCTCTCATTGTGACATTCTCTCTCTCTCTCTCTCACTGTGACATTCTATCTCTCTCACTGTGACATTCTCTCTCTCTCTCTCACTGACATTCTCTCTCTCTCTCTCACTGACAATCTATCTCTCTCTCTCACTGACATTCTCTTTCTCTCTCTCTCACTGACATTCTCTCTCTCTCTCTCAATGACATTCTCTCTCTCTCTCACACTGACATTCTCTCTCTCTCACTGATATTCTCTCTCTCTCTCACTGACATTCTCTCTCTCTCTCTCACAGACATTCTCTCTCTCTCTCAGACATTCTCTCTCTCTCTCAGACATTCTCTCTCTCTCTCTCACAGTCATTCTCTCTCTCTCGCTCTCACAGACATTCTCTCTCTCTCGCTCTCACAGACATTCTCGCTCTCTCTCTCTCACAGACATTCTCGCTCTCTCTCTCTCACAGACATTCTCTCTCTCTCTCTCTCACAGACATTCTCTCTCTCTCTCTCTCACAGACATTCTCTCTCTCTCTCTCTCTCACAGACATTCTCTCTCTCTCTCTCTCACAGACATTCTCTCTCTCTCTCTCTCACAGACATTCTCTCTCTCTCTCTCACAGACATTCTCTCTCGCTCTCTCTCACTCACTGTGACATTCTCTCTCTCTCTCTCACTGTGACATTCTGTCTCTCTCTCTCTCTCACTGTGACATTCTCTCTCTCTCTCACTGTGACATTCTCTCGCTCTCTCACTGTGACATTCTCTCGCTCTCTCTCTCTCTGTGAAATTCTCTCTCTCTCACTGTGACATTCTCTCTCTCACTGTGACATTCTGTCTCTCTCTCTCTAACTGTGACATTCTCTCTCTCTCTCTCTCACTGTGACATTCACTCTGTCTCTCTCACTGTGACATTCACTCTCTCTCTCACTGTGACATTCTCTCTCTCTCTCACTGTGACATTCTCTCTCTCTCTCACTGTGAAATTCTCTCTCTCACCGTGACATTCTCTCTCACTCTCACCGTGACATTCCCTCTCTCACTGTGACATTCTCTCTCTCTCTCTCTCTCTGTGACATTCTCTCTCTCTCTTTCTCTGTGACATTCCCTCTCTCTCTCTGTGACATTCTCTCTCTCTCTCTCACACTGTGACATTCTCTCTCTCTCTCTCACTGTGACATTCTCTCTCTCTCTCACTGTGACATTCTCTCTCTCTCTCACTGTGACATTCTCTCTCTCTCACTGTGACATTCTCTCTCTCTCTCTCTCACTGTGACATTGTCTCTCTGTCTCTCACTTTGACATTCTCTCTCTCTGTCACTGTGACATTCTCTGTCACACTGTGACATTCTCTCTCTTTCTCACTGTGAAATTCTCTATCTCTCTCTCACTGATATTCTCTCTCTCTCTCTCTGTGACATTCTCTCTCTCTCTCTCTCTCACTGTTACATTCTCTCTCTCTCACTGTCACATTCTCTCTCTCTCTAACTTAGACATTCTCTCTCTCTCTCACTGTGACATTCTCTCTCTCACTGACATTCTCTCTCTCTCACTGAGACATTCTCTCTCTCTGAGACATTCTCTCTCTCTCACTGAGATATTCTCTCTCTCTCTCTTACTATGACATTCTCTCTCTCTCTCACTGTGACATTCTCTCTCTCTCTCACTGTGACATTCTCTCGCTCTCTCACTGTGACATTCTCTCTCTCTCTCACTGTGACATTCTCTCTCTCTCTCTCTCTCACTGTGAAATTCTCTCTCTCTCACTGTGACATTCTCTCTCTCACTGTGACATTCTGTCTCTCTCTCTCTCACTGTGACATTCTCTCTCTCTCTCTCTCACTGTGACATTCACTCTGTCTCTCTCACTGTGACATTCACTCTCTCTCTCACTGTGACATTCTCTCTCTCTCTCACTGTGACATTCTCTCTCTCTCTCACTGTGAAATTCTCTCTCTAACCGTGACATTCTCTCTCACTCTCACCGTGACATTCTCTCTCTCACTGTGACATTCTCTCTCTCTCTCTCTCTCTCTGTGACATTCTCTATCTCTCGTTCTCTGTGACATTCTCTCTCTCTCTGTGACATTCTCTCTCTCTCTCACTGTGACATTCTCTCTCTCTCTCTCACTGTGACATTCTCCCTCTCTCTCACTGTGACATTCTCTCTCTCTCTCATTGTGACATTCTCTCTCTCTCTCACTGTGAGATTCTCACTCTCTCACTGTGACATTCTCTCTCTCTCACTGTGACATTCTCTCTCTCTCTCTCTCACTGTGACATTGTCTCTCTGTCTCTCACTGTGACATTCTCTCTCTCTGTCACTGTGACATTCTCTCTCTCTCACACTGTGACATTCTCTCTCTTTCTCACTGTGAAATTCTCTATCTCTTCTCTCACTGATATTCTCTCTCTCTCTCTCTGTGACATTCTCTCTCTCTCTCTCTCTCTCTCACTGTTACATTCTCTCTCTCTCACTGTGACATTCTCTCTCTCTCTAACTTAGACATTCTCTCTCTCTCTCACTGTGACATTCTCTCTCACTGTGACATTCTCTCTCTCACTGACATTCTCTCTCTCTCACTGAGACATTCTCTCTCTCTGAGACATTCTCTCTCTCTCACTGAGATATTCTCTCTCTCTCTCTTACTATGACATTCTCTCTCTCTCTCACTGTGACATTCTCTCTCTCTCTCACTGTGACATTCTCTCTCTCTCTCACTGTGACATTCTCTCTCTCTCTCACTATGACATTCTCTCTCTCTTTCTCACTGTGACATTCTCTCTCTCTCTCACTGTGGCATTCTCTCTCTCTCTCACTGCGACATTCTCTCTCTCTCTCACTGTGACATTCTCTCTCTCTCTCCCTCAGTGTGACATTCTCTCTCTCTCACTGTGACATTCTCTCTCTCTCTCTCACTGTGACATTCTCTCTCTCTCTCACTGTGACATTCTCTCTCTCTCTCACTGTGACATCCTCTCTCTCTCACTGAGACATTCTGTCTCTCTCACTGTGACATTCTCTCACTCTCTCTTACTGTGACATTCACTGTCTCACTTTGACACTCTCTCTCTCTCACTCTCACAGTGACATTCTCTCTCTCTCACTGTGACATTCCCTGCCTTTCTCACTGTGACATTCTCGGTCTCTCCCACTGTGACATTCTCGCTCTAACTGTGACATTCTCTCTCCCTCTCACTGTGACAGTCTCTCTCTCACTGTGACATACACTCTCCCTCTCACTGTGACGTACTCTCTCTCTCTCTCACTGTGACATTCTCACTCTCTCACTCACTGTGACATTCTCTCTCTCTCTCTCACTGTGACATTCTCTCCCACTCTCTCACTGTGATATTCTCGCTCTTCCTCTCACTGTGAGATTCTCTAACTCTCTCTCTCACTGTGACATTCTCTCTCTCTCTCTGTGACATTCTCTCTCTCTCTCACTGTGACATTCTCTCTCCCTCTCACTGTGACATTCTCTCTCTCACTGTGACTATCTCTCTCTCTCTTTCTCACTGTGACATTCTCTCCCTCTATCTCACTGTGAAATTCTCTCCCTCTCTTTCACTGTGACAATCTCTCTCTCTCACTCACGTGACATTCTCTCTCTCACTCACGTGACATTCTGTCTCTCTCACTGACGTGACATTCTCTCTCTCTCTCTCACTGTGAAATTCTCTCTCGCTCTCTCTCTCACTGTGACATTCTCTCTCTCTCTCTCTCACTGTGACATTGTCTCTCTCTCTCTCTCACTGTGACATTCTCTCTCCCCCACTGTGACCTTCTCTCTCTCTCTCACTCACTGTGACATTCTCTCTCTCTCTCTCACTGTGACATTCTCTCTCTCGCTCTCACTGTGACATTCTCTCTCTCTCTCTCACTGTGACATTCTCTCTCTCTCTCACTGTGACATTCTCTCTCTCTCTCACTGTGACATTCCCCCGCTCTCTGTCTCACTGTCACATTTTCTCTCTCAGTCACTGTGACATTCTCTCTCTCTATCTCTCTCACTGTGACCTTCTCTCTCTCTCTCTCACTGTGACATTCTCTCTCCCTCTCTCTCACTGTGAATTTCTCTCTCTCTCTCTCTCACTGTGTCATTCTCTCTCTCTCACTGTGACATTCTCTCTCTTCCTCTCACTGTGACATTCTCTCTCTCTCTCTCTCTCACTGTGACATTCTCTCTCTCTCTCTCACTGTGACATTCTCTCTCTCTCTCACTGTGACATTCTCTCTCTCTCTCACTGTGACATTATCTCTCTCTCTCACTGTGACATTCTCTCTCTCACTGTGACTTTCTCTCTCTCTCTCTCACTGTGACATTCTCTCCCTCTATCTCACTGTGACAATCTCTCCCTCTCTCTCACTGTGACATTCTCTCTCTCTCTCACTGTGACATTCTCTCTCTGTCTCTCACTGTGACATTCTCTCTCTCTCTCTCACTGTGACATTCTCTCTCTCACTCTCACTGTGACATTCTCTCTCTCTCTCTCACTGTGACATTCTCTCTCTCTCTCTCACTGTGCCATTCTCTCTCTCTCTCTCACTGTGACATTCTCTCTCTCTCACTGTGACATTCCCTCTCTCTCTCTCACTGTGACATTCCCTCTCTCTCTCTCACTGTGACATTCTCTCTCTCTCTCTCGCACTGTGACATTCTCTCTCTCGCTCTCACTGTGACATTCTCTCTCTCACTCTCACTGTGACATTCTCTCTCTCTCTCTCACTGTGACATTCTCTCACTCTCTCTCACTGTGACATTCTCTCACTCTCTCTCACTGTGACATTCTCTCTCTCTCTCTCTCACTGTGACATTCTCTCTCTCTCACTGTGACATTCTCTCTCTCTCTCTCACTGTGCCATTCTCTCTCTCTCTCTCACTGTGACATTCTCTCTCTCTCTCTCTCACTGTGACATTCTCTCTCTCTCTCACTGTGACATTCTCTCCCTCTCTCTCACTGTGACATTCTCTCTCTCTCTCACTGTGACATTCTCTCTCTGTCATTGTGACAATCTCCCTCTCTCTCTAACTGTGACATTCTCTCTCTCTCTCTCACTGTGACCTTCTCTCTCTCTCTCACTCACTGTGACATTCTCTCTCTCTGTCTCTCATTGTGACATTCCCTCTCTCTCTCTCTCACTGTGACATTCCCCCGCTCTCTCTCTCTCACTGTGACATTCTCTCTCTCTCACTGTGACATTCTCTCTCTCTCACTGTGACATTCTCTCTCTCTCATTGTGACATTCTCTCTCTCTCTCTCTCTCACTGGGACATTCTCTCCATCTCTCTCAATGTGACATTCTCCATCTCTCTCTCACTGTGACATTCTCTCTCTCTCTCACTGTGACATTCTCTCTCTCACTCTCACTGTGACATTCTCTCACTCTCTCTCACTGTGACATTCTCTCTCTCTCACTGTGACATTCTCTCTCTCTCTCTCTCTCAATGTGACATTCTCTCTCTCTCTCACTGTGACATTCTCTCCCTCTCTCTCACTGTGACATTCTCTCCCTCTCTCTCACTTCGGCATGCTCTGTCTCTCTCTCACTCACTGTGACATTCTCTTTCTCACTGTGACATTCTCTCTCTCTCTCACTATGACATTCTCTCTCTCTCTCTCACTGTGACATTCTCTCTCTCTCACTGTGACATTCTCTCCCTCTCACTGAGACATTCTCTCTCTCTCTCACTGTGACATTCTCTCACTCTCTCTCACTGTGACATTCTCTCTCTCTCTCTCTCACTTTGACATTCTCTCTCACTCTCTCACTGTGACATTCTCTCTCTCTCTCTCTCACTGTGACATTCTCTCTCTCTCTCTCACTGTGACATTCTCTCTCTCTCTCTCTCTCACTGTGACATTCTCTCTCTCTCTCTCACTGTGACATTCTCTCTCTCTCACTGTGACATTCTCTCTCTCACTCACTGTGACATTCTCTCTCTCTATCTCTCTCACTGTGACATTCTCTCTCTCTCTCTCACTGTGACATTCTCTCTCCCTCTCTCTCACTGTGACTTTCTCTCTCTCTCTCTCTCACTGTGACATTCTCTCTCACTCTCTCACTGTGACATTCTCTCTCTCTCACTGTGACATTCTCTCTCTCTCTCTCAATATGACATTCTCTCCCTCTCTCTCACTGTGACATTCTCTCTCACTGTGACATTCTCTCTCACTGTGACATTCTCTCTCTCTCACTGAGACATTCTCTCTCTTTCAATTTGACATTCTCTCCCTTTCAATGTGACATTCTCTCTCTCTCTCACTGTGACATTCCCACTCTCTCTCACTGTGACATTCTCTCTCTCTCTCACTGTGACATTCTCTCTCTCTCTCTCTCTCTCACTGTGACAATCTCTCTCTCTCTCTCTGTGACATTCTCTATCTCTCTCCCTCAGTGACATTCTCTCTCTCTCACTGTGACAATCTCTCTCTCCCTCTCATTGTGACATTCTCCCTCTCTCTCTCAATGTGACATTCTCACTCTCTCTCACAGTGGCATTCTCTCTCTCTCACTTTGACATTCTCTCTCTCTCTCACTGTGACATTCGCTCTCTCTCTCTCTCTCTCTGTGACATTCTCTCTATCTCTCTCTCTCTCTCACTGTGACATTCTCTCTCACTCTCTCACTGTGACATTCTCTCTCTCTCTCACTCACTGTGACATTCTCTCTCTCTGTCTCTCATTGTGACATTCCCTCTCTCTCTCTCTCTCACTGTGAGATTCCCTCGCACTCTCTCTCACTGTGACATTCTCTCTCTCACTCACTGTGACATTCTCTCTCTCTATCTCTCTCACTGTGACATTCTCTCTCTCTCTCTCACTGTGACATTCTCTCTCCCTCTCTCTCACTGTGACTTTCTCTCTCTCTCTCTCTCACTGTGACATTCTCTCTCTCTCTCACTGTGACATTCTCTCTCTCTCACTGTGACATTCTCTCTCTCTCTCAATATGACATTCTCTCCCTCTCTCTCACTGTGACATTCTCTCTCACTGTGACATTCTCTCTCACTGTGACATTCTCTCTCTCTCACTGAGACATTCTCTCTCTTTCAATTTGACATTCTCTCCTTTTCAATGTGACATTCTCTCTCTCTCTCACTGTGACATTCTCTCTCACTCTCTCTCTCTCACTGTGACATTCTCTCTCTCTCTCTCTCTGTGACATTCTCTATCTCTCTCCCTCAGTGACATTCTCTCTCTCTCACTGTGACAATCTCTCTCTCCCTCTCACTGTGACATTCTCTCTCTCTCTCTCAATGTGACATTCTCACTCTCTCTCACAGTGGCATTCTCTCTCTCTCACTTTGACATTCTCTCTCTCTCTCACTGTGACATTCACTCTCTCTCTCTCTCTCTCACTGTGACATTCTCTCTATCTCTCTCTCTCTCTCACTGTGACATTCTCTCTCTCTCTCACTGTGACATTCTCTCTCTCTCTCACTGTGACATTCTCTCTCTCTCTCTCTCACTGACATTCTCTGTCTCTCTCTCACTGACATTCTCTCTCTCTCTCTCACTGACATTCTCTCTATCTCTCTATCTCTCACTGACATTCTCTCTCTCTCTCTCACTGACATTCTCTCTCTCTCTCACTGACATTCTCTCTCTCTCTATCACTGACATTCTCTCCCTCTCTCTCACAGGCATTCTCTCTCTCTCTCAGACATTCTCTCTCTCTCTCTCACACAGTCATTCTCTCTCTCTCTCACAGACATTCTCTCTCTCTCTTTCACACATTCTCTCTCTCTCTCTCTCACTCACTGTGACATTCTCTCTCTCTCTCACTGACATTCTGTCTCTCTCTCTCTCTCACTGTGACATTCTCTCTCTCTCTCACTGTGACATTCTCTCTCTCTCTCTCTCTCACTGTGACATTCTCTCTCTCTCACTGTGACATTCTCTCTCTCACTGTGACATTCTCTCTCTCACTGTGACATTCTCTCTCTCTCTCTCTCACTGTGACATTCTCTCTCTCTCTCTCTCTCACTGTGACATTCTCTCTCTCTCTCTCTCACTGTGACATTCTATCTCTCTCAGTGTGACATTCTCTCTCTCTCACTGTGACATTCTCTCTCTCTCTCACTGTGACATTCTCTCTCTCTCACTGTGACATTCTCTCTCTCTCACAGTGACATTCTCTCTCTCTCACTGAGACATTCTCTCTCTCTCTCTCTATCTGTGACATTCTCTCTCTCTCTAACTTAGACATTCTCTCTCGCTCTCTCACTGTGACATTCTCTCTCTCTCTCACTATGACATTCTCTCTCTCTCACTGTGACATTCTCTCTCACTGTGACATTCTCTCTCTCACTGAGACATTCTCTCTCACTGAGACATTCTCTCACTCTCACTGAGATATTCTCTCTCTCTCTCTTACTATGACATTCTCTCTCTCTCTCAGTGACATTCTCTCTCTCTCTCACTGTGACTTTCTCTCTCTCTCTCACTGTGACATTCTCTCTCTCTCACTGTGACATTCTCTCTCTCTAACTGAGACATTCTGTCTCTCTCACTGTGACATTCTCTCACTCTCTCTTACTGTGACATTCACTGTCACACTTTGACACTCTCTCTCTCTCACTCTCACAGTGACATTCTCTCTCTCTCACTGTGACATTCCCTGCCTTTCTCAGTGTGACATTCTCGCTCTCTCTCACTGTGACATTCTCGCTCTAACTGTGACATTCTCTCTCCCTCTCACTGTGACAGTCTCTCTCTCACTGTGACATACACTCTCTCTCTCACTGTGACATACTCTCTCTCTCTCTCACTGTGACATTCTCTCCCACTCTCTCACTGTGATATTCTCGCTCTTCCTCTCACTGTGAGATTCTCTCTCTCTCTCTCTCACTGTGACATTCTCTCTCTCTCTGTGTGACATTCTCTCTCTCTCTCACTGTGACATTCTCTCTCCCTCTCACTGTGACATTCTCTCTCTCACTGTGACTATCTCTCTCTCTCTCTCTCACTGTGACATTCTCTCCCTCTATCTCACTGTGAAATTCTCTCCCTCTCTCTCACTGTGACATTCTCCCCCTCTCTTTCACTGTGACAATCTCTCTCTCTCACTCACGTGACATTCTCTCTCTCACTCACGTGACATTCTGTCTCTCTCACTGACGTGACATTCTATCTCTCTCTCTCACTGTGAAATTCTCTCTCGCTCTCTCTCTCTCACTGTGACATTCTCTCTCTCTCTCTCTCACTGTGACATTGTCTCTCTCTCTCTCTCACTGTGACATTCTCTCTCCCCCACTGTGACCTTCTCTCTCTCTCTCACTCACTGTGACATTCTCTCTCTCTCTCTCACTGTGACATTCTCTCTCTCTCTCTCACTGTGACATTCTCTCTCTTCCTCTCACTGTAACATTCTCTCTCTCTCTCTCTCACTGTGACATTCTCTCTCTCTCTCTCACTGTGACATTCTCTCTCTCGCTCTCACTGTGACATTCTCTCTCTCTCTCAAGGTGACATTCTCTCTCTCTGTCTCTCATTGTGACATTCCCTCTCTCTCTCTCTCACTAAGACATTCCCCCGCTCTCTGTCTCACTGTGACATTTTCTCTCTCAGTCACTGTGACATTCTCTCTCTCTATCTCTCTCACTGTGACATACTCTCTCCCTCTCTCTCACTGTGACTTTCACTCTCTCTCTCTCTCACTGTGTCATTCTCTCTCTCTCACTGTGACATTCTCTCTCTTCCTCTCACTGTGACATTCTCTCTCTCTCTCTCTCTCACTGTGACATTCTCTCTCTCTCTCTCACTGTGACATTCTCTCTCTCTCTCACTGTGACATTCTCTCTCTCTCTCACTGTGACATTCTCTCTCTCTCTCACTGTGACATTCTCTCTCTCACTGTGACTTTCTCTCTCTCTCTCTCACTGTGACATTCTCTCCCTCTATCTCACTGTGACAATCTCTCCCTCTCTCTCACTGTGACATTCTCTCTCTCTCTCACTGTGACATTCTCTCTCTGTCTTTCACTGTGACATTCTCTCTCTCTCTCTCACTGTGACATTCTCTCTCTCACTCTCACTGTGACATTCTCTCTCTCTCTCTCACTGTGACATTCTCTCTCTCTCTCTCACTGTGCCATTCTCTCTCTCTCTCTCACTGTGACATTCTCTCTCTCTCACTGTGACATTCCCTCTCTCTCTCTCACTGTGACATTCTCTCTCTCTCTCTCGCACTGTGACATTCTCTCTCTCGCTCTCACTGTGACATTCTCTCTCTCACTCTCACTGTGACATTCTCTCTCTCTCTCTCACTGTGACATTCTCTCACTCTCTCTCACTGTGACATTCTCTCACTCTCTCTCACTGTGACATTCGCTCTCTCTCTCTCTCACTGTGACATTCTCTCTCTCTCACTGTGACATTCTCTCTCTCTCTCTCACTGTGCCATTCTCTCTCTCTCTCTCACTGTGACATTCTCTCTCTCTCTCTCTCACTGTGACATTCTCTCTCTCTCTCACTGTGACATTCTCTCCCTCTCTCTCACTGTGACCTTCTCTCTCTCTCTCACTCACTGTGACATTCTCTCTCTCTGTCTCTCATTGTGACATTCCCTCTCTCTCTCTCTCACTGTGACATTCCCTCGCTCTCTCTCTCTCACTGTGACATTCTCTCTCTCTCACTGTGACATTCTCTCTCTCTCACTGTGACATTCTCTCTCTCTCAGTGTGACATTCTCTCTCTCTCACTGTGACATTCTCTCTCTCTCTCACTGTGACATTCTCTCTCTCTCACTGTGACATTCTCTCTCTCTCACAGTGACATTCTCTCTCTCTCACTGAGACATTCTCTCTCTCTCTCTCTATCTGTGACATTCTCTCTCTCTCTAACTTAGACATTCTCTCTCGCTCTCTCACTGTGACATTCTCTCTCTCTCTCACTATGACATTCTCTCTCTCTCACTGTGACATTCTCTCTCACTGTGACATTCTCTCTCTCACTGAGACATTCTCTCTCACTGAGACATTCTCTCACTCTCACTGAGATATTCTCTCTCTCTCTCTTACTATGACATTCTCTCTCTCTCTCAGTGACATTCTCTCTCTCTCTCACTGTGACATTCTCTCTCTCTCTCACTGTGACATTCTCTCTCTCTCACTGTGACATTCTCTCTCTCTAACTGAGACATTCTGTCTCTCTCACTGTGACATTCTCTCACTCTCTCTTACTGTGACATTCACTGTCACACTTTGACACTCTCTCTCTCTCACTCTCACAGTGACATTCTCTCTCTCTCACTGTGACATTCCCTGCCTTTCTCAGTGTGACATTCTCGCTCCCTCTCACTGTGACATTCTCGCTCTAACTGTGACATTCTCTCTCCCTCTCACTGTGACAGTCTCTCTCTCACTGTGACATACACTCTCTCTCTCACTGTGACATACTCTCTCTCTCTCTCACTGTGACATTCTCTCCCACTCTCTCACTGTGATATTCTCGCTCTTCCTCTCACTGTGAGATTCTCTCTCTCTCTCTCTCACTGTGACATTCTCTCTCTCTCTGTGTGACATTCTCTCTCTCTCTCACTGTGACATTCTCTCTCCCTCTCACTGTGACATTCTCTCTCTCACTGTGACTATCTCTCTCTCTCTCTCTCACTGTGACATTCTCTCCCTCTATCTCACTGTGAAATTCTCTCCCTCTCTCTCACTGTGACATTCTCCCCCTCTCTTTCACTGTGACAATCTCTCTCTCTCACTCACGTGACATTCTCTCTCTCACTCACGTGACATTCTGTCTCTCTCACTGACGTGACATTCTATCTCTCTCTCTCACTGTGAAATTCTCTCTCGCTCTCTCTCTCACTGTGACATTCTCTCTCTCTCTCTCTCACTGTGACATTGTCTCTCTCTCTCTCTCACTGTGACATTCTCTCTCCCCCACTGTGACCTTCTCTCTCTCTCTCACTCACTGTGACATTCTCTCTCTCTCTCTCACTGTGACATTCTCTCTCTCTCTCTCACTGTGACATTCTCTCTCTTCCTCTCACTGTAACATTCTCTCTCTCTCTCTCTCACTGTGACATTCTCTCTCTCTCTCTCACTGTGACATTCTCTCTCTCGCTCTCACTGTGACATTCTCTCTCTCTCTCAAGGTGACATTCTCTCTCTCTGTCTCTCATTGTGACATTCCCTCTCTCTCTCTCTCACTAAGACATTCCCCCGCTCTCTGTCTCACTGTGACATTTTCTCTCTCAGTCACTGTGACATTCTCTCTCTCTATCTCTCTCACTGTGACCTTCTCTCTCTCTCTCTCACTGTGACATACTCTCTCCCTCTCTCTCACTGTGACTTTCACTCTCTCTCTCTCTCACTGTGTCATTCTCTCTCTCTCACTGTGACATTCTCTCTCTTCCTCTCACTGTGACATTCTCTCTCTCTCTCTCTCTCACTGTGACATTCTCTCTCTCTCTCTCACTGTGACATTCTCTCTCTCTCTCACTGTGACATTCTCTCTCTCTCTCACTGTGACATTCTCTCTCTCTCTCACTGTGACATTCTCTCTCTCACTGTGACTTTCTCTCTCTCTCTCTCACTGTGACATTCTCTCCCTCTATCTCACTGTGACAATCTCTCCCTCTCTCTCACTGTGACATTCTCTCTCTCTCTCACTGTGACATTCTCTCTCTGTCTTTCACTGTGACATTCTCTCTCTCTCTCTCACTGTGACATTCTCTCTCTCACTCTCACTGTGACATTCTCTCTCTCTCTCTCACTGTGACATTCTCTCTCTCTCTCTCACTGTGCCATTCTCTCTCTCTCTCTCACTGTGACATTCTCTCTCTCTCACTGTGACATTCCCTCTCTCTCTCTCACTGTGACATTCTCTCTCTCTCTCTCGCACTGTGACATTCTCTCTCTCGCTCTCACTGTGACATTCTCTCTCTCACTCTCACTGTGACATTCTCTCTCTCTCTCTCACTGTGACATTCTCTCACTCTCTCTCACTGTGACATTCTCTCACTCTCTCTCACTGTGACATTCGCTCTCTCTCTCTCTCACTGTGACATTCTCTCTCTCTCACTGTGACATTCTCTCTCTCTCTCTCACTGTGCCATTCTCTCTCTCTCTCTCACTGTGACATTCTCTCTCTCTCTCTCTCACTGTGACATTCTCTCTCTCTCTCACTGTGACATTCTCTCCCTCTCTCTCACTGTGACCTTCTCTCTCTCTCTCACTCACTGTGACATTCTCTCTCTCTGTCTCTCATTGTGACATTCCCTCTCTCTCTCTCTCACTGTGACATTCCCTCGCTCTCTCTCTCTCACTGTGACATTCTCTCTCTCTCACTGTGACATTCTCTCTCTCTCACTGTGACATTCTCTCTCTCTCACTGTGACATTCTCTCTCTCTCTCTCTCACTGTGACATTCTCTCCATCTCTCTCAATGTGACATTCTCCCTCTCTCTCTCACTGTGACATTCTCTCTCTCTCTCACTGTGACATTCTCTCTCTCACTCTCACTGTGACATTCTCTCACTCTCTCTCACTGTGACATTCTCTCTCTCTCACTGTGACATTCTCTCTCTCTCTCTCTCTCAATGTGACATTCTCTCTCTCTCTCACTGTGACATTCTCTCCCTCTCTCTCACTGTGACATTCTCTCCCTCTCTCTCACTTCGGCATGCTCTGTCTCTCTCTCACTCACTGTGACATTCTCTTTCTCACTGTGACATTCTCTCTCTCTCTCACTATGACATTCTCTCTCTCTCTCTCACTGTGACATTCTCTCTCTCTCTCTCACTGTGACATTCTCTCCCTCTCACTGAGACATTCTCTCTCTCTCACTGTGAAATTCTCTCACTCTCTCTCACTGTTACATTCTCTCTCTCTCTCTCTCACTTTGACATTCTCTCTCTCTCTCTCACTGTGACATTCTCTCTCTCTCTCTCTCACTGTGACATTCTCTCTCTCACTGTGACATTCTCTCTCTCTCTCTCTCACTGTGACATTCTCTCTCTCTCTCTCACTGTGACATTCTCTCTCTCTCTCTCACTGTGACATTCTCTCTCTCTCTCTCACTGTGACATTCTCTCTCTCTCACTGTGACATTCTCTCTCTCACTCTGACCTTCTCTCTCTGTCATTGTGACAATCTCCCTCTCTCTCTAACTGTGACATTCTCTCTCTCTCTCTCACTGTGACCTTCTCTCTCTCTCTCACTCACTGTGACATTCTCTCTCTCTGTCTCTCATTGTGACATTCCCTCTCTCTCTCTCTCACTGTGACATTCCCTCGCTCTCTCTCTCACTGTGACATTTTCTCTCTCACTCACTGTGACATTCTCTCTCTCTATCTCTCTCACTGTGACATTCTCTCTCTCTCTCTCACTGTGACATTCTCTCTCCCTCTCTCTCACTGTGACTTTCTCTCTCTCTCTCTCTCACTGTGACATTCTCTCTCTCTTTCTCACTGTGACATTCTCTCTCTCTCACTGTGACATTCTCTCTCTCTCTCTCAATATGACATTCTCTCCCTCTCTCTCACTGTGACATTCTCTCTCACTGTGACATTCTCTCTCACTGTGACATTCTCTCTCTCTCACTGAGACATTCTCTCTCTTTCAATTTGACATTCTCTCCCTTTCAATGTGACATTCTGTCTCTCTCTCACTGTGACATTCCCACTTTCTCTCACTGTGACATTCTCTCTCTCTCTCACTGTGACATTCTCTCTCTCTCTCTCTCTCACTGTGACATTCTCTCTCTCTCTCTGTGACATTCTCTATCTCTCTCCCTCAGTGACATTCTCTCTCTCTCACTGTGACAATCTCTCTCTCCCTCTCATTGTGACATTCTCCCTCTCTCTCTCAATGTGACATTCTCACTCTCTCTCACAGTGGCATTCTCTCTCTCTCACTTTGACATTCTCTCTCTCTCTCACTGTGACATTCGCTCTCTCTCTCTCTCTCTCTCTGTGACATTCTCACTATCTCTCTCTCTCTCTCACTGTGACATTCTCTCTCTCTCTCTCACTGTGACATTCTCTCTCTCTCTCACTCACTGTGTCTCTCTCTCTGTCTCTCATTGTGACATTCCCTCTCTATCTCTCTCACTGTGACATTCCCTCGCAATCTCTCTCACTGTGACATTTTCTCTCTCACTCACTGTGACATTCTCTCTCTCTATCTATCTCACTGTGACATTCTCTCTCTCTCTCTCACTGTGACATTCTCTCTCCCTCTCTCTCACTGTGACTTTCTCTCTCTCTCTCTCTCACTGTGACATTCTCTCTCTCTCTCACTGTGACATTCTCTCTCTCTCACTGTGACATTCTCTCTCTCTCTCTCAATATGACATTCTCTCCCTCTCTCTCACTGTGACATTCTCTCTCACTGTGACATTCTCTCTCTCTCACTGAGACATTCTCTCTCTTTCAATTTGACATTCTCTCCCTTTCAATGTGACATTCTCTCTCTCTCTCACTGTGACATTCTCTCTCACTCTCTCTCTCTCACTGTGACATTCTCTCTCTCTCTCTGTGACATTCTCTATCTCGCTCCCTCAGTGACATTCTCTCTCTCTCACTGTGACAATCTCTCTCTCCCTCTCACTGTGACATTCTCTCTCTCTCTCTCAATGTGACATTCTCACTCTCTCTCACAGTGGAATTCTCTCTCTCTCTCACTGTGACATTCACTCTCTCTCTCTCTCTCTCACTGTGACATTCTCTCTATCTCTCTCTCTCTCACTGTGACATTCTCTCTCACTCTCACTGTGACATTCTCTCTCTCACCGTGACATTCTCTCTCTCACCGTGACATTCTATCTCGCTCTCACTGTGACATTGTCTGCCTCACTGTGACATTCTCTCTCTCTCTCTCTCTCTCTGTGACATTCTCTCTCTCTCTCTCTGTGACATTCTCTCTCTCTCTCTCACTGTGACATTCTCTCTCTCACTCTCACTGTGACATTCTCTCTCTCTCTCTCACTGTGACATTCTCTCTCTCTCTCACTGTGACATTCTCTCTCTCTCTCACTGTGACATTCTCTCTCTCTCTCTCACTGTGACATTCTCTCTCTCTCACTGTGACATTCTCTCTCTCTCACTGTGACATTCTCTCTCTCTCACTGAGACATTCTCTCTCTCTCTCTCTCACTGTGACATTGTCTCTCTGTCTCTCACTGTGACATTCTCTCTCTCTGTCACTGTGACATTCTCTCTCTCTCACACTGTGACATTCTCTCTCTTTCTCACTGTGACATTCTCTCTCTCTCACTCCCTGACATTCTATCTCTCTCTGTGACATTCTCTCTCTCTCTCTCTCTCTCTCACTGTGACATTCTCTCTCTCTCTAACTTAGACATTCTCTCTCGCTCTCTCACTGTGACATTCTCTCTCTCTCTCACTATGACATTCTCTCTCTCTCACTGTGACATTCTCTCTCTCTCTCACTGTGACATTCTCTCTCTCTCTCACTGTGACATCCTCTCTCTCTCACTGAGACATTCTGTCTCTCTCACTGTGACATTCTCTCACTCTCTCTTACTGTGACATTCACTGTCTCACTTTGACACTCTCTCTCTCTCACTCTCACAGTGACATTCTCTCTCTCTCACTGTGACATTCCCTGCCTTTCTCACTGTGACATTCTCGCTCTCTCTCACAGTGACATTCTCGCTCTAACTGTGACATTCTCTCTCCCTCTCACTGTGACAGTCTCTCTCTCACTGTGACATGCACTCTCTCTCTCACTGTGACATACTCTCTCTCTCTCTCACTGTGACATTCTCACTCTCTCACTCACTGTGACATTCTCTCTCTCTCTCTCACTGTGACATTCTCTCCCACTCCCTCACTGTGATATTCTCGCTCTTCCTCTCACTGTGAGATTCTCTCTCTCTCTCTCTCTCACTCTGACATTCTCTCTCTCTCTGTGTGACATTCTCTCTCCCTCTCACTGTGACATTCTCTCTCCCTCTCACTGTGACATTCTCTCTCTCACTGTGACTATCTCTCTCTCTCTCTCTCACTGTGACATTCTCTCCCTCTATCTCACTGTGAAATTCTCTCCCTCTCTCTCACTGTGACATTCTCTCCCTCTCTTTCACTGTGACAATCTCTCTCTCTCACTCACGTGACATTCTCTCTCTCACTCACGTGACATTCTGTCTCTCTCACTGACGTGACATTCTCTCTCTCTCTCTCACTGTGAAATTCTCTCTCGCTCTCTCTCTCACTGTGACATTCTCTCTCTCTCTCTCTCACTGTGACATTGTCTCTCTCTCTCTCTCACTGTGACATTCTCTCTCCCCCACTGTGACCTTCTCTCTCTCTCTCACTCACTGTGACATTCTCTCTCTCTCTCTCACTGTGACATTCTCTCTCTTCCTCTCACTGTGACATTCTCTCTATCTCTCTCTCACTGTGACATTCTCTCTCTCTCTCTCACTGTGACATTCTCTCTCTCGCTCTCACTGTGACATTCTCTCTCTCTCTCTCACTATGACATTCTCTCTCTCTCTCACTGTGACATTCTCTCTCTCTCTCACTGTGACATTCTCTCTCTCTGTCTCTCATTGTGACATTCCCTCTCTCTCTCTCTCACTGTGACATTTTCTCTCTCAGTCACTGTGACATTCTCTCTCTCTATCTCTCTCACTGTGACCTTCTCTCTCTCTCTCTCACTGTGACATTCTCTCTCCCTCTCTCTCACTGTGACTTTCTCTCTCTCTCTCACTGTGTCATTCTCTCTCTCTCACTGTGACATTCACTCTCCTCCTCTCACTGTGACATTCTCTCTCTCTCTCTCTCACTGTGACATTCTCTCTCTCTCTCTCACTGTGACATTCTCTCTCTCTCTCACTGTGACATTCTCTCTCTCTCTCACTGTGACATTCTCTCTCTCACTGTGACTTTCTCTCTCTCTCTCTCACTGTGACATTCTCTCCCTCTATCTCACTGTGACAATCTCTCCCTCTCTCTCACTGTGACATTCTCTCTCTCTCTCACTGTGACATTCTCTCTCTGTCTCTCACTGTGACATTCTCTCTCTCTCTCTCTCACTGTGACATTCTCTCTCTCACTCTCACTGTGACATTCTCTCTCTCTCTCTCACTGTGCCATTCTCTCTCTCTCTCTCACTGTGACATTCTCTCTCTCTCACTGTGACATTCCCTCTCTCTCTCTCACTGTGACATTCTCTCTCTCTCTCTCGCACTGTGACATTCTCTCTCTCGCTCTCACTGTGACATTCTCTCTCTCACTCTCACTGTGACATTCTCTCTCTCTCTCTCACTGTGACATTCTCTCACTCTCTCTCACTGTGACATTCTCTCACTCTCTCTCACTGTGACATTCTCTCTCTCTCTCTCTCACTGTGACATTCTCTCTCTCTCACTGTGACATTCTCTCTCTCTCACTGTGACATTCTCTCTCTCTCTCTCACTGTGCCATTCTCTCTCTCTCTCTCACTGTGACATTCTCTCTCTCTCTCTCTCACTGTGACATTCTCTCTCTCTCTCACTGTGACATTCTCTCCCTCTCTCTCACTGTGACCTTCTCTCTCTCTCTCACTGTGACATTCTCACTCTGTCATTGTGACAATCTCCCTCTCTCTCTAATTGTGACATTCTCTCTCTCTCACTGTGACCTTCTCTCTCTCTCTCACTCACTGTGACATTCTCTCTCTCTGTCTCTCATTGTGACATTCCCTCTCTCTCTCTCTCACTGTGACATTCCCTCGCTCTCTCTCTCTCACTGTGACATTCTCTCTCTCTCACTGTGACATTCTCTCTCTCTCTCTCACTGTGACATTCTCTCCATCTCTCTCAATGTGACATTCTCCCTCTCTCTCTCACTGTGACATTCTCTCTCTCTCTCACTGTGACATTCTCTCTCTCACTCTCACTGTGACATTCTCTCACTCTCTCTCACTGTGACATTCTCTCTCTCTCACTGTGACATTCTCTCTCTCTCTCTCTCTCAATGTGACATTCTCTCTCTCTCTCACTGTGACATTCTCTCCCTCTCTCTCACTGTGACATTCTCTCCCTCTCTCTCACTTCGGCATGCTCTGTCTCTCTCTCACTCACTGTGACATTCTCTTTCTCACTGTGACATTCTCTCTCTCTCTCACTATGACATTCTCTCTCTCTCTCTCACTGTGACATTCTCTCTCTCTCACTGTGACATTCTCTCCCTCTCACTGAGACATTCTCTCTCTCTCACTGTGACATTCTCTCACTCTCTCTCACTGTGACATTCTCTCTCTCTCTCTCTCACTTTGACATTCTCTCTCTCTCTCTCACTGTGACATTCTCTCTCTCTCTCACTGTGACATTCTCTCTCTCTCTCTCACTGTGACATTCTCTCTCTCTCTCTCTCACTGTGACATTCTCTCTCTCTCTCTCACTGTGACATTCTCTCTCTCTCTCTCACTGTGACATTCTCTCTCTCTCTCTCACTGTGACATTCACTGTCTCTCACTGTGACATTCTCTCTCTCTCTCACTGTGACATTCTCTCTCTGTCATTGTGACAATCTCCCTCTCTCTCTAACTGTGACATTCTCTCTCTCTCTCTCACTGTGACCTTCTCTCTCTCTCTCACTCACTGTGACATTCTCTCTCTCTGTCTCTCATTGTGACATTCTCTCTCTCTCTCTCTCACTCACTGTGACAATCTCTCTCTCCCTCTCATTGTGACATTCTCCCTCTCTCTCTCAATGTGACATTCTCACTCTCTCTCACAGTGGCATTCTCTCTCTCTCACTTTGACATTCTCTCTCTCTCTCACTGTGACATTCGCTCTCTCTCTCTCTCTCTCTGTGACATTCTCTCTATCTCTCTCTCTCTCTCACTGTGACATTCTCTCTCTCTCTCTCACTGTGACATTCTCTCTCTCTCTCACTGTGACATTCTCTCTCTCTCTCACTCACTGTGACATTCTCTCTCTCTGTCTCTCATTGTGACATTCCCTCTCTCTCTCTCTCACTGTGACATTCCCTCGCACTCTCTCTCACTGTGACATTTTCTCTCTCACTCACTGTGACATTCTCTCTCTCTATCTCTCTCACTGTGACATTCTCTCTCTCTCTCTCACTGTGACATTCTCTCTCCCTCTCTCTCACTGTGACTTTCTCTCTCTCTCTCTCTCACTGTGACATTCTCTCTCTCTCTCACTGTGACATTCTCTCTCTCTCTCACTGTGACATTCTCTCTCTCTCTCAATATGACATTCTCTCCCTCTCTCTCACTGTGACATTCTCTCTCACTGTGACATTCTCTCTCACTGTGACATTCTCTCTCTCTCACTGAGACATTCTCTCTCTCTCACTGAGACATTCTCTCTCTTTCAATTTGACATTCTCTCCCTTCCAATGTGACATTCTCTCTCTCTCTCACTGTGACATTCTCTCTCACTCTCTCTCTCTCACTGTGACATTCTCTCTCTCTCTCTCTCTCTGTGACATTCTCTATCTCTCTCCCTCAGTGACATTCTCTCTCTCTCACTGTGACAATCTCTCTCTCCCTCTCACTGTGACATTCTCTCTCTCTCTCTCAATGTGACATTCTCACTCTCTCACACAGTGGCATTCTCTCTCTCTCACTTTGACATTCTCTCTCTCTCTCACTGTGACATTCACTCTCTCTCTCTCTCTCTCTCACTGTGACATTCTCTCTATCTCTCTCTCTCTCTCTCACTGTGACATTCTCTCTCTCTCTCTCACTGTGACATTCTCTCTCTCTCTCTCACTGTGACATTCTCTCTCTCTCTCTCTCACTGACATTCTCTGTCTCTCTCTCACTGACATTCTCTCTCTCTCTCTCACTGACATTCTCTCTCTCTCTCTCACTGACATTCTCTCTCTCTCTCACTGACATTCTCTCTCTCTCTATCACTGACATTCTCTCTCTCTCTCTCACAGGCATTCTCTCTCTCTCTCAGACATTCTTTCTCTCTCTCTCACACAGTCATTCTCTCTCTCTCTCACAGA
Source organism: Isurus oxyrinchus (assembly GCA_026770705.1). Classification (NCBI taxonomy): domain Eukaryota; kingdom Metazoa; phylum Chordata; class Chondrichthyes; order Lamniformes; family Lamnidae; genus Isurus; species Isurus oxyrinchus. Next base: position 32,560,075 of record JANJGN010000021.1, read on the forward strand.
CATTCTCTCTCTCTCTTTCACACATTCTCTCTCTCTCTCTCTCACTCACTGTGACATTCTCTCTCTCTCTCACTGACATTCTGTCTCTCTCTCTCTCTCACTGTGACATTCTCTCTCTCTCTCACTGTGACATTCTCTCTCTCTCTCTCTCACTGTGACATTCTCTCTCTCTCACTGTGACATTCTCTCTCTCACTGTGACATTCTCTCTCTCTCTCTCTCACTGTGACATTCTCTCTCTCTCTCACTGTGAAATTCACTCTGTCTCTCTCACTGTGACATTCACTCTCTCTCTCACTGTGACATTCTCTCTCTCTCACTGTGACATTCTCTCTCTCTCTCTCACTGTGACATTCTCTCTCTCTCTCACTGTGACATTCTCTCTCTCTCTCACTGTGACATTCTCTCTCTCACCGTGACATTCTCTCTCTCACCGTGACATTCTATCTCGCTCTCACCGTGACATTGTCTGCCTCACTGTGACATTCTCTCTCTCTCTCTCTGTGACATTCTCTCTCTCTCTCTCTGTGACATTCTCTCTCTCTCTCTCACTGTGACATTCTCTCTCTCTCTCTCACTGTGACATTCTCTCTCTCTCTCTCACTGTGACATTCTCTCTCTCTCTCACTGTGACATTCTCTCTCTCTCTCACTGTGACATTCTCTCTCTCTCTCTCACTGTGACATTCTCTCTCTCTCACTGTGACATTCTCTCTCTCTCACTGTGACATTCTCTCTCTCTCACTGTGACATTCTCTCTCTCTCACTGAGACATTCTCTCTCTCTCTCTCTCACTGTGACATTGTCTCTCTGTCTCTCACTGTGACATTCTCTCTCTCTGTCACTGTGACATTCTCTCTCTCTCACACTGTGACATTCTCTCTCTTTCTCACTGTGACATTCTCTCTCTCTCACTCCCTGACATTCTCTCTCTCTCTGTGACATTCTCTCTCTCTCTCTCTCTCTCACTGTGACATTCTCTCTCTCTCTAACTTAGACATTCTCTCTCGCTCTCTCACTGTGACATTCTCTCTCTCTCACTGTGACATTCTCTCTCTCTCTCTCACTGTGGCATTCTCTCTCACTCTCACTGTGACATTCTCTCTCTCTCACTGTGACATTCTCTCTCTCTCTCACTGTGACATTCTCTCTCACTCTCACTGTGACATTCTCTCTCTCTCTCTCTCTCAATGTGACATTCTCTCTCTCTCTCACTGTGACATTCTCTCCCTCTCTCTCACTGTGACATTCTCTCCCTCTCTCTCACTTCGTCATGCTCTCTCTCTCTCTCACTCACTGTGACATTCTCTTTCTCACTGTGACATTCTCTCACTCTCTCTTACTGTGACATTCACTGTCTCACTGTGACATTCTCTCTCTCTCACTCACGTGACATTCTCTCTCTCTCACTGTGACATTCTCTCTCTCTCACTGTGACATTCTCTCTCTCTCACTGTGACATTCTCTCTCTCTCACTGAGACATTCTCTCTCTCTCTCTCTCACTGTGACATTGTCTCTCTGTCTCTCACTGTGACATTCTCTCTCTCTGTCACTGTGACATTCTCTCTCTCTCTCACTGTGACATTCTCTCTCTTTCTCACTGTGACATTCTCTCTCTCTCACTCCCTGACATTCTCTCTCTCTCTCTCTGTGACATTCTCTCTCTCCCTCTCGCTCTCACTGTGACATTCTCTCTCTCTCACTGTGACATTCTCTCTCTCTCTAACTTAGACATTCTCTCTCGCTCTCTCACTGTGACATTCTCTCTCTCTCTCACTATGACATTCTCTCTCTCTCACTGTGACATTCTCTCTCACTGTGACATTCTCTCTCACTGTGACATTCTCTCTCTCACTGAGACATTCTCTCTCTCTGAGACATTCTCTCACTCTCACTGAGATATTCTCTCTCTCTCTCTTACTATGACATTCTCTCTCTCTCTGTGACATTCTCTCTCTCTCTCACTGTGACATTCTCTCTCTCTCTCTCACTATGACATTCTCTCTCTCTTTCTCACTGTGACATTCTCTCTCTCTCTCTCTCACTGTGACATTCTCTCTCTCTCTCCCATGTGACATTCTCTCTCTCTCTCTCACTGTGACATTCTCTCTCTCTCACTGTGACATTCTCTCTCTCTCTCACTGTGACATTCTCTCTCTGTCATTGTGACAATCTCCCTCTCTCTCTAACTGTGACATTCTCTCTCTCTCTCTCACTGTGACCTTCTCTCTCTCTCTCACTCACTGTGACATTCTCTCTCTCTGTCTCTCATTGTGACATTCTCTCTCTCTCTCTCTCACTCACTGTGACAATCTCTCTCTCCCTCTCATTGTGACATTCTCCCTCTCTCTCTCAATGTGACATTCTCACTCTCTCTCACAGTGGCATTCTCTCTCTCTCACTTTGACATTCTCTCTCTCTCTCACTGTGACATTCGCTCTCTCTCTCTCTCTCTCTGTGACATTCTCTCTATCTCTCTCTCTCTCTCACTGTGACATTCTCTCTCTCTGTCTCTCATTGTGACATTCCCTCTCTCTCTCTCTCACTGTGACATTCCCTCGCACTCTCTCTCACTGTGACATTTTCTCTCTCACTCACTGTGACATTCTCTCTCTCTATCTCTCTCACTGTGACATTCTCTCTCTCTCTCTCACTGTGACATTCTCTCTCCCTCTCTCTCACTGTGACTTTCTCTCTCTCTCTCTCTCACTGTGACATTCTCTCTCTCTCTCACTGTGACATTCTCTCTCTCTCTCACTGTGACATTCTCTCTCTCTCTCAATATGACATTCTCTCCCTCTCTCTCACTGTGACATTCTCTCTCACTGTGACATTCTCTCTCACTGTGACATTCTCTCTCTCTCACTGAGACATTCTCTCTCTCTCACTGAGACATTCTCTCTCTTTCAATTTGACATTCTCTCCCTTTCAATGTGACATTCTCTCTCTCTCTCACTGTGACATTCTCTCTCACTCTCTCTCTCTCACTGTGACATTCTCTCTCTCTCTCTCTCTCTGTGACATTCCCTATCTCTCTCCCTCAGTGACATTCTCTCTCTCTCACTGTGACAATCTCTCTCTCCCTCTCACTGTGACATTCTCTCTCTCTCTCTCAATGTGACATTCTCACTCTCTCTCACAGTGGCATTCTCTCTCTCTCACTTTGACATTCTCTCTCTCTCTCACTGTGACATTCACTCTCTCTCTCTCTCTCTCTCACTGTGACATTCTCTCTATCTCTCTCTCTCTCTCTCACTGTGACATTCTCTCTCTCTCTCTCACTGTGACATTCTCTCTCTCTCTCTCACTGTGACATTCTCTCTCTCTCTCTCTCACTGACATTCTCTGTCTCTCTCTCACTGACATTCTCTCTCTCTCTCTCACTGACATTCTCTCTCTCTCTCTCTCTCACTGACATTCTCTCTCTCTCTCTCACTGACATTCTCTCTCTCTCTCACTGACATTCTCTCTCTCTCTATCACTGACATTCTCTCTCTCTCTCTCACAGGCATTCTCTCTCTCTCTCAGACATTCTCTCTCTCTCTCTCACACAGTCATTCTCTCTCTCTCTCACAGACATTCTCTCTCTCTCTTTCACACATTCTCTCTCTCTCTCTCTCACTCACTGTGACATTCTCTCTCACTCTCACTGACATTCTGTCTCTCTCTCTCTCTCACAGTGACATTCTCTCTCTCTCTCACTGTGACATTCTCTCTCTCTCTCTCTCACTGTGACATTCTCTCTCTCTCACTGTGACATTCTCTCTCTCACTGTGACATTCTCCCTCTCACTGTGACATTCTCTCTCTCACTGTGACATTCTCTCTCTCTCTCACTGTGAAATTCACTCTGTCTCTCTCACTGTGACATTCACTCTCTCTCTCACTGTGACATTCTCTCTCTCTCACTGTGACATTCTCTCTCTCTCTCACTGTGACATTCTCTCTCTCTCTCACTGTGACATTCTCTCTCTCTCTCACTGTGACATTCTCTCTCTCACCGTGACATTCTCTCTCTCACCGTGACATTCTATCTCGCTCTCACCGTGACATTGTCTGCCTCACTGTGACATTCTCTCTCTCTCTCTCTGTGACATTCTCTCTCTCTCTCTCTGTGACATTCTCTCTCTCTCTCTCACTGTGACATTCTCTCTCTCTCTCTCACTGTGACATTCTCTCTCTCTCTCTCACTGTGACATTCTCTCTCTCTCTCACTGTGACATTCTCTCTCTCTCTCACTGTGACATTCTCTCTCTCTCTCTCACTGTGACATTCTCTCTCTCTCACTGTGACATTCTCTCTCTCTCACTGTGACATTCTCTCTCTCTCACTGTGACATTCTCTCTCTCTCACTGAGACATTCTCTCTCTCTCTCTCTCACTGTGACATTGTCTCTCTGTCTCTCACTGTGACATTCTCTCTCTCTGTCACTGTGACATTCTCTCTCTCTCACACTGTGACATTCTCTCTCTTTCTCACTGTGACATTCTCTCTCTCTCACTCCATGACATTCTCTCTCTCTCTGTGACATTCTCTCTCTCTCTCTCTCTCTCACTGTGACATTCTCTCTCTCTCTAACTTAGACATTCTCTCTCGCTCTCTCAGTGTGACATTCTCTCTCTCTCACTGTGACATTCTCTCTCTCTCTCTCACTGTGGCATTCTCTCTCACTCTCACTGTGACATTCTCTCTCTCTCACTGTGACTTTCTCTCTCTCTCTCACTGTGACATTCTCTCTCACTCTCACTGTGACATTCTCTCTCTCTCTCTCTCTCAATGTGACATTCTCTCTCTCTCTCACTGTGACATTCTCTCCCTCTCTCTCACTGTGACATTCTCTCCCTCTCTCTCACTTCGTCATGCTCTCTCTCTCTCTCACTCACTGTGACATTCTCTTTCTCACTGTGACATTCTCTCACTCTCTCTTACTGTGACATTCACTGTCTCACTGTGACATTCTCTCTCTCTCACTCACGTGACATTCTCTCTCTCTCACTGTGACATTCTCTCTCTCTCACTGTGACATTCTCTCTCTCTCACTGTGACATTCTCTCTCTCTCACTGAGACATTCTCTCTCTCTCTCTCTCACTGTGACATTGTCTCTCTGTCTCTCACTGTGACATTCTCTCTCTCTGTCACTGTGACATTCTCTCTCTCTCTCACTGTGACATTCTCTCTCTTTCTCACTGTGACATTCTCTCTCTCTCACTCCCTGACATTCTCTCTCTCTCTCTCTGTGACATTCTCTCTCTCCCTCTCGCTCTCACTGTGACATTCTCTCTCTCTCACTGTGACATTCTCTCTCTCTCTAACTTAGACATTCTCTCTCGCTCTCTCACTGTGACATTCTCTCTCTCTCTCACTATGACATTCTCTCTCTCTCACTGTGACATTCTCTCTCACTGTGACATTCTCTCTCACTGTGACATTCTCTCTCTCACTGAGACATTCTCTCTCTCTGAGACATTCTCTCACTCTCACTGAGATATTCTCTCTCTCTCTCTTACTATGACATTCTCTCTCTCTCTCAGTGACATTCTCTCTCTCTCTCACTGTGACATTCTCTCTCTCTCTCTCACTATGACATTCTCTCTCTCTTTCTCACTGTGACATTCTCTCTCTCTCTCTCTCACTGTGACATTCTCTCTCTCTCTCCCATGTGACATTCTCTCTCTCTCTCTCACTGTGACATTCTCTCTCTCTCACTCCCTGACATTCTCTCTCTCTCTGTGACATTCTCTCTCTCTCTCTCTCTCTCACTGTGACATTCTCTCTCTCTCTAACTTAGACATTCTCTCTCGCTCTCTCACTGTGACATTCTCTCTCTCTCACTGTGACATTCTCTCTCTCATTCTCACTGTGGCATTCTCTCTCACTCTCACTGTGACATTCTCTCTCTCTCTCACTGTGACTTTCTCTCTCTCTCTCACTGTGACATTCTCTCTCACTCTCACTGTGACATTCTCTCTCTCTCTCTCTCTCACTGTGACATTCTCTCCCTCTCTCTCACTGTGACATTCTCTCCCTCTCTCTCACTTCGTCATGCTCTCTCTCTCTCTCACTCACTGTGACATTCTCTTTCTCACTGTGACATTCTCTCACTCTCTCTTACTGTGACATTCACTGTCTCACTGTGACATTCTCTCTCTCTCACTCACGTGACATTCTCTCTCTCTCACTGTGACATTCTCTCTCTCTCACTGTGACATTCTCTCTCTCTCACTGTGACATTCTCTCTCTCTCACTGAGACATTCTCTCTCTCTCTCTCTCACTGTGACATTGTCTCTCTGTCTCTCACTGTGACATTCTCTCTCTCTGTCACTGTGACATTCTCTCTCTCTCTCACTGTGACATTCTCTCTCTTTCTCACTGTGACATTCTCTCTCTCTCACTCCCTGACATTCTCTCTCTCTCTCTCTGTGACATTCTCTCTCTCCATCTCGCTCTCACTGTGACATTCTCTCTCTCTCACTGTGACATTCTCTCTCTCTCTAACTTAGACATTCTCTCTCGCTCTCTCACTGTGACATTCTCTCTCTCTCTCACTATGACATTCTCTCTCTCTCACTGTGACATTCTCTCTCACTGTGACATTCTCTCTCACTGTGACATTCTCTCTCTCACTGAGACATTCTCTCTCTCTGAGACATTCTCTCACTCTCACTGAGATATTCTCTCTCTCTCTCTTACTATGACATTCTCTCTCTCTCACAGTGACATTCTCTCTCTCTCTCACTGTGACATTCTCTCTCTCTCTCTCACTATGACATTCTCTCTCTCTTTCTCACTGTGACATTCTCTCTCTCTCTCTCTCACTGTGACATTCTCTCTCTCTCTCCCATGTGACATTCTCTCTCTCTCTCTCACTGTGACATTCTCTCTCTCTCACTGTGACATTCTCTCTCTCTCACTGTGACATTCTCTCTCTCTCACTGTGACATTCTCTCTCTCTCTCTCACTGTGGCATTCTCTATCTCTCTCACTGTGACATTCTCTCTCTCTCACTGTGACTTTCTCTCTCTCTCTCACTGTGACATTCTCTCTCTCTCTCTCTCAATGTGACATTCTCTCTCTCTATCACTGTGACATTCTCTCCCTCTCTCTCACTGTGACATTCTCTCTCTCTCTCACTGTGACATTCTCTCTCTGTCATTGTGACATTCTCCCTCTCTCTCTAACTGTGAAATTCTCTCTCTCTCTCTCACTGTGACCTTCTCTCTCTCTCTCACTCACTGTGACATTCTCTCTCTCTGTCTCTCATTGTGACATTCCCTCTCTCTCTCTCTCACTGTGACATTCCCTCGCTCTCGCTCTCTCACTGTGACATTCTCTCTCTCTCTCTCACTGTGAAAATCTCTCTCTCTCACTGTGACATTCTCTCTCTCTCACTGTGACATTCTCTCCATCTCTCTCTCACTGTGACATTCTCTCCATCTCTCTCAATGTGACATTCTCCCTCTCTCTCTCACTGTGACATTCTCTCTCTCTCTCACTGTGACATTCTCTCTCTCACTCTCTCTCAATGTGACATTCTCCCTCTCTCTCTCACTGTGACATTCTCTCTCTCTCTCACTGTGACATTCTCTCTCTCACTCTCACTGTGACATTCTCTCACTCTCTCTCACTGTGACATTCTCTCTCTCTCACTGTGACATTCTCTCTCTCTCTCTCTCTCAATGTGACATTCTCTCTCTCTCACTGTGACATTCTCTCCCTCTCTCTCACTGTGACATTCTCTCTCTCTCTCTCACTGTGACATTCTCTCTCTCTCTCTCACTGTGACATTCTCTCTCTCTCTCTCTCACTGTGACATTCTCTCTCTCTCTCTCACTGTGACATTCTCTCGCTCTCTCTCAGTGTGACATTCTCTCTCTCTCACTGTGACATTCTCTCTCTCTCTCACTGTGACATTCTCTCTCTGTCATTGTGACAATCTCCCTCTCTCTCTAACTGTGACATTCTCTCTCTCTCTCTCACTGTGACCTTCTCTCTCTCTCTCACTCACTGTGACATTCTCTCTCTCTGTCTCTCATTGTGACATTCCCTCTCTCTCTCTCTCACTGTGACATTCCCTCGCTCTCTCTCTCACTGTGACATTTTCTCTCTCACTCACTGTGACATTCTCTCTCTCTATCTCTCTCACTGTGACATTCTCTCTCTCTCTCTCACTGTGACATTCTCTCTCCCTCTCTCTCACTGTGACTTTCTCTCTCTCTCTCTCTCACTGTGACATTCTCTCCCTCTCTCTCACTGTGACATTCTCTCTCACTGTGACATTCTCTCTCACTGTGACATTCTCTCTCACTGTGACATTCTCTCTCTCTCACTGAGACATTCTCTCTCTTTCAATTTGACATTCTCTCCCTTTCAATGTGACATTCTCTCTCTCTCTCACTGTGACATTCCCACTCTCTCTCACTGTGACATTCTCTCTCTCTCTCTCTGTGACATTCTCTATCTCTCTCCCTCAGTGACATTCTCTCTCTCTCACTGTGACAATCTCTCTCTCCCTCTCATTGTGACATTCTCCCTCTCTCTCTCAATGTGACATTCTCACTCTCTCTCACAGTGTCATTCTCTCTCTCTCACTTTGACATTCTCTCTCTCTCTCACTGTGACATTCGCTCTCTCTCTCTCACTCTCTCTGTGACATTCTCTCTATCTCTCTCTCTCTCTCACTGTGACATTCTCTCTCTCTCTCTCACTGTGACATTCTCTCTCTCTCTCACTCACTGTGACATTCTCTCTCTCTGTCTCTCATTGTGACATTCCCTCTCTCTCTCTCTCACTGCGACATTCCCTCGCACTCTCTCTCACTCTGACATTTTCTCTCTCACTCACTGTGACATTCTCTCTCTCTATCTCTCTCACTGTGACATTCTCTCTCTCTCTCTCACTGTGACATTCTCTCTCCCTCTCTCTCACTGTGACTTTCTCTCTCTCTCTCTCTCACTGTGACATTCTCTCTCTCTCTCTCAATGTGACATTCTCTCTCTCTCACTGTGACATTCTCTCTCTCTCTCTCAATATGACATTCTCCCCCTCTCTTTCACTGTGACATTCTCTCTCACTGTGACATTCTCTCTCACTGTGACATTCTCTCTCACTGTGACATTCTCTCTCTCTCACTGAGACATTCTCTCTCTTTCAATTTGACATTCTCTCCCTTTCAATGTGACATTCTCTCTCTCTCTCACTGTGACATTCTCTCTCACTCTCTCTCTCTCACTGTGACATTCTCTATCTCTCTCCCTCAGTGACATTCTCTCTCTCTCACTGTGAGAATCTCTCTCTCCCTCTCACTGTGACATTCTCTCTCTCTCTCTCAATGTGACATTCTCACTCTCTCTCACAGTGGCATTCTCTCTCTCTCACTTTGACATTCTCTCTCTCTCTCACTGTGACATTCACTCTCTCTCTCTCTCTCTCTCACTGTGACATTCTCTCTATCACTCTCTCTCTCTCACTGTGACATTCTCTTTCTCTCTCTCACTGTGACATTCTCTCTCTCTCTCTCTCACTGACATTCTCTGTCTCTCTCTCACTGACATTCTCTCTCTCTCTCTCACTGACATTCTCTCTCTCTCTCTCTCTCACTGACATTCTCTCTCTCTCTCTCACTGACATTCTCTCTCTCTCTCACTGACATTCTCTCTCTCTCTATCACTGACATTCTCTCTCTCTCTCTCACAGGCATTCTCTCTCTCTCTCAGACATTCTCTCTCTCTCTCTCACACAGTCATTCTCTCTCTCTCTCACAGACATTCTCTCTCTCTCTTTCACACATTCTCTCTCTCTCTCTCTCACTCACTGTGACATTCTCTCTCTCTCTCACTGACATTCTGTCTCTCTCTCTCTCTCACTGTGACATTGTCTCTCTCTCTCACTGTGACATTCTCTCTCTCTCTCTCTCACTGTGACATTCTCTCTCTCTCTCTCTCACTGTGACATTCTCTCTCTCACTGTGACATTCTCTCTCTCACTGTGACATTCTCTCTCTCACTGTGACATTCTCTCTCTCTCTCTCTCACTGTGACATTCTCTCTCTCTCTCACTGTGAAATTCACTCTGTCTCTCTCACTGTGACATTCACTCTCTCTCTCACTGTGACATTCTCTCTCTCTCACTGTGAAATTCTCTCTCTCTCTCACTGTGACATTCTCTCTCTCTCTCACTGTGACATTCTCTCTCTCACCGTGACATTCTCTCTCGCACCGTGACATTCAATCTCGCTCTCACCGTGACATTGTCTGCCTCACTGTGACATTCTCTCTCTCTCTCTGTCTCTCTGTGACATTCTCTCTCTCTCTCTCTGTGACATTCTCTCTCTATCTCTCACTGTGACATTCTCTCTCTCTCTCTCACTGTGACATTCTCTCTCTCTCTCTCTCACTGTGACATTCTCTCTCTCTCTCACTGTGACATTCTCTCTCTCTCTCACTGTGACATTCTCTCTCTCTCTCACTGTGACATTCTCTCTCTCTCTCTCACTGTGACATTCTCTCTCTCTCACTGTGACATTCTCTCTCTCTCACTGTGACATTCTCTCTCTCTCACTGTGACATTCTCTCTCTCTCACTGTGACATTCTCTCTCTCTCTCTCTCACTGTGACATTGTCTCTCTCTCTCTCTCACTGTGACATTGTCTCTCTGTCTCTCACTGTGACATTCTCTCTCTCTGTCACTGTGACATTCTCTCTCTCTCACACTGTGACATTCTCTCTCTTTCTCACTGTGACATTCTCTCTCTCTCACTCCCTGACATTCTCTCTCTCTCTGTGACATTCTCTCTCTCTCTCTCTCTCTCACTGTGACATTCTCTCTCTCTCTAACTTAGACATTCTCTCTCGCTCTCTCACTGTGACATTCTCTCTCTCTCTCACTATGACATTCTCTCTCACTGTGACATTCTCTCTCACACTGAGACATTCTCTCTGAGACATTCTCTCACTCTCACTGAGATATTCTCTCTCTCTCTCTTACTATGACATTCTCTCTCTCTCTCAGTGACATTCTCTCTCTCTCTCACTGTGACATTCTCTCTCTCTCTCTCACTATGACTTTCTCTCTCTCTTTCTCACTGTAACATTCTCTCTCTCTCTCTCTCTCTCACTGTGACATTCTCTCTCTCTCTCCCATTTGACATTCTCTCTCTCTCTCTCACTGTGACATTCTCTCTCTCTCACTGTGACATTCTCTCTCTCTCACTGTGACATTCTCTCTCTCTCTCTCACTGTGGCATTCTCTCTCACTCTCACTGTGACATTCTCTCTCTCACTGTGACTTTCTCTGTCTCTCTCACTGTGACATTCTCTCTCTCTCTCACTGTGACATTCTCTCTCTCTCTCTCTCTCAATGTGACATTCTCTCTCTCTCTCACTGTGACATTCTCTCCCTCTCTCTCAGTGTGACATTCTCTCCCTCTCTCTCACTTCGACATGCTCTCTCTCTCTCTCACTCACTGTGACTTTCTCTTTCTCACTGTGACATTCTCTCTCTCTCTCACTATGACATTCTCTCTCTCTCTCTCACTGTGACATTCTCTCTCTCTCTCACTGTGGCATTCTCTCTCTCTCTCACTATGACATTCTCTCTCTCTCACTGAGACATGCTCTCTCTCTCACTGTGACATTCTCTCACTCTCTCTTACTGTGACATTCACTGTCTCCCTGTGACATTCTCTCTCTCTCACTCACGTGACATTCTCTCTCTCTCACTGTGACATTCTCTCTCTCTCACTGTGACATTCTCTCTCTCTCACTGTGACATTCTCTCTCTCTCACTGAGAGATTCTCTCTCTATCTCTCTCACTGTGACATTGTCTCCCTGTCTCTCACTGTGACATTCTCTCTCTCTGTCACTGAGACATTCTCTCTCTCTCTCACTGTGACATTCTCTCTCTTTCTCACTGTGACATTCTCTCTCTCTCACTCCCTGACATTCTCTCTCTCTCTCTCTCTGTGACATTCTCTCTCGCTCTCTCTCACTGTGACATTCTCTCTCTCTCACTGTGACATTCTCTCTCTCTCTAACTTAGGCATTCTCTCTCGCTCACTCACTGTGACATTCTCTCACTCTCACTGTGACATTCTCTCTCTCTCACTGTGACATTCTCTCTCTCTCACTGTGACATTCTCTCTCTCTCACTGTGACATTCTCTCTCTCTCTCTCACTGTGACATTGTCTCTCTGTCTCTCACTGTGACATTCTCTCTCTCTGTCACTGTGAAATTCTCTCTCTCTCACACTGTGACATTCTCTCTCTTTCTCACTGTGACATTCTCTCTCTCTCTCTCTCTCACTGACATTCTCTCTCTCTCTCTCTCTCACTGTGACATTCTCTCTCACTGTGACATTCTCTCTCTCTCTCACTGTGACATTCTCTCTCACTGTGACATTCTCTCTCACTGTGACATTCTCTCTCTCTCTCACTGTGACATTCTCTCTCTCTCTCTCACTATGACATTCTCTCTCTCTTTCTCACTGTGACATTCTCTCTCTCTCTCTCTCACTGTGACATTCTCTCTCTCTCTCCCATGTGACATTCTCTCTCTCTCTCTCACTGTGACATTCTCTCTCTCTCACTGTGACATTCTCTCTCTCTCATTGTGACATTCTTTCTCTCTCTCTCACTGTGGCATTCTCTATCTCTCTCACTGTGACATTCTCTCTCTCTCACTGTGACTTTCTCTCTCTCTCTCACTGTGACATTCTCTCTCTCTCTCTCTAAATGTGACATTCTCTCTCTCTCTCAATGTGACATTCTCTCCCTCTCTCTCACTGTGACATTCTCTTTCTCACTGTGACATTCTCTCTCTCTCTCACTATGACATTCTCTCTCTCTCTCACTGTGACATTCTCTCTCTCTCTCACTGTGACATTCTCTCTCTCTCTCACTATGACATTCTCTCTCTCTCACTGAGACATGCTCTCTCTCTCACTTTGACATTCTCTCACTCTATCTTACAGTGACATTCACTCTCTCACTGTGACATTCTCTCTCTCTCGCTGTGACATTCTCTCTCTCTCGCTGAGACATTCTCTCTCTCTCTCTCTCACTGTGACATTGTCTCTCTGTCTCTCGCTGTGACATTCTCTCTCTCTGTCACTGTGACATTCTTTCTCTCTCACACTGTGACATTCTCTCTCTTTCTCACTGTGACATTCTCTCTCTCTCACTCCCTGACATTCTCTCTCTCTCTCTCTGTGACATTCTCTCTCTCTCTCTCTGTGACATTCTCTCTCTCTCTCTCTGTGACATTCTCTCTCTCTCTCTCAGTGACATTCTCTCTCTCTCTCTCTCTCTCACTGTGACATTCTCTCTCTCTAACTGTGACATTCTCTCTCTCTCTAACTTAGACATTCTCTCTCTCTCTCTCACTGTGACATTCTCTCTCTCTCTCTCACTGTGACATTCTCTCTCTCTCTCTCTCACTGTGACATTCTCTATCTCTCACTGTGACATTCTCTCTCTCTCATTGTGACATTCTCTCTCTCTCTCTCTCACTGTGACATTCTCTCTCTCTCTCACTGTGACATTCTTTCTCTCTCTCACTGTGACATTCTCTCTCTCTCTCTCACTGTGAGATTCTCACTCTCTCACTGTGACATTCTCTCTCTCTCACTATGACATTCTCTCTCTCTCACTGTGACATTCTCTCTCTCTCACTGTGACATTCTCTCTCTCTCTCTCTCACTGTGACATTGTCTCTCTGTCTCTCACTGTGACATTCTCTCTCTCTCACTGTGACATTCTCTCTCTCTCTCACTGTGACATTCTCTCTCTCTCACTGTGACATTCTCTCTCTCTCACTGTGACATTCTCTCTGCCTCTCTCACTGTGACATTCTCTCTCTCTCACACTGTGACATTCTCTCTCTCTCTCACTGTGACATTCTCTCTCTCTCTCTCTCTCTCACTGTGACATTCTCTCTCTCTCACTGTGACATTCTCCCTCTCACTGTGACATTCTGTCTCTCTCTCTCTCACTGTGACATTCTCTCTCTCTCTCTCTCACTGTGACATTCACTCTGTCTCTCTCACTGTGACATTCTCTCTCTCTCTCACTGTGACATTGTCTCTCTCTCTCACTGTGACATTCTCTCTCTCTCTCTCACTGTGACATTCTCTCTCTCTCTCTCACTGTGACATTCTCTCTCTCTCTCTCACTGTGACATTCTCTCTCTCTCTCTCACTGTGACATTCTCTCTCTCTCTCTCGCTGTGACATTCTCTCTCTCTCTCACTGTGACATTCTCTCTCTCTCTCTCAATGTGGGATTCTCACTCTCTCACTGTGACATTCACTCTCTCTCACTGTGACATTCTCTCTCTCTCACTGTGACATTCTCTCTCTCTCACTGTGACATTCTCTCTCTCTCACTGTGACATTCTCTCTCTCTCTCTCTCAATGTGACATTGTCTCTCTGTCTCTCACTGTGACATTCTCTCTCTCTGTCACTGAGACATTCTCTCTCTCTCACACTGTGACATTCTCTCTCTTTCTCACTGTGACATTCTCTCTCTCTCTCTCTCTCACTGACATTCTTTCTCTCTCTCTCTCTCACTGTGACATTCTCTCTCTCTCACTGTGACATTCTCTCTCTCTCTAACTTAGACATTCTCTCTCTCTCACTGTGAGATTCACTCTGTCTCCCTCACTGTGACATTCTCTATCTCTCACTCTGGCATTCTCCCTCTCTCTCTCTCACTGTGACATTCTCTTCCTCTCTCACTGTGACATACTCTCTCTCTCTCTCTCACTGTGACATTGTCTCTCTCTCACTGTGACAATCTCTCTCTCTCTCTCACACTGTGACATTCTCTCTCTCTCTCTCACAGTGACATTCTCTCTCTCTCTCTCACTGTGACATTCTCTCTCTCTCTCACTGTGACATTCTCTCTCTTTCTCACTGTGACATTCTCTCTCTCTCTCACTGTGACATTCTCTCTCTCTCACTATGACATTCTCTCTCACTGTGACATTCTCTCTCACTGTGACATTCTCTCTCACTGTGACATTCTCTCTCTCACTGAGACATTCTCTCTCTCTGAGACATTCTCTCACTCTCACTGAGAAATTCTCTCTCTCTCTCTTACTATGACATTCTCTCTCTCTCTCAGTGACATTCTCTCTCTCTCTCACTGTGACATTCTCTCTCTCTCTCTCACTATGACATTCTCTCTCTCTTTCTCACTGTGACATTCTCTCTCTCTCTCTCTCACTGTGACATTCTCTCTCTCTCTCCCATGTGACATTCTCTCTCTCTCTCTCACTGTGACATTCTCTCTCTCTCACTGTGACATTCTCTCTCTCTCACTGTGACATTCTTTCTCTCTCTCTCACTGTGGCATTCTCTATCTCTCTCACTGTGACATTCTCTCTCTCTCACTGTGACTTTCTCTCTCTCTCTCACTGTGACATTCTCTCTCTCTCTCTCTAAATGTGACATTCTCTCTCTCTCTCAATGTGACATTCTCTCCCTCTCTCTCACTGTGACATTCTCTCCCTCTCTCTCACTTCGACATGCTCTCTCTCTCTCTCACTCACTGTGACATTCTCTTTCTCACTGTGACATTCTCTCTCTCTCTCACTATGACATTCTCTCTCTCTCTCACTGTGACATTCTCTCTCTCTCTCACTATGACATTCTCTCTCTCTCACTGAGACATGCTCTCTCTCTCACTTTGACATTCTCTCACTCTATCTTACAGTGACATTCACTCTCTCACTGTGACATTCTCTCTCTCTCGCTGTGACATTCTCTCTCTCTCGCTGAGACATTCTCTCTCTCTCTCTCTCACTGTGACATTGTCTCTCTGTCTCTCGCTGTGACATTCTCTCTCTCTGTCACTGTGACATTCTTTCTCTCTCACACTGTGACATTCTCTCTCTCTCTCACTGTGACATTCTCTCTCTCTCACTCCCTGACATTCTCTCTCTCTCTCTCTGTGACATTCTCTCTCTCTCTCTCTGTGACATTCTCTCTCTCTCTCTCTGTGACATTCTCTCTCTCTCTCTCAGTGACATTCTCTCTCTCTCTCTCTCTCTCACTGTGACATTCTCTCTCTCTAACTGTGACATTCTCTCTCTCTCTAACTTAGACATTCTCTCTCTCTCTCTCACTGTGACATTCTCTCTCTCTCTCTCACTGTGACATTCTCTCTCTCTCTCTCTCACTGTGACATTCTCTATCTCTCACTGTGACATTCTCTCTCTCTCATTGTGACATTCTCTCTCTCTCTCTCTCACTGTGACATTCTCTCTCTCTCTCACTGTGACATTCTTTCTCTCTCTCACTGTGACATTCTCTCTCTCTCTCTCACTGTGAGATTCTCACTCTCTCACTGTGACATTCTCTCTCTCTCACTATGACATTCTCTCTCTCTCACTGTGACATTCTCTCTCTCTCACTGTGACATTCTCTCTCTCTCTCTCTCACTGTGACATTGTCTCTCTGTCTCTCACTGTGACATTCTCTCTCTCTCACTGTGACATTCTCTCTCTCTCTCACTGTGACATTCTCTCTCTCTCACTGTGACATTCTCTCTCTCTCACTGTGACATTCTCTCTGCCTCTCTCACTGTGACATTCTCTCTCTCTCACACTGTGACATTCTCTCTCTCTCTCACTGTGACATTCTCTCTCTCTCTCTCTCTCTCACTGTGACATTCTCTCTCTCTCACTGTGACATTCTCCCTCTCACTGTGACATTCTGCCTCTCTCTCTCTCACTGTGACATTCTCTCTCTCTCTCACTGTGACATTGTCGCTCTCTCTCACTGTGACATTCTCTCTCTCTCTCTCACTGTGACATTCTCTCTCTCTCTCTCACTGTGACATTCTCTCTCTCTCTCTCACTGTGACATTCTCTCTCTCTCTCTCACTGTGACATTCTCTCTCTCTCTCTCACTGTGACATTCTCTCTCTCTCTCTCGCTGTGACATTCTCTCTCTCTCTCACTGTGACATTCTCTCTCTCTCTCTCAATGTGGGATTCTCACTCTCTCACTGTGACATTCACTCTCTCTCACTGTGACATTCTCTCTCTCTCACTGTGACATTCTCTCTCTCTCACTGTGACATTCTCTCTCTCTCACTGTGACATTCTCTCTCTCTCTCTCTCAATGTGACATTGTCTCTCTGTCTCTCACTGTGACATTCTCTCTCTCTGTCACTGAGACATTCTCTCTCTCTCACACTGTGACATTCTCTCTCTTTCTCACTGTGACATTCTCTCTCTCTCTCTCTCTCACTGACATTCTTTCTCTCTCTCTCTCTCACTGTGACATTCTCTCTCTCTCACTGTGACATTCTCTCTCTCTCTAACTTAGACATTCTCTCTCTCTCACTGTGACATTCTCTCTCTCTCACTGTGAGATTCACTCTGTCTCCCTCACTGTGACATTCTCTATCTCTCACTCTGGCATTCTCCCTCTCTCTCTCTCACTGTGACATTCTCTTCCTCTCTCACTGTGACATACTCTCTCTCTCTCTCTCACTGTGACATTGTCTCTCTCTCACTGTGACAATCTCTCTCTCTCTCTCACACTGTGACATTCTCTCTCTCTCTCTCACAGTGACATTCTCTCTCTCTCTCTCACTGTGACATTCTCTCTCTCTCTCACTGTGACATTCTCTCTCTTTCTCACTGTGACATTCTCTCTCTCTCTCACTGTGACATTCTCTCTCTCTCACTGTGACATTCTCTCTCTCTCACTGTGACATTCTCTCTCTCTCTCTCACTGTAACATTCTCTCTTTCTCTCTCACTGTGACATTCTCTCTCTCTCTCACTGTGACATTCTCTCTCTCTCACTGTGACATTCTCTCTCTCTCTCTCTCTCACTGTGACATTCTCTCTCTCTCTCTCTCAATGTGACATTCTCTCTCTCTCTCACTGTGACATTCTCTCCCTCTCTCTCACTGTGACTTTCTCTCCCTCTCTCTCACTACGACATGCTCTCTCTCTCTCTCACTCACTGTGACATTCTCTTTCTCACTGTGACATTCTCTCTCTCTGTCACTATGACATTCACTCTCTCTCTCTCACTGTGACATTCTCTCTCTCTCACTGTGACATTCTCTCTCTCTCACTGAGACATTCTGTCTCTCTCACTGTGACATTCTCTCACTCTCTCTTACTGTGACATTCACTGTCTCACTGTGACACTCTCTCTCTCTCACTCACGTGACATTCTCTCTCTCTCACTCACGTGACATTCCCTCTCTCTCACTCACGTGACATTCTCACTCACTCACGTGACATTCTGTCACTCTCACTCACGTGACATACTCTCTCTCTCTCTCACTGTGACATTCTCTCTCTCTCTCACTGTGACATTCTCTCTCTCTCTCTCACTGTGACATTCTCTCTCTCTCTCTCACTGTGACATTCTCACTCTCTCACTGTGACATTCTCTCTCTCTCACTGTGACATTCTCTCTCTCTCACTGTGACATTCTCTCTCTCTCTCTCTCTGTGACATTGTCTCTCTGTCTCTCACTGTGACATTCTCTCTCTCTGTCACTGTGAAATTCTCTCTCTCTCACACTGTGACATTCTCTCTCTTTCTCACTGTGACATTCTCTCTCTCTCTCACTGACATTCTCTCTCTCTCTCTCTGTGACATTCTCTCTCTCTCTCTCTCTCACTGTGACATTCTCTCTCTCTCACTGTGACATTCTCTCTCTCTCTAACTTAGACATTCTCTCTCTCTCTAACTTAGACATTCTCTCTCTCTCTCACTGTGACATTCTCTCTCTCTCTCACTATGACATTCTCTCTCTCTCTCTCACTGTGACATTCTCTCTCACTGTGACATTCTCTCTCTCACTGACATTCTCTCTCTCTCACTGAGACATTCTCTCTCTCTGAGACATTCTCTCTCTCTCACTGAGATATTCTCTCTCTCTCTCTTACTATGACATTCTCTCTCTCTTTCTCACTGTGACATTCTCTCTCTCTCTCACCGTGACATTCTCTCTCTCTCTGTCACTATGACATTCTCTCTCTCTCTCACTATGACATTCTCTCTCTCTTTCTCACTGTGACATTCTCTCTCTCTCTCTCTCACTGTGGCATTCTCTCTCTCTCACTGTGACATTCTCTCTCTCTCACTGTGACATTCTCTCTCTCTCTCTCACTGTGACATTCTCTCTCTCTCTCTCTCACTGTGACATTCTCTCTCTCTCTCTCTCACTCACGTGACATTCTCTCTCTCTCACTCACGTGACATTCCCTCTCTCTCACTCACGTGACATTCTCTCTCACTCACTGTGACATTCTCTTTCTCACTGTGACATTCTCTCTCTCTCTCACTATGACATTCCCTCTCTCTCTCTCTCACTGTGACATTCTCTCTCTCTCACTGTGACATTCTGTCTCTCTCACTGTGACATTCTCTCACTCTCTCTTACTGTGACATTCTCTCTCTCTCTCACTGTGACATTCTCTCTCTCTCTCACTGTGACATTCTCTCTCTCTCTCACTGTGACATTCTCTCTCGCTCTCTCACTGTGACATTCTCTCTCTCTCACTGTGACATTCTCTCTCTCTCTCACTGTGACATTCTCTCTCTCTCACTGTGACATTCTCTCTCTCTCACTGTGACATTCTCTCTGCCTCTCTCACTGTGACATTCTCTCTGCCTCTCTCACTGTGACATTCTCTCTCTCTCACACTGTGACATTCTCTCTCTCTCTCACTGTGACATTCTCTCTCTCTCTCTCTCTCTCACTGTGACATTTTCTCTCTCTCACTGTGACATTCTCCCTCTCACTGTGACATTCTGTCTCTCTCTCTCTCACTGTGACATTCTCTCTCTCTCTCTCTCACTGTGACATTCACTCTGTCTCTCTCACTGTGACATTCACTCTCTCTCTCACTGTGACATTCTCTCTCTCACTGTGACATTCTCTCCCTGTCTCACTGTGAAATTCTCTCTCTTAACCGTGACATTCTGTCTCTCACCGTGACATTCTCTCTCACTCTCACCGTGACAATCTCTCTCTCACTGTGACATTCTCTCTCCCTCTCTCTCTCTGTGACATTCTCTCTCTCTCTCTCTCTGTGACATTCTTTCTCTCTCTCTGTGACATTCTCTCTCTCTCTCTCTCACTGTGACATTCTCTCTCTCTCTCTCACTGTGACATTCTCTCTCTCTCTCTCACTGTGACATTCTCTCTCTCTCTCTGTGACATTCTCTCTCTCTCTCTCACTGTGAGATTCTCACTCTCTCACTGTGACATTCTCTCTCTCTCACTGTGACATTCTCTCTCACTCTCTCTCTCAATGTGACATTGTCTCTATGTCTCTCACTGTGACATTCTTTCTCTCTCTCTGTGACATTCTCTCTCTCTCTCTCTCACTGTGACATTCTCTCTCTCTTTGTCACTGAGACATTCTCTCTCTCTCTCACTGTGACATTCTCTCCCTCACTCACTGTGAAATTCTCTCTCTCACCGTGACATTCTCTCTCTCACCGTGACATTCTCTCTCACTCTCACCGTGACAATCTCTCTCTCACTATGACATTCTCTCTCCCTCTCTCTCTGTGACATTCTCTCTCTCTCTCTCTGACATTCTTTCTCTCTCTCTGTGACATTCTCTCTCTCTCTCTCTCACTGTGACATTCTCTCTCTCTCTCACTGTGACATTCTCTCTCTCTCTCTCAATGTGACATTCTCTCTCTCTCTCTCTCTCACTGTGACATTCTCTCTCTCTCTCACTGTGACATTGTCTCTCTCTCTCTCACTGTGACATTCTCTCTCTCTCTCTCACTGTGACATTCTCTCTCTCTCTCACTGTGACATTCTCTCTCTCTCTCTCACTGTGAGATTCTCACTCTCTCACTGTGACATTCTCTCTCTCTCACTGTGACATTCTCTCTCTCTCACCGTGACATTCTCTCTCTCTCTCTCACTATGACATTCTCTCTCTCTCTCACTATGACATTCTCTCTCTCTCTCTCACTGTGACATTCTCTCTCTCTCACTGTGACATTCTCTCTCTCTCTCTCACTGTGACATTCTCTCTCTCTCTCTCTCTCTCACTGTGACATTCTCTCTCTCTCTCTCTCTCAATGTGACATTCTCTCTCTCTCTCACTGTGACATTCTCTCCCTCTCTCTCACTGTGAAATTCTCTCCCTCTCTCTCAATTCGACATGCTCTCTCTCTCTCTCACTCACTGTGACATTCTCTTTCTCACTGTGACATTCTCTCTCTCTCTCACTATGACATTCTCTCTCTCTCTCTCTCACTGTGACATTCTCTCTCTCTCACTGTGACATTCTGTCTCTCTCACTGTGACATTCTCTCACTCTCTCTTACTGTGACATTCACTGTCTCACTGTGACACTCTCTCTCTCTCTCTCACTCACGTGACATTCTCTCTCTCTCACTCACGTGACATACTCTCTCGCTCTCACTGTGACATTCTCTCTCTCTCACTGTGACATTCTCTCTCTCTCACTGTGACATTCTCTCTCTCCCTCCCTCTCTCTCACTGTGACATTGTCTCTCTCTGTCTCTCATTGTGACATTCTCTCTCTCTCTCTCTCACTGTGACATTCTCTCTCTCTCTCTCTCACTGTGACATTCTCTCTCTCTCTCTCTCACTGTGACATTCTATCTCTCTCACTGTGACATTCTCTCTCTCTCTCTCACTGACATTCTCTCTCTCTCTCTCACTGACATTCTCTCTCTCTCTCTCTCACTAACATTCCCTCTCTCTCTCACTGACATTCTCTCTCTCTCTCACTGACATTCTCTCTCTCTCTCTCAAACTGACATTCTCTCTCTCTCTCTCACAGTCATTCTCTCTCTCTCTCTCTCACAGACATTCTCTCTCTCTCTTTCACAGACATTCTCTCTCTCTCTTTCACAGACATTCTCTCTCTCTCTCTCACTCACTGTGACATTCTCTCTCTCTCCCTCACTGTGACATTCTGTCTCTCTCTCTCACTGTGACATTCTCTCTCTCTCTCACTGTGACATGCTCTCTCTCTCTCACTGTGACATTCTCTGCCTCTCTCACTGTGACATTCTCTCTCTCTCTCACTGTGACATTCTCTCTCGCTCTCTCACTGTGACATTCTCTCTCTCTCACTGTGACATTCTCTCTCTCTCTCACTGTGACATTCTCTCTCTCTCACTGTGACATTCTCTCTCTCTCACTGTGACATTCTCTCTGCCTCTCTCACTGTGACATTCTCTCTCTCTCACACTGTGACATTCTCTCTCTCTCTCACTGTGACATTCTCTCTCTCTCTCTCTCTCTCACTGTGACATTCTCTCTCTCTCACTGTGACATTCTCTCTGCCTCTCTCACTGTGACATTCACTCTCTCTCTCACTGTGACATTCTCTCTCTCTCTCACTGTGACATTCTCTCCCTCTCTCTCACTGTGACTTTCTCTCCCTCTCTCTCACTACGACATGCTCTCTCTCTCCCTCTCTCACTGTGAAATTCTCTCTCTCACCGTGACATTCTCTCTCTCACCGTGACATTCTCTCTCTCACCATGACATTCTCTCTCACTCTCACCGTGACAATCTCTCTCTCACTGTGACATTCTCTCTCCCTCTCTCTCTCTCTGTGACATTCTCTCTCTCTCTCTCTCTGTGACATTCTTTCTCTCTCTCTGTGACATTCTCTCTCTCTCTCTCTCACTGTGACATTCTCTCTCTCTCTCACTGTGACATTCTCTCTCTCTCTCTCACTGTGACATTCTCTCTCTCTCTCTCACTGTGACATTCTCTCTCTCTCTCTGTGACATTCTCTCTCTCTCTCTCACTGTGAGATTCTCACTCTCTCACTGTGACATTCTCTCTCTCTCACTGTGACATTCTCTCTCTCTCTCTCTCAATGTGACATTGTCTCTATGTCTCTCACTGTGACATTCTCTCTCTCTGTCACTGAGACATTCTCTCTCTCTCTCACTGTGACATTCTCTCCCTCTCTCACTGTGAAATTCTCTCTCTCACCGTGACATTCTCTCTCACTCTCACCGTGACAATCTCTATCTCACTGTGACATTCTCTCTCCCTCTCTCTCTGTGACATTCTCTCTCTCTCTCTCTCTCTGACATTCTTTCTCTCTCTCTGTGACATTCTCTCTCTCTCTCTCTCACGGTGACATTCTCTCTCTCTCTCACTGTGACATTCTCTCTCTCTCTCTCACTGTGACATTCTCTCTCTCGCTCACTGTGACATTCTCTCTCTCTCACTGTGACATTCTCTCTCTCTCACTGTGACATTCTCTCTCTCTCTCTCTCAATGTGACATTGTCTCTCCGTCTCTCACTGTGACATTCTCTCTCTCTGTCACTGAGACATTCTCTCTCTCTCACACTGTGACATTCTCTCTCTTTCTCACTGTGACATTCTCTCTCTCTCTCTCTCACTGACATTCTCTCTCTCTCTCTCTGTGACATTCTCTCTCTCTCTCTCTCTCACTGTGACATTCTCTCTCTCTCACTGTGACATTCTCTCTCTCTCTAACTTAGACATTCTCTCTCTCTCTCTCACTGTGACATTCTCTCTCTCTCACTGTGAGATTCCCTCTGTCTCCCTCACTGTGACATTCTCTATCTCTCACTCTGACATTCTCCCTCTCTCTCTCTCTCACTGTGACATTCTCTTCCTCTCTCACTGTGACATACTCTCTCTCTCTCTCACTGTGACATTCTCTCTCTCTCACTCTCTCACTGTGACATTGTCTCTCTCTCACTGTGACAATCTCTCTCTCTCTCTCATACTGTGACATTCTCTCTCTCTCTCTCTCAGAGTGACATTCTATCTCTCTCTCTCACTGTGACATTCTCTCTCTCACTGTGACATTCTCTCTCTCTCTCACTATGACATTCTCTCTCTTTCTCACTGTGACATTCTCTCTCTCTCTCTCTCACTGTGACATTCTCTCTCTCTCACTGTGACATTCTCTCTCTCTCACTGTGACATTCTCTCTCTCTCTCTCTCACTGTGACATTCTCTCTCTCTCTCACTGTGACATTCTCTCTCTCTCACTGTGACATTCTCTCTCTCTCTCTCTCACTGTGACATTCTCTCTCTCTCTCTCTCACTGTGACATTCTCTCTCTCTCTCTCTCAATGTGACATTCTCTCTCTTTCTCACTGTGACATTCTCTCTCTCTCTCACTGTGACATTCTCTCTCTCTCACACTGTGAAATTCTCTCTCTCTCTCTCACTGTGACATTCTCTCTCTCTCTCTCACTGTGACATTCTCTCTCTCTCTCACTGTGACATTCTCTCTCTCTCTCTCACTGTGAGATTCTCACTCTCTCACTGTGACATTCTCTCTCTCTCACTGTGACATTCTCTCTCTCTCTCTCTCAATGTGGCATTGTCTCTCTGTCTCTCACTGTGACATTCTCTCTCTCTGTCACTGAGACATTCTCTCTCTCTCTCACTGTGACATTCTCTCCCTCTCTCACTGTGAAATTCTCTCTCTCACGGTGACATTCTCTCTCTCACCGTGACATTCTCTCTCACTCTCACCATGACAATCTCTCTCTCACTGTGACATTCTCTCTCCCTCTCTCTCTCTGTGACATTCTCTCTCTCTCTCTCTGTGACATTCTTTCTCTCTCTCTGTGACATTCTCTCTCTCTCTCTCTCACTGTGACATTCTCTCTCTCTCTCACTGTGACCTTGTCTCTCTCTCTCACTGTGACATTCTCTCTCTCTCTCTCACTGTGACATTCTCTCTCTCTCTCTCACTGTGACATTCTCTCTCTCTCTCTCACTGTGACATTCTCTCTCTCTCTCTCACTGTGACATTCTCTCTCTCTCTCTCACTGTGACATTCTCTCTCTCTCTCTCGCTGTGACATTCTCTCTCTCTCTCACTGTGACATTCTCTCTCTCTCTCTCAATGTGAGATTCTCACTCTCTCACTGTGACATTCTCTCTCTCTCACTGTGACATTCTCTCTCTCTCACTGTGACATTCTCTCTCTCTCACTGTGACATTCTCTCTCTCTCACTGTGACATTCTCTCTCTCTCTCTCACACTGTGACATTCTCTCTCTTTCTCACTGTGACATTCTCTCTCTCTCTCTCTCTCACTGACATTCTCTCTCTCTCTCTCTCTCACTGTGACATTCTCTCTCTCTCACTGTGACATTCTCTCTCTCTCTAACTTAGACATTCTCTCTCACTGTGACATTCTCTCTCTCTCACTGTGACATTCCCTCTGTCTCCCTCACTGTGACATTCTCTATCTCTCACTCTGACATTCTCCCTCTCTCTCTCTCACTGTGACATTCTCTTCCTCTCTCACTGTGACATACTCTCTCTCTCTCTCTCACTGTGACATTGTCTCACTCTCACTGTGACAATCTCTCTCTCTCTCTCACACTGTGACATTCTCTCTCTCTCACAGTGACATTCTCTCTCTCTCTCTCACTGTGACATTCTCTCTCTCTCTCTCACTGTGACATTCACTCTCTCTCTCACTATGACATTCTCTCTCTTTCTCACTGTGACATTCTCTCTCTCTCTCACTGTGACATTCTCTCTCTTTCACTGTGACATTCTCTCTCTCTCACTGTGACATTCACTCTCTCTCTCTCACTGTGACATTCTCTCTCTCTCTCTCACTGTGACATTCTCTCTCTCTCACTGTGACATTCTCTCTCTCTCTCTCTCACTGTGACATTCTGTCTCTCTCTCTCTCAATGTGACATTCTCTCTCTCTCTCTCTCAATGTGACATTCTCTCTCTCACTCACTGTGACATTCTCTTTCTCACTGTGACATTCTCTCTCTCTCTCACTATGACATTCTCTCTCTCTCTCTCACTGTGACATTCTCTCTCTCTCACTGTGACATTCTCTCTCTCTCACTGAGAAATTCTGTCTCTCTCACTGTGACATTCTCTCACTCTCTCTTACTGTGACATTCACTGTCTCACTGTGACACTCTCTCTCTCTCACTCACGTGACATTCTCTCTCTCTCACTCACGTGACATTCCCTCTCTCTCACTCACGTGACATTCTCACTCACTCACGTGACATTCTGTCACTCTCACTCACGTGACATACTCTCTCGCTCTCACTGTGACATTCTCGCTCTCTCTCTCACTGTGACATTCTCTCTCTCTCTCTCTCACTGTGACATTCTCTCTCTCTCACTGTGACATTCTCTCTCTCTCACTGTGACATTCTCTCTCTCCCTCCCTCTCTCTCACCGTGACATTGTCTCTCTCTCTCTCTCATTGTGACATTCTCTCTCTCTCTCTCTCACTGTGACATTCTCTCTCTCTCTCTCACTGTGACATTCTCTCTCTCTCTCACTGTGACATTCTCTCTCTCTCTCTCACTGTGAGATTCTCACTCTCTCACTGTGACATTCTCTCTCTCTCACTGTGACATTCTCTCTCTCTCACTGTGACATTCTCTCTCTCTCACTGTGACATTCTCTCTCTCTCTCTCACTGTGACATTGTCTCTCTGTCTCTCACTGTGACATTCTCTCTCTCTGTCACTGTGAAATTCTCTCTCTCTCACACTGTGACATTCTCTCTCTTTCTCACTGTGAGATTCTCTCTCTCTCTCACTGACATTCTCTCTCTCTCTCTCTGTGACATTCTCTCTCTCTCTCTCTCTCACTGTGACATTCTCTCTCTCTCACTGTGACATTCTCTCTCTCTCTAACTTAGACATTCTCTCTCTCTCTAACTTAGACATTCTCTCTCTCTCTCACTGTGACATTCTCTCTCTCTCTCACTATGACATTCTCTCTCTCTCTCTCACTGTGACATTCTCTCTCTCTCACTGTGACATTCTCTCTCTCTCTAACTTAGACATTCTCTCTCTCTCTCACTGTGACATTCTATCTCTCTCACTGTGAGATTCCCTCTGTCTCCCTCACTGTGACATTCTCTATCTCTCACTCTGACATTCTCCCTCTCTCTCTCTCACTGTGACATTCTCTTCCTCTCTCACTGTGACATACTCTCTCTCTCTCTCACTGTGACATTCTCTCTCTCTCACTCTGTCACTGTGACATTGTCTCTCTCTCACTGTGACAATCTCTCTCTCTCTCTCTCATACTGTGACATTCTCTCTCTCTCTCTCAGAGTGACATTCTCTCTCCCTCTCTCACTGTGACATTCTCTCTCTCTCTCACTGTGACATTCTCTCTCTCTCTCACTATGACATTCTCTCTCTTTCTCACTGTGACATTCTCTCTCTCTCTCTCTCACTGTGACATTCTCTCTCTCTCACTGTGACATTCTCTCTCTCTCACTGTGACATTCTCTCTCTCTCTCTCACTGTGACATTCTCTCTCTCTCTCTCACTGTGACATTCTCTCTCTCTCTCACTGTGACATTCTCTCTCTCTCACTGTGACATTCTCTCTCTCTCACTGTGACATTCTCTCTCTCTCACTGTGACATTCTCTCTCTCTCTCTCTCAATGTGGCATTGTCTCTCTGTCTCTCACTGTGACATTCTCTCTCTCTGTCACTGAGACATTCTCTCTCTCTCTCACTGTGACATTCTCTCCCTCTCTCACTGTGAAATTCTCTCTCTCACGGTGACATTCTCTCTCTCACCGTGACATTCTCTCTCACTCTCACCGTGACAATCTCTCTCTCACTGTGACATACTCTCTCCCTCTCTCTCTCTGTGACATTCTCTCTCTCTCTCTCTGTGACATTCTTTCTCTCTCTCTGTGACATACTTTCAATCTCTCTCTCACTGTAACATTCTCTCTCTCTCTCACTGTGACATTCTCTCTCTCTCTCTCACTGTGACATTCTCTCTCTCTCTCGCTGTGACATTCTCTCTCTCTCTCTCGCTGTGACATTATCTCTCTCTCTCACTGTGACATTCTCTCTCTCTCTCTCTCAATATGAGATTCTCACTCTCTCACTGTGACATTCTCTCTCTCTCACTGTGACATTCACTCTCTCTCACTGTGACATTCTCTCTCTCTCACTGTGACATTCTCTCTCTCTCTCTCTCACTGTGGCATTGTCTCTCTCTCACTGTGACAATCTCTCTCTCTCTCTCACACTGTGACATTCTCTCTCTCTCTCTCACAGTGACATTCTCTCTATCTCTCTCACTGTGACATTCTCTCTCTCTCTCACTGTGACATTCTCTCTCTCTCTCACTATGACATTCTCTCTCTTTCTCACTGTGACATTCTCTCTCTCTCTCACTGTGACATTCTCTCTCTCTCACTGTGACATTCTCTCTCTCTCACTGTGACATTCTCTCTCTCTCACTGTGACATTCTCTCTCTCTCACTGTGACATTCTCTCTCTCTCTCTCACTGTGACATTCTCTCTCTCTCTCTCACTGTGACATTCTCTCTCTCTCTCACTGTGACATTCTCTCTCTCTCACTGTGACATTCTCTCTCTCTCTCTCTCACTGTGACATTCTCCCTCTCTCTCTGTCAATGTGACATTCTCTCTCTCTCTCACTGTGACATTCTCTCCCTCTCTCTCACTGTGACATTCTCTCTCTCTCTCTCACTGTGAGATTCTCACTCTCTCACTGTGACATTCTCTCTCTCTCACTGTGACATTCTCTCTCTCTCACTGTGACATTCTCTCTCTCTCTCTCTCAATGTGGCATTGTCTCTCTGTCTCTCAGTGTGACATTCTCTCTCTCTGTCACTGAGACATTCTCTCTCTCTCTCACTGTGACATTCTCTCCCTCTCTCACTGTGAAATTCTCTCTCTCACCGTGACATTCTCTCTCTCACCGTGGCATTCTCTCTCACTCTCACCATGACAATCTCTCTCTCACTGTGACATTCTCTCTCCCTCTCTCTCTCTGTGACATTCTCTCTCTCTCTCTCTCTCTGTGACATTCTTTCTCTCTCTCTGTGACATTCTCTCTCTCTCTCTCTCACTGTGACATTCTCTCTCTCTCTCTCTCACTGTGACATTCTCTCTCTCTCTCACTGTGACATTCTCTCTCTCTCTCACTGTGACATTGTCTCTCTCTCTCACTGTGACATTCTCTCTCTCTCTCTCACTGTGACATTCTCTCTCTCTCTCTCACTGTGACATTCTCTCTCTCTCTCTCACTGTGACATTCTCTCTCTCGCTCTCACTGTGACATTCTCTCTCTCTCTCTCGCTGTGACATTCTCTCTCTCTCTCACTGTGACAGTCTCTCTCTCTCTCTCAATATGAGATTCTCACTCTCTCACTGTGACATTCTCTCTCTCTCACTGTGACATTCTCTCTCTCTCACTGTGACATTCTCTCTCTCTCACTGTGACATTCTCTCTCTCTCTCTCTCTCAATGTGACATTGTCTCTCTGTCTCTCACTGTGACATTCTCTGTCTCTGTCACTAAGACATTCTCTCTCTCTCACACTGTGACATTCTCTCTCTTTCTCACTGTGACATTCTCTCTCTCTCTCTCTCTCACTGACATTCTCTCTCTCTCTCTCTCTCACTGTGACATTCTCTCTCTCTCACTGTGACATTCTCTCTCTCTCTAACTTAGACATTCTCTCTCTCTCACTGTGACATTCTCTCTCTCTCACTGTGAGATTCCCTCTGTCTCCCTCACTGTGACATTCTCTATCTCTTACTCTGACATTCTCCCTCTCTCTCTCTCACTGTGACATTCTCTTCCTCTCTCACTGTGACATACTCTCTCTCTCTCTCTCACTGTGACAATCTCTCTCTCTCTCTCACACTGTGACATTCTCTCTCTCTCTCTCACAGTGACATTCTCTTTCTCTCTCTCACTGTGACATTCTCTCTCTCTCTCTCACTGTGACATTCACTCTCTCTCTCACTATGACATTCTCTCTCTCTCACTGTGACAATCTCTGTCTCTCTCTCATACTGTGACATTCTCTCTCTCTCTCTCAGAGTGACATTCTCTCTCTCTCACTGTGACATTCTCTCTCTCTCTCACTGTGACATTCTCTCTCTCTCTCACTATGACATTCTCTCTCTTTCTCACTGTGACATTCTCTGTCTCTCTCTCTCACTGTGACATTCTCTCTCTCTCACTGTGACATTCTCTCTCTCTCACTGTGACATTCTCTCTCTCTCTCTCACTGTGACATTCTCTCTCTCTCTCACTGTGACATTCTCTCTCTCTCACTGTGACATTCTCTCTCTCTCTCTCTCACTGTGACATTCTCTCTCTCTCTCTCTCAATGTGACATTCTGCCTCTCTCTCTCTCACTGTGACATTCTCTCTCTCTCTCACTGTGACATTGTCTCTCTCTCTCTCACTGTGACATTCTCTCTCTCTCTCTCACTGTGACATTCTCTCTCTCTCTCACTGTGACATTCTCTCTCTCTCTCTCACTGTGAGATTCTCACTCTCTCACTGTGACATTCTCTCTCTCTCACTGTGACATTCTCTCTCTCTCACCGTGACATTCTCTCTCTCTCTCTCACTATGACATTCTCTCTCTCTCTCACTATGACATTCTCTCTCTCTTTCTCACTGTGACATTCTCTCTCTCTCTCTCTCACTGTGGCATTCTCTCTCTCTCTCACTGTGAAATTCTCTCTCTCTCACTGTGACATTCTCTCTCTCTCTCTCACTGTGACATTCTCTCTCTCTCTCTCTCACTGTGACATTCTCTCTCTCTCTCTCTCTCAATGTGACATTCTCTCTCTCTCTCACTGTGACATTCTCTCCCTCTCTCTCACTGTGACATTCTCTCCCTCTCTCTCAATTCGACATGCTCTCTCTCTCTCTCACTCACTGTGACATTCTCTTTCTCACTGTGACATTCTCTCTCTCTCTCACTATGACATTCTCTCTCTCTCTCTCTCACTGTGACATTCTCTCTCTCTCACTGTGACATTCTGTCTCTCTCACTGTGACATTCTCTCACTCTCTCTTACTGTGACATTCACTGTCTCACTGTGACACTCTCTCTCTCTCTCTCACTCACGTGACATTCTCTCTCTCTCACTCACGTGACATACTCTCTCGCTCTCACTGTGACATTCTCTCTCTCTCACTGTGACATTCTCACTCTCTCACTGTGACATTCTCTCTCTCCCTCCCTCTATCTCACTGTGACATTGTCTCTCTCTGTCTCTCATTGTGACATTCTCTCTCTCTCTCTCACTGTGACATTCTCTCTCTCTCTCTCTCACTGTGACATTCTCTCTTTCTCTCTCTCACTGTGACATTCTATCTCTCTCACTGTGACATTCTCTCTCTCTCTCTCACTGACATTCTCTCTCTCTCTCTCACTGACATTCTCTCTCTCTCTCTCTCACTAACATTCTCTCTCTCTCTCACTGACATTCTCTCTCTCTCTCACTGACATTCTCTCTCTCTCTCTCAAACTGACATTCTCTCTCTCTCTCTCACTGATATTCTCTCTCTCTCTCTCACTGACATTCTCTCTCTCTCTCTCTCACAGACATTCTCTCTCTCTCTCTCAGACATTCTCTCTCTCTCTCTCACAGTCATTCTCTCTCTCTCTCACAGACATTCTCTCTCTCTCTTTCACAGACATTCTCTCTCTCTCTTTCACAGACATTCTCTCTCTCTCACTCACTGTGACATTCTCTCTCTCTCCCTCACTGTGACATTCTGTCTCTCTCTCTCACTGTGACATTCTCTCTCTCTCTCACTGTGACATGCTCTCTCTCTCTCACTGTGACATTCTCTCTCTCTCTCACTGTGACATTCTCTCTCTCTCTCACTGTGACATTCTCTCTCTCTCACTGTGACATTCTCTCTCTCTCTCACTGTGACATTCTCTCTCTCTCACTGTGACATTCTCTCTCTCTCACTGTGACATTCTCTCTGCCTCTCTCACTGTGACATTCTCTCTCTCTCACACTGTGACATTCTCTCTCTCTCTCACTGTGACATTCTCTCTCTCTCTCACTGTGACATTCTCTCTCTCTCTCTCTCTCTCACTGTGACATTCTCTCTCTCTAACTGTGACATTCTCCCTCTCACTGTGACATTCTGTCTCTCTCTCTCTCACTGTGACATTCTGTCTCTCTCTCTCTCACTGTGACATTCTCTCTCTCTCTCTCTCACTGTGACATTCACTCTGTCTCTCTCACTGTGACATTCACTCTCTCTCTCACTGTGACATTCTCTCTCTCTCTCACTGTGACATTCTCTCCCTCTCTCACTGTGAAATTCTCTCTCTCACCGTGACATTCTCTCTCTCACCGTTACATTCTCTCTCACTCTCACCGTGACAATCTCTCTCTCACTGTGACATTCTCTCTCCCTCTCTCTCTCTGTGACATTCTCTCTCTCTCTCTCTCTGTGACATTCTTTCTCTCTCTCAGTGACATTCTCTCTCTCTCTCTCTCACTGTGACATTCTCTCTCTCTCTCACTGTGACATTCTCTCTCTCTCTCTCACTGTGACATTCTCTCTCTCTCTCTCACTGTGACATTCTCTCTCTCTCTCTGTGACATTCTCTCTCTCTCTCTCACTGTGAGATTCTCACTCTCTCACTGTGACATTCTCTCTCTCTCACTGTGACATTCTCTCTCTCTCTCTCTCAATGTGACATTGTCTCTATGTCTCTCACTGTGACATTCTCTCTCTCTGTCACTGAGACATTCTCTCTCTCTCTCACTGTGACATTCTCTCCCTCTCTCACTGTGAAATTCTCTCTCTCACCGTGACATTCTCTCTCTCACCGTGACATTCTCTCTCACTCTCACCGTGACAATCTCTATCTCACTGTGACATTCTCTCTCCCTCTCTCTCTGTGACATTCTCTCTCTCTCTCTCTCTCTGACATTCTTTCTCTCTCTCTGTGACATTCTCTCTCTCTCACTGTGACATTCTCTCTCTCTCTCACTGTAACATTCTCTCTCTCTCTCTCACTGTGACATTCTCTCTCTCGCTCACTGTGACATTCTCTCTCTCTCACTGTGACATTCTCTCTCTCTCACTGTGACATTCTCTCTCTCTCTCACTGTGACATTCTCTCTCTGTCTCTCACTGTGACATTCTCTCTCTCTGTCACTGAGACATTCTCTCTCTCTCACACTGTGACATTCTCTCTCTTTCTCACTGTGACATTCTCTCTCTCTCTCTCTCACTGACATTCTCTCTCTCTCTCGCTCTCTGACATTCTTTCTCTCTCTCTGTGACATTCTCTCTCTCTCACTGTGACATTCTCTCTCTCTCACTGTGACATTCTCTCTCTCTCTCACTGTGACATTCTCTCTCTCTCACTGTGACATTCTCTCTCTCTCTAACTTAGACATTCTCTCTCTCTCTCTCACTATGACATTCTCTCTCTCTCACTGTGACATTCTCGCTCTGTCACTGTGACATTCTCTCTCTCTCACTGTGACATTCTCTCTCTCTCACTGTGACATTCTCTCTCTCTCTCACTGTGACATTCTCTCTCTCTCTGTGACATTCTCTCTCTCTCACTGTGACATTCTCTCTCTCTCACTGTGACATTCTCTCTCTCTCTCACTGTGACATTCTCTCTCTCTCACTGTGACATTCTCTCTCTCTCTAACTTAGACATTCTCTCTCTCTCTCTCACTATGACATTCTCTCTCTCTCACTGTGACATTCTCGCTCTGTCACTGTGACATTCTCTCTCTCTCACTGTGACATTCTCTCTCTCTCACTGTGACATTCTCTCTCTCTCTAACTTAGACATTCTCTCTCTCTCTCTCACTGTGACATTCTCTATCTCTCACTCTGACATTCTCCCTCTCTCTCTCTCACTGTGACATTCTCTTCCTCTCTCACTGTGACATACTCTCTCTCTCTCTCACTGTGACATTCTCTCTCTCTCACTCTCTCACTGTGACATTGTCTCTCTCTCACTGTGACAATCTCTCTCTCTCTCTCATACTGTGAGATTCTCTCTCTCTCTCTCAGAGTGACATTCTCTCTCTCTCTCTCACTGTGACATTCTCTCTCTCTCTCACTGTGACATTCTCTCTCTCTCTCACTATGACATTCTCTCTCTTTCTCACTGTGACATTCTCTCTCTCTCTCTCTCACTGTGACATTCTCTCTCTCTCACTGTGACATTCTCTCTCTCTCTCTCTCACTGTGACATTCTCTCTCTCTCACTGTGACATTCTCTCTCTCTCTCTCTCTCACTGTGACATTCTCTCTCTCTCTCTCTCACTGTGACATTC
Source organism: Isurus oxyrinchus (assembly GCA_026770705.1). Taxonomy (NCBI): domain Eukaryota; kingdom Metazoa; phylum Chordata; class Chondrichthyes; order Lamniformes; family Lamnidae; genus Isurus; species Isurus oxyrinchus. The sequence continues at coordinate 32,594,190 of JANJGN010000021.1, forward strand.
TCTCTCTCTCTCTCTCAATGTGACATTCTCTCTCTCTCTCTCTCACTGTGACATTCTCTCTCTCTCTCACTGTGACATTCTCTCTCTCTCTCACTGTGAAATTCTCTCTCTCTCTCTCACTGTGACATTCTCTCTCTCTCTCTCACTGTGACATTCTCTCTCTCTCTCACTGTGACATTCTCTCTCTCTCTCTCACTGTGAGATTCTCACTCTCTCACTGTGACATTCTCTCTCTCTCACTGTGACATTCTCTCTCTCTCTCTCTCAATGTGGCATTGTCTCTCTGTCTCTCAGTGTGACATTCTCTCTCTCTGTCACTGAGACATTCTCTCTCTCTCTCACTGTGACATTCTCTCCCTCTCTCACTGTGAAATTCTCTCTCTCACGGTGACATTCTCTCTCTCACCGTGACATTCTCTCTCACTCTCACCATGACAATCTCTCTCTCACTGTTACATTCTCTCTCCCTCTCTCTCTCTGTGACATTCTCTCTCTCTCTCTCTGTGACATTCTCTCTCTCTCTCTCTGTGACATTCTTTCTCTCTCTCTGTGACATTCTCTCTCTCTCTCTCTCACTGTGACATTCTCTCTCTCTCTCACTGTGACATTGTCTCTCTCTCTCACTGTGACATTCTCTCTCTCTCTCTCACTGTGACATTCTCTCTCTCTCTCTCACTGTGACATTCTCTCTCTCTCTCTCACTGTGACATTCTCTCTCTCTCTCTCACTGTGACATTCTCACTCTCTCTCTCAATGTGACATTCTCTCTCTCTCTCTCGCTGTGACATTCTCTCTCTCTCTCACTGTGACATTCTCTCTCTCTCTCTCAATGTGAGATTCTCACTCTCTCACTGTGACATTCTCTCTCTCTCACTGTGACATTCTCTCTCTCTCACTGTGACATTCTCTCTCTCTCACTGTGACATTCTCTCTCTCTCACTGTGACATTCTCTCTCTCTCTCTCTCAATGTGACATTGTCTCTCTGTCTCTCACTGTGACATTCTCTCTCTTTGTAACTGTGACATTCTCTCTCTCTGTCACTAAGACATTCTCTCTCTCTCTCACTGTGACATTCTCTCTCTCTCTCTCTCTCACTGACATTCTCTCTCTCTCTCTCACTGTGACATTCTCTCTCTCTCACTGTGACATTCTCTCTCTCTCTAACTTAGACATTCTCTCTCTCTCACTGTGACATTCTCTCTCTCTCACTGTGAGATTCCCTCTGTCTCCCTCACTGTGACATTCTCTATCTCTCACTCTGACATTCTCCCTCTCTCTCTCTCACTGTGACATTCTCTTCCTCTCTCACTGTGACATACTCTCTCTCTCTCTCTCACTGTGACATTGTCTCTCTCTCACTGTGACAATCTCTCTCTCTCTCTCACACTGTGACATTCTCTCTCTCTCTCTCACAGTGACATTCTCTCTCTCTCTCTCACTGTGACATTCTCTCTCTCTCTCTCACTGTGACATTCACTCTCTCTCTCACTGTGACATTCTCTCTCTTTCTCACTGTGACATTCTCTCTCTCTCTCACTGTGACATTCTCTCTCTCTCACTGTGACATTCTCTCTCTCTCACTGTGACATTCTCTCTCTCTCTCTCACTGTGACATTCTCTCTCTCTCTCTCACTGTGACATTCTCTCTCTCTCACTGTGACATTCTCTCTCTCTCTCTCTCACTGTGACATTCTCTCTCTCTCTCTCTCAATGTGACATTCTCTCTCTCTCTCACTGTGACATTCTCTCCCTCTCTCTCACTGTGACATTCTCTCCCTCTCTCTCACTACGACATGCTCTCTCTCTCTCTCACTCACTGTGACATTCTCTTTCTCACTGTGACATTCTCTCTCTCTCTCACTATGACATTCTCTCTCTCTCTCTCACTGTGACATTCTCTCTCTCTCACTGTGACATTCTCTCTCTCTCACTGAGACATTCTGTCTCTCTCACTGTGACATTCTCTCACTCTCTCTTACTGTGACATTCACTGTCTCACTGTGACACTCTCTCTCTCTCACTCACGTGACATTCTCTCTCTCTCACTCACGTGACATTCTCTCTCTCTCACTCACGTGACATTCTCACTCACTCACGTGACATTCTGTCACTCTCACTCACGTGACATACTCTCTCGCTCTCACTGTGACATTCTCTCTCTCTCTCTCACTGTGACATTCTCTCTCTCTCTCTCTCTCACTGTGACATTCTCTCTCTCTCACTGTGACATTCTCTTTCTCTCACTGTGACATTCTCTCTCTCCCTCCCTCTCTCTCATCGTGACATTGTCTCTCTCTCTCTCTCATTGTGACATTCTCTCTCTCTCTCTCATTGTGACATTCTCTCTCTCTCTCTCATTGTGACATTCTCTCTCTCTCTCTCTCACTGTGACATTCTCTCTCACTCTCTCACTGTGACATTCTCTCTCTCTCTCACTGTGACATTCTCTCTCTCTCTCTCACTGTGAGATTCTCACTCTCTCACTGTGACATTCTCTCTCTCTCACTGTGACATTCTCTCTCTCTCACTGTGACATTCTCTCTCTCTCTCTCACTGTGACATTGTCTCTCTGTCTCTCACTGTGACATTCTCTCTCTCTGTCACTGTGAAATTCTCTCTCTCTCACACTGTGACATTCTCTCTCTTTCTCACTGTGAGATTCTCTCTCTCTCTCACTGACATTCTCTCTCTCTCTCTCTGTGACATTCTCTCTCTCTCTCTCTCTCTCACTGTGACATTCTCTCTCTCTCACTGTGACATTCTCTCTCTCTCTAACTTAGACATTCTCTCTCTCTCTAACTTAGACATTCTCTCTCTCTCTCACTGTGACATTCTCTCTCTCTCTCACTATGACATTCTCTCTCTCTCTCTCTCACTGTGACATTCTCTCTCTCTCACTGTGACATTCTCTCTCTCTCTAACTTAGACATTCTCTCTCTCTCTCACTGTGACATTCTATCTCTCTCACTGTGAGATTCCCTCTGTCTCCCTCACTGTGACATTCTCTATCTCTCACTCTGACATTCTCCCTCTCTCTCTCTCACTGTGACATTCTCTTCCTCTCTCACTGTGACATACTCTCTCTCTCTCTCACTGTGACATTCTCTCTCTCTCACTCTGTCACTGTGACATTGTCTCTCTCTCACTGTGACAATCTCTCTCTCTCTCTCTCATACTGTGACATTCTCTCTCTCTCTCTCAGAGTGACATTCTCTCTCTCTCTCTCACTGTGACATTCTCTCTCTCTCTCACTGTGACATTCTCTCTCTCTCTCACTATGACATTCTCTCTCTTTCTCACTGTGACATTCTCTCTCTCTCTCTCTCACTGTGACATTCTCTCTCTCTCACTGTGACATTCTCTCTCTCTCACTGTGACATTCTCTCTCTCTCTCTCACTGTGACATTCTCTCTCTCTCTCACTGTGACATTCTCTCTCTCTCTCTCACTGTGACATTCTCTCTCTCTCACTGTGACATTCTCTCTCTCTCACTGTGACATTCTCTCTCTCTCTCTCTCAATGTGGCATTGTCTCTCTGTCTCTCACTGTGACATTCTCTCTCTCTGTCACTGAGACATTCTCTCTCTCTCTCACTGTGACATTCTCTCCCTCTCTCACTGTGAAATTCTCTCTCTCACGGTGACATTCTCTCTCTCACCGTGACATTCTCTCTCACTCTCACCGTGACAATCTCTCTCTCACTGTGACATTCTCTCTCCCTCTCTCTCTCTGTGACATTCTCTCTCTCTCTCTCTCTGTGACATTTTTTCTCTCTCTCTGTGACATTCTTTCAATCTCTCTCTCACTGTGACATTCTCTCTCTCTCTCACTGTGACATTCTCTCTCTCTCTCTCACTGTGACATTCTCTCTCTCTCTCTCACTGTGACATTCTCTCTCTCTCTCTCACTGTGACATTCTCTCTCTCTCTCTCGCTGTGACATTCTCTCTCTCTCTCTCGCTGTGACATTCTCTCTCTCTCTCACTGTGACATTCTCTCTCTCTCTCTCTCAATATGAGATTCTCACTCTCTCACTGTGACATTCTCTCTCTCTCACTGTGACATTCACTCTCTCTCACTCTGACATTCTCTCTCTCTCACTGTGACATTCTCTCTCTCTCTCTCTCACTGTGACATTGTCTCTCTCTCACTGTGACAATCTCTCTCTCTCTCTCACACTGTGACATTCTCTCTCTCTCTCTCACAGTGACATTCTCTCTATCTCTCTCACTGTGACATTCTCTCTCTCTCTCACTGTGACATTCTCTCTCTCTCTCACTATGACATTCTCTCTCTTTCTCACTGTGACATTCTCTCTCTCTCTCACTGTGACATTCTCTCTCTCTCACTGTGACATTCTCTCTCTCTCACTGTGACATTCTCTCTCTCTCACTGTGACATTCTCTCTCTCTCTCTCACTGTGACATTCTCTCTCTCTCTCTCTCACTGTGACATTCTCTCTCTCTCTCACTGTGACATTCTCTCTCTCTCACTGTGACATTCTCTCTCTCTCTCTCTCACTGTGACATTCTCCCTCTCTCTCTGTCACTGTGACATTCTCTCCCTCTCTCTCACTGTGACATTCTCTCTCTCTCTCTCTCAATGTGGCATTGTCTCTCTGTCTCTCAGTGTGACATTCTCTCTCTCTGTCACTGAGACATTCTGTCTCTCTCTCACTGTGACATTCTCTCCCTCTCTCACTGTGAAATTCTCTCTCTCACCGTGACATTCTCTCTCTCACCGTGACATTCTCTCTCTCACCGTGACATTCTCTCTCACTCTCACCATGACAATCTCTCTCTCACTGTGACATTCTCTCTCCCTCTCTCTCTCTGTGACATTCTTTCTCTCTCTCTGTGACATTCTCTCTCTCTCTCTCTCACTGTGACATTCTCTCTCTCTCTCACTGTGACATTCTCTCTCTCTCTCACTGTGACATTGTCTCTCTCTCTCACTGTGACATTCTCTCTCTCTCTCTCACTGTGACATTCTCTCTCTCTCTCTCTCACTGTGACATTCTCTCTCTCTCTCTCTCACTGTGACATTCTCTCTCTCTCTCTCGCTGTGACATTCTCTCTCTCTCTCACTGTGACATTCTCTCTCTCTCTCTCAATGTGAGATTCTCACTCTCTCACTGTGACATTCTCTCTCTCTCACTGTGACATTCTCTCTCTCTCACTGTGACATTCTCTCTCTCTCACTGTGACATTCTCTCTCTCTCACTGTGACATTCTCTCTCTCTCACTGTGACATTCTCTCTCTCTCTCTCTCAATGTGACATTGTCTCTCTGTCTCTCACTGTGACATTCTCTCTCTCTGTCACTAAGACATTCTCTCTCTCTCACACTGTGACATTCTCTCTCTTTCTCACTGTGACATTCTCTCTCTCTCTCTCTCTCACTGACATTCTCTCTCTCTCTCTCTCTCACTGTGACATTCTCTCTCTCTCACTGTGACATTCTCTCTCTCTCTAACTTAGACAATCTCTCTCTCTCACTGTGACATTGTCTCTCTCTCACTGTGAGATTCCCTCTGTCTCCCTCACTGTGACATTCTCTATCTCTCACTCTGACATTCTCCCTCTCTCTCTCTCACTGTGACATTCTCTTCCTCTCTCACTGTGACATACTCTCTCTCTCTCTCTCACTGTGACATTGTCTCTCTCTCACTGTGACAATCTCTCTCTCTCTCTCACACTGTGACATTCTCTCTCTCTCTCTCACAGTGACATTCTCTCTCTCTCTCTCACTGTGACATTCTCTCTCTCTCTCTCACTGTGACATTCACTCTCTCTCTCACTATGACATTCTCTCTCTTTCTCACTGTGACATTCTCTCTCTCTCTCACTGTGATATTCTCTCTCTCTCACTGTGACATTCTCTCTCTCTCACTGTGACATTCTCTCTCTCTCTCTCTCACTGTAACATTCTCTCTCTCTCTCTCTCACTGTAACAGTCTCTCTCTCTCTCTCACTGTGACATTCTCTCTCTCTCTCACTGTGACATTCTCTCTCTCTCACTGTGACATTCTCTCTCTCTCTCTCTCACTGTGACATTCTCTCTCTCTCTCTCTCAATGTGACATTCTCTCTCTCTCTCACTGTGACATTCTCTCCCTCTCTCTCACTGTGACATTCTCTCCCTCTCTCTCACTACGACATGCTCTCTCTCTCTCTCACTCACTGTGACATTCTCTTTCTCACTGTGACATTCTCTCTCTCTCTCACTATGACATTCTCTCTCTCTCTCTCACTGTGACATTCTCTCTCTCTCACTGTGACATTCTGTCTCTCTCACTGTGACATTCTCTCACTCTCTCTTACTGTGACATTCACTGTCTCACTGTGACACTCTCTCTCTCTCACTCACGTGACATTCTCTCTCTCTCACTCACGTGACATTCCCTCTCTCTCACTCACGTGACATTCTCACTCACTCACGTGACATTCTGTCACTCTCACTCACGTGACATACTCTCTCGCTCTCACTGTGACATTCTCTCTCTCCCTCTCACTGTGACATTCTCTCTCTCTCTCTCTCACTGTGACATTCTCTCTCTCTCACTGTGACATTCTCTCTCTCTCACTGTGACATTCTCTCTCTCCCTCCCTCTCACTCACTGTGACATTGTCTCTCTCTCTCTCTCATTGTGACATTCTCTCTCTCTCTCTCTCTCACTGTGACATTCTCTCTCTCACTCTCTCACTGTGACATTCTCTCTCTCTCTCACTGTGAAATTCTCTCTCTCTCTCACTGTGACATTCTCTCTCTCTCTCTCACTGTGAGATTCTCACTATCTCACTGTGACATTCTCTCTCTCTCACTGTGACATTCTCTCTCTCTCACTGTGACATTCTCTCTCTCTCACTGTGACATTCTCTCTCTCTCACTGTGACATTCTCTCTCTCTCACTGTGACATTCTCTCTCTCTCTCTCACTGTGACATTGTCTCTCTGTCTCTCACTGTGACATTCTCTCTCTCTGTCACTGTGAAATTCTCTCTCTCTCACACTGTGACATTCTCTCTCTTTCTCACTGTGAGATTCTCTCTCTCTCTCACTGACATTCTCTCTCTCTCTCTCTGTGACATTCTCTCTCTCTCTCTCTCTCACTGTGACATTCTCTCTCTCTCACTGTGACATTCTCTCTCTCTCTAACTTAGACATTCTCTCTCTCTCTAACTTAGACATTCTCTCTCTCTCTCACTGACATTCTCTCTCTCTCTCACTATGACATTCTCTCTCTCTCTCTCACTGTGACATTCTCTCTCTCTCTAACTTAGACATTCTCTCTCTCTCTCTCACTGTGACATTCTATCTCTCTCACTGTGAGATTCCCTCTGTCTCCCTCACTGTGACATTCTCTATCTCTCACTCTGACATTCTCCCTCTCTCTCTCTCACTGTGACATTCTCTTCCTCTCTCACTGTGACATACTCTCTCTCTCTCTCACTGTGACATTCTCTCTCTCTCACTCTGTCACTGTGACATTGTCTCTCTCTCACTGTGACAATCTCTCTCTCTCTCTCTCATACTGTGACATTCTCTCTCTCTCTCTCAGAGTGACATTTCTCTCTCTCTCTCACTGTGACATTCTCTCTCTCTCTCACTGTGACATTCTCTCTCTCTCTCACTATGACATTCTCTCTCTTTCTCACTGTGACATTCTCTCTCTCTCTCTCTCACTGTGACATTCTCTCTCTCTCACTGTGACATTCTCTCTCTCTCACTGTGACATTCTCTCTCTCTCTCTCACTGTGACATTCTCTCTCTCTCTCACTGTGACATTCTCTCTCTCTCTCTCACTGTGACATTCTCTCTCTCTCACTGTGACATTCTCTCTCTCTCACTGTGACATTCTCTCTCTCTCTCTCTCAATGTGGCATTGTCTCTCTGTCTCTCACTGTGACATTCTCTCTCTCTGTCACTGAGACATTCTCTCTCTCTCTCACTGTGACATTCTCTCCCTCTCTCACTGTGAAATTCTCTCTCTCACGGTGACATTCTCTCTCTCACTGACATTCTCTCTCTCTCACTGATTTTCTCTCTCTCTCTCACTGACATTCTCTCTCTCTCTCTCACAGACATTCTCTCTCTCTCTCTCAGACATACTCTCTCTCTCTCTCACAGTCATTCTCTCTCTCTCTCACAGACATTCTTTCTCTCTCTTTCACAGACATTCTCTCTCTCTCTCTCACACTCACTGTGACATTCTCTCTCTCTCTCTCACTGTGACATTCTGTCTCTCTCTCTCTCTCACTGTGACATTCTCTCTCTCTCACACTGTGACATTCTCTCTCTCTCTCACTGAGACATTCTCTCTCTCTCTCTCTCTCACTGTGAAATTCTCTCTCTCTCACTGTGACATTCTCTCTCTCACTGTGACATTCACTCTCTCTCTCACTGTGACATTCTCTATCTCTCTCACTGTGACATTCTCTCTCTCTCTCACTGTGAAATTCTCTCTCTCACCGTGACATTCTGCCTCACTCTCACCGTGACATTCTCTCTCTCACTGTGACATTCTCTCTCTCTCTCTCTGTGACATTCCCTCTCTCTCTGTGACATTCTCTCTCTCTCTCTCTCTCTGTGACATTCTCTCTCTCTCTCTCTCACTGTGACATTCTCTCTCTCTCTCTCACTGTGACATTCTCTCTCTCTCTCACTGTGACATTCTCTCTCTCTCTCACTGTGACATTCTCTCTCTCTCTCTCACTGTGGGATTCTCACTCTCTCACTGTGACATTCTCTCTCTCTCACTGTGACATTCTCTCTCTCTCACTGTGACATTCTCTCTCTCTCACTGTGACATTCTCTCTCTCTCTCTCACTGTGACATTGTCTCTCTGTCTCTCACTGTGACATTCTCTCTCTCTGTCACTGTGAAATTCTCTCTCTCACACTGTGACATTCTCTCTCTTTCTCACTGTGACATTCTCTCTCTCTCTCACTGACATTCTCTCTCTCTCTCTCTGTGACATTCTCTCTCTCTCTCTCACTGTGACATTCTCTCTCTCTCACTGTGACATTCTCTCTCTCTCTAACTTAGACATTCTCTCTCTCTCTAACTTAGACATTCTCTCTCTCACTGTGACATTCTCTCGCTCTCTCACTATGACATTCTCTCTCTCTCTCTCACTGTGACATTCTCTCTCACTGTGACATTCTCTCTCTCACTGACATTCTCTCTCTCTCACTGAGACATTCTCTCTCTCTGAGACATTCTCTCTCTCTCACTGAGATATTCTCTCTCTCTCTCTTACTGTGACATTCTCTCTCTCTCTCTCACTGTGACATTCTCTCTCTCTCTCACCGTGACATCCACTCTCTCTCTCACTATGACATTCTCTCTCTCTTTCTCACTGTGACATTCTCTCTCTCTCTCTCTCACTGTGACATTCTCTCTCTCTCTCACTGTGACATTCTCTCTCTCTCTCACTGTGACATTCTCTCTCTCTCACTGTGACATTCTCTCTCTCTCTCACTGTGACATTCTCTCTCTCTCTCTCTCACTGTGACATTCTCTCTCTCTCTCTCTCTCAATGTGACATTCTCTCTCTCTCTCACTGTGACATTCTCTCCCTCTCTCTCACTGTGACATTCTCTCCCTCTCTCTCACTTCGACATGCTCTCTCTCTCTCTCACTCACTGTGACATTCTCTTTCTCACTGTGACATTCTCTCTCTCTCTCACTATGACATTCTCTCTCTCTCTCTCTCACTGTGACATTCTCTCTCTCTCACTGTGACATTCTGTCTCTCTCACTGTGACATTCTCTCACTCTCTCTTACTGTGACATTCACTGTCTCACTGTGACACTCTCTCTCTCTCACTCAAGTGACATTCTCTCTCTCACTCACGTGACATTCTCTCTCTCTCACTCACGTGACATTCTCACTCTCTCACTCACGTGACATACTCTCTCGCTCTCACTGTGACATTCTCTCTCTCTCACTGTGACATTCTCTCTCTCTCACTGTGACATTCTCTCTCTCTCACTGTGACATTCTCTCTCTCTCACTGTGACATTCTCTCTCTCCCTCCCTCTCTCTCACTGTGACATTGTCTCTCTCTCTCTCTCATTGTGACATTCTCTCTCTCTCTCTCTCACTGTGACATTCTCTCTCTCTCTCTCTCACTGTGACATTCTCTCTCTCTCTCTCTCTCACTGTGACATTCTCTCTCTCTCTCTCTCACTGTGACATTCTATCTCTCTCACTGTGACATTCTCTCTCTCTCTCTCACTGACATTCTCTCTCTCTCTCTCTTACTAACATTCTCTCTCTCTCTCACTGACATTCTCTCTCTCTCTCTCTCACTGACATTCTCTCTCTCTCTCTCACTGATATTCTCTCTCTCTCTCTCACTGACATTCTCTCTCTCTCTCTCACAGACATTCTCTCTCTCTCTTTCACAGACATTCTCTCTCTCTCTCTCTCACTCACTGTGACATTATCTCTCTCTCTCTCACTGTGACATTCTGTCTCTCTCTCTCACTGTGACATTCTCTCTCTCTCTCACTGTGAAATTCTCTCTCTCTCTCACTGTGACATTCTCTCTCTCTCTCACTGTGACATTCTCTCTCGCTCTCTCACTGTGACATTCTCTCTCTCTCACTGTGACATTCTCTCTCTCACTCACTGTGACATTCTCTCTCTCTCACTGTGACATTCTCTCTCTCTCACTGTGACATTCTCTCTCTCTCACTGTGACATTCTCTCTGCCTCTCTCACTGTGACATTCTCTCTCTCTCACACTGTGACATTCTCTCTCTCTCTCACTGTGACATTCACTCTCTCTCTCTCTCTCTCTCACTGTGACATTCTCTCCCTCTCTCACTGTGAAATTCTCTCTCTCACCGTGACATTCTCTCTCTCACCGTGACATTCTCTCTCACTCTCACCGTGACAATCTCTCTCTCACTGTGACATTCTCTCTCCCTCTCTCTCTCTGTGACATTCTCTCTCTCTCTCTCTCTCTCTGTGACATTTTTTCTCTCTCTCTGTGACATTCTCTCTCTCTCACTGTGACATTCTCTCTCTCTCTCACTGTGACATTCTCTCTCTCTCTCACTCACTGTGACATTCTCTCTCTCTCACTGTGACATTCTCTCTCTCCCTCCCTCTCTCTCACTGTGACATTCTCTCTCTCCCTCCCTCTCTCTCACTGTGACATTCTCTCTATCTCTCTCTCACTGTGACATTCTCTCTCTCTCTCTCTCACTGTGACATTCTCTCTCACTGTGACATTCTATCTCTCTCACTGTGACATTCTCTCTCTCTCTCTCACTCTGACATTCTCTCTCTCTCTCAGTCACATTCTATCAATGTCATTGTGACATTCTCCCTCTCTCTCTCACTGTGACATTCTCTCTCTCTCTCTCACTGTGACATTCTCTCTCTCTCTCTCACTGTGACATTCTATCACTGTCATTGTGACAATCTCCATCTATCTCTAACTGTGACATTCTGTCTCTATCTGCCTCTCTCACTGTGACATTCTCCCTCTCTATCTCACAGTGACATTCTCCCTCTCTCTCACACTGTCACATTCTCTTCCTCTCTGACTGTGACATTCTCTCTCTCTCTCTCACTGTGACATTCTCTCTCTCTCTCACTCTCACATTGACATTCGCTCTCTCTCTCACTCTCACAGTGACATTCCCTCTCTCTCACTGTGACATTCCCTGTCATTCTCACTGTGACATTCTCGCTCTCTCTCACTGTGACATTCTCGCTCTAACTGTGACATTCTCTCTCTCTCTCACTGTGACAGTCTCTCTCTCTCTCACTGTGACATACACTCTCTCTCTCACTGTGACATACTCTCTCTCTCTCTCACTGTGACATTCTCTCTCTCTCTCTCTGTGACATTCTCTTTCTCACTGTGACATTCTCTCCCTCTCTCTCTCTCTCTCACTGTGACATTCTCTCTTTCTCTCTCTCACTGTGACATTCTGTCTCTCTCTCTCACTGCGACATTCACTATCTCTCTCACTGTGACATTCTCTATCTCTCTCACTGTGACATTCTCTCTCTCTCTCACTGTGAAATTCTCTCTCTCACCGTGACATTCTGCCTCACTCTCACCGTGACATTCTCTCTCTCACTGTGACATTCTCTCTCTCTCTCTCTGTGACATTCCCTCTCTCTCTTTCTCTGTGACATTCTCTCTCTCTCTCTGTGACATTCTCTCTCTCTCTCTCTCTCACTGTGACATTCTCTCTCTCTCTCTCACTGTGACATTCTCTCTCTCTCTCACTGTGACATTCTCTCTCTCTCTCACTGTGACATTCTCTCTCTCTCTCTCACTGTGAGATTCTCACTCTCTCACTGTGACATTCTCTCTCTCTCACTGTGACATTCTCTCTCTCTCACTGTGACATTCTCTCTCTCTCACTGTGACATTCTCTCTCTCTCACTGTGACATTCTCTCTCTCTCTCACTGACATTCTCTCTCTCTCTCTCTCACTGACATTCTCTCTCTCTCTCTCACTGATATTCACTCTCTCTCTCTCACTGACATTCTCTCTCTCTCTCTCACAGACATTCTCTCTCTCTCTCTCACAGACATTCTCTCTCTCTCTCTCACAGACATTCTCTCTCTCTCTTTCACAGACATTCTCTCCCTCTCTCTCTCACTCACTGTGACATTATCTCTCTCTCTCTCACTGTGACATTCTGTCTCTCTCTCTCACTGTGACATTCTCTCTCTCTCTCACTGACATTCTCTCTCTCTCTCTCTCACTGACATTCTCTCTCTCTCTCTCACTGATATTCACTCTCTCTCTCTCACTGACATTCTCTCTCTCTCTCTCACAGACATTCTCTCTCTCTCTCTCACAGACATTCTCTCTCTCTCTTTCACAGACATTCTCTCCCTCTCTCTCTCACTCACTGTGACATTATCTCTCTCTCTCTCACTGTGACATTCTGTCTCTCTCTCTCACTGTGACATTCTCTCTCTCTCTCACTGTGACATTCTCTCTCTCTCTCACTGTGACATTCTCTCTCTCTCTCACTGTGACATTCTCGCTCTCTCACTGTGACATTCTCTCTCTCTCACTGTGACATTCTCTCTCTCTCTCACTGTGACATTCTCTCTCTCTCACTGTGACATTCTCTCTCTCTCACTGTGACATTCTCTCTCTCTCACTGTGACATTCTCTCTGCCTCTCTCACTGTGACATTCTCTCTCTCTCACACTGTGACATTCTCTCTCTCTCTCACTGTGACATTCACTCTCTCTCTCTCTCACTGTGACATTCTCTCCCTCTCTCACTGTGAAATTCTCTCTCTCACCGTGACATTCTCTCTCTCACCGTGACATTCTCTCTCACTCTCACCGTGACAATCTCTCTCTCACTGTGACATTCTCTCTCCCTCTCTCTCTCTGTGACAATCTCTCTCTCTCTCTCTCTGTGACATTTTTTCTCTCTCTCTGTGACATTCTCTCTCTCTCTCTCTCACTGTGACATTCTCTCTCTCTCTCACTGTGACATTCTCTCTCTCTCTCTCACTATGACATTCTCTCTCTTTCTCACTGTGAAATTCTCTCTCTCTCTCTCTCACTGTGACATTCTCTCTCTCTCACTGTGACATTCTCTCTCTCCCTCCCTCTCTCTCACTGTGACATTCTCTCTCTCCCTCCCTCTCTCTCACTGTGACATTCTCTCTATCTCTCTCTCACTGTGACATTCTCTCTCTCTCTCTCTCACTGTGACATTCTCTCTCACTGTGACATTCTATCTCTCTCACTGTGACATTCTCTCTCTCTCTCTCTCACTCTGACATTCTCTCTCTCTCTCTCACTGTGACATTCTATCACTGTCATTGTGACAATCTCCCTCTCTCCCTAACTGTGACATTCTGTCTCTATCTCCCTCTCTCACTGTGACATTCTCCCTCTCTATCTCACAGTGACATTCTCCCTCTCTCACTGTGACATTCCCTGTCATTCTCACTGTGACATTCTCGCTCTCTCTCACTGTGACATTCTCGCTCTAACTGTGACATTCTCTCTCTCTCTCACTGTGACAGTCTCTCTCTCTCTCACTGTGACATACACTCTCTCTCTCACTGTGACATACTCTCTCTCTCTCTCACTGTGACATTCTCTCTCTCTCTCTCTGTGACATTCTCTTTCTCACTGTGACATTCTCTCCCTCTCTCTCTCTCTCTCACTGTGACATTCTCTCTTTCTCTCTCTCACTGTGACATTCTGTCTCTCTCTCTCACTGCAACATCCTCTCTCTCTCACTATGACATTCTCTCTCTCTTTCTCACTGTGACATTCTCTCTCTCTCTCTCACTGTGACATTCTCTCTCTCTCTCACTGTGACATTCTCTCTCTCTCACTGTGACATTCTCTCTCTCTCTCACTGTGACATTCTCTCTCTCTCTCTCTCACTGTGACATTCTCTCTCTCTCTCTCTCTCAATGTGACATTCTCTCTCTCTCTCACTGTGACATTCTCTCCCTCTCTCTCACTGTGACATTCTCTCCCTCTCTCTCACTTCGACATGCTCTCTCTCTCTCTCACTCACTGTGACATTCTCTTTCTCACTGTGACATTCTCTCTCTCTCTCACTATGACATTCTCTCTCTCTCTCTCTCACTGTGACATTCTCTCTCTCTCACTGTGACATTCTGTCTCTCTCACTGTGACATTCTCTCACTCTCTCTTACTGTGACATTCACTGTCTCACTGTGACACTCTCTCTCTCTCACTCACGTGACATTCTCTCACTCACGTGACATTCTCTCTCTCTCACTCACTTGACATTCTCACTCTCTCACTCACGTGACATACTCTCTCGCTCTCACTGTGACATTCTCTCTCTCTCACTGTGACATTCTCTCTCTCTCACTGTGACATTCTCTCTCTCCCTCCCTCTCTCTCACTGTGACATTGTCTCTCTCTCTCTCTCATTGTGACATTCTCTCTCTCTCTCTCTCACTGTGACATTCTCTCTCTCTCTCTCTCACTGTGACATTCTCTCTCTCTCTCTCTCTCACTGTGACATTCTCTCTCTCTCTCTCTCACTGTGACATTCTATCTCTCTCACTGTGACATTCTCTCTCTCTCTCTCACTGACATTCTCTCTCTCTCTCTCTTACTAACATTCTCTCTCTCTCTCACTGACATTCTCTCTCTCTCTCTCTCACTGACATTCTCTCTCTCTCTCTCACTGATATTCTCTCTCTCTCTCTCACTGACATTCTCTCTCTCTCTCTCACAGACATTCTCTCTCTCTCTCTCACAGACATTCTCTCTCTCTCTTTCACAGACATTCTCTCCCTCTCTCTCTCACTCACTGTGACATTATCTCTCTCTCTCTCACTGTGACATTCTGTCTCTCTCTCTCACTGTGACATTCTCTCTCTCTCTCACTGTGACATTCTCTCTCTCTCTCACTGTGACATTCTCTCTCTCTCTCACTGTGACATTCTCTCTCGCTCTCTCACTGTGACATTCTCTCTCTCTCACTGTGACATTCTCTCTCTCTCTCACTGTGACATTCTCTCTCTCTCACTGTGACATTCTCTCTCTCTCACTGTGACATTCTCTCTCTCTCACTGTGACATTCTCTCTGCCTCTCTCACTGTGACATTCTCTCTCTCTCACACTGTGACATTCTCTCTCTCTCTCACTGTGACATTCACTCTCTCTCTCTCTCTCACTGTGACATTCTCTCCCTCTCTCACTGTGAAATTCTCTCTCTCACCGTGACATTCTCTCTCTCACCGTGACATTCTCTCTCACTCTCACCGTGACAATCTCTCTCTCACTGTGACATTCTCTCTCCCTCTCTCTCTCTGTGACAATCTCTCTCTCTCTCTCTCTCTGTGACATTTTTTCTCTCTCTCTGTGACATTCTCTCTCTCTCTCTCTCACTGTGACATTCTCTCTCTCTCTCACTGTGACATTCTCTCTCTCCCTCCCTCTCTCTCACTGTGACATTCTCTCTATCTCTCTCTCACTG
The DNA here is from genome assembly GCA_026770705.1 of Isurus oxyrinchus. Classification (NCBI taxonomy): domain Eukaryota; kingdom Metazoa; phylum Chordata; class Chondrichthyes; order Lamniformes; family Lamnidae; genus Isurus; species Isurus oxyrinchus. Next base: position 32,610,171 of record JANJGN010000021.1, read on the forward strand.
TGACATTCTCTCTCTCTCTCTCTCACTGTGACATTCTCTCTCACTGTGACATTCTATCTCTCTCACTGTGACATTCTCTCTCTCTCTCTCACTCTGACATTCTCTCTCTCTCTCTCACTGTGACATTCTATCACTGTCATTGTGACAATCTCCCTCTCTCCCTAACTGTGACATTCTGTCTCTATCTCCCTCTCTCACTGTGACATTCTCCCTCTCTATCTCACAGTGACATTCTCCCTCTCTCACTGTGACATTCCCTGTCATTCTCACTGTGACATTCTCGCTCTCTCTCACTGTGACATTCTCGCTCTAACTGTGACATTCTCTCTCTCTCTCACTGTGACAGTCTCTCTCTCTCTCACTGTGACATACACTCTCTCTCTCACTGTGACATACTCTCTCTCTCTCTCACTGTGACATTCTCTCTCTCTCTCTCTGTGACATTCTCTTTCTCACTGTGACATTCTCTCCCTCTCTCTCTCTCTCTCACTGTGACATTCTCTCTTTCTCTCTCTCACTGTGACATTCTGTCTCTCTCTCTCACTGCGACATTCACTATCTCTCTCACTGTGACATTCTCTCTCTCTCTCTCTGTGACATTCTCTCTCTCTCTCTCACTGTGACATTCTCTCCTCTCTCTCACTGTGAAATTCTCTCTCTCTCTCTCACTGTGACATTCCCTCTCTCTCTCTCACTGTGACATTCTCTCTCTCTCTCTCTCTCACTGTGACAGTCTCTCTCTCTCACTCACTGTGACATTCTCTCTCTCTCACTCACTGTGACATTCTCTCTCGCTCTCTCACTGTGACATTCTCTCTCGCTCTCTCACTGTGACATTCTCTCTCTCACTGTGACATTCTCTCTCTCCCTCACTGTGACATTCTCTCTCTCTCTCACTGTGACATTCTCTCTCTCTCTCACTGTGACATTCTCTGTCTCTCTCACTGTGACATTCTCTCTGTCTCTCACTGTGACATTCTCTCTCTCTCTCTCACGGTGATATTCTCTCCCTCTCACTCACTGTGACATTCTCTCCCTCTCTCTCACTGTGACATTCTCTCGCTCTCACTCACGTGACATTCTCTCTCTCTCACGCACGTGACATTCTCTCTCTCTCACTTACGTGACATTCTCTCTCTCTCACTCACGTGACATTCTCTCTCTCTCACTCACGTGACATTCTCTCTCTCTCACTCACGTGACATTCTCTCTCTCCCTCTCTCTCTGTGACATTCTCTCTCTCTCTCAATGTGACAATCTCTATCTGTCTCTCTCACTGTGACAATCTCTCTCTCTCTCTCTCACTGTGACATTCTCTCTCTCTCTCTATCTTTCTCACTCTCTCTCATTGTGACATTCTCTCTCTCTCTCTCACTGTGAAATTCTCTCTCTCTGTCTCTCACTGTGACATTCTCTCTCTCTCTCTCTCACTGTGACATTTTCTCTCTCTCTCACTGTGACATTCTCTCTCTCTCTCTCACTGTGACATTCTCTCTCTCTCTCTCTCACTGTGTCATTCTCTCTCCCTCTCTCTCACTGTGACTTTCTATCTCTCTCTCACTGTGACATTCTCTCTCTCTCTCTCAGTGACATTCTCTCTCTCTCACTGTGACATTCTCTCTCTCTCTCAGTGACATTCTCGCTCTCTCAGTGACATTCTCTCTCTCTCACTGTGACATTCTCTCTCTCTCTCTCACTATGACATTCTCTCTCTCTCTCTATCTTTCTCACTCTCTCATTGTGACATTCTCTCTCTCTCTCTCACTTTGAAATTCTCTTTCTCTGTCTCTCACTGTGACATTCTCACTCTCTGTCTCTCACTGTGACATTCTCTCTCTCTGTCTCTCACTGTGACATTCCCTCTCTCTCTCTCTCACTGTGACATCTTCTATCAGTGTGACATTCTCTCTCTCTCACTGAGACATTCTCTCTCTTTCAATGTGACATTCTCTCTCTCTCTCACGGTGACATTCCCTCTCTCTCTCTCACTGTGACATTCTCTCTCTCTCACTGTGACATTCTCTCTCTCTCTCTCACTGTGACATTCTCTCTCTCTCTCTCTGTGACATTCTCTATCTCTCTCCCTCAGTGACATTCTCTCTCTCTCACTGTGACAATCTCTCTCTCTCTCTCACTGTGACATTCTCTCACTCTCTCTCACTGTGACATTCTCTCACTCTCTCTCACTGTGACATTCTCTCACTCTCTCTCACTGTGACATTCTCTCTCTCTCACTGTGACATTCTCTCTCTCTCTCTCACTGTGCCATTCTCTCTCTCTCTCTCACTGTGACATTCTCTCTCTCTCTCTCTCACTGTGACATTCTCTCTCTCTCTCACTGTGACATTCTCTCCCTCTCTCTCACTGTGACATTCTATCTCTCTCTCACTGTGACATTCTATCTCTCTCTCTCACTGTGACCTTCTCTCTCTCTCTAACTGACTGTGACATTCTCTCTCTCTGTCTCTCATTGTGACATTCCCTCTCTCTCTCTCTCACTGTGACATTTCCTCGCTCTCTCGCTCACTGTGACATTTTCTCTCTCACTCACTGTGACATTCTCTCTCTCTATCTCTCTCACTGTGACATTCTCTCTCTCTCTCACTGTGACATTCTCTCTCCCTCTCTCTCACTGTGACTTTCTGCCTCTCTCTCTCTCATTGTGACATTCTCTCTCTCTCTCTCACTGTGACATTCTCTCTCTCTCACTGTGACATTCTCTCTCTCTCTCTCACTGTGACATTCTCTCTCTCTCTCTCACTGTGACATTCTCTCTCTCTCTCTCACTGTGACATTCTCTCTCTCTCTCTCACTGCGACATTCTCTCTCTCTCTCGCTCTCACTGTGACATTCTCTCCTCTCTCTCTCTCACTGTGACATTCTCTCTCTCTCTCTCACTGTGACATTCTCTCTCTCTCACTGTGACATTCTCTCTCTCTCACTGTGACATTCTCTCTCTCCCTCCCTCTCTCTCACTGTGACATTCTCTCTATCTCTCTCTCACTGTGACATTCTCTCTCTCTCTCTCTCACTGTGACATTCTCTCTCACTGTGACATTCTATCTCTCTCACTGTGACATTCTCTCTCTCTCTCTCTCACTCTGACATTCTCTCTCTCTCTCAGTCACATTCTATCAATGTCATTGTGACATTCTCCCTCTCTCTCTCACTGTGACATTCTATCTCTCTCTCTCACTGTGACCTTCTCTCTCTCTCTAACTGACTGTGACATTCTCTCTCTCTGTCTCTCATTGTGACATTCCCTCTCTCTCTCTCTCACTGTGACATTTCCTCGCTCTCTCGCTCACTGTGACATTTTCTCTCTCACTCACTGTGACATTCTCTCTCTCTATCTCTCTCACTGTGACATTCTCTCTCTCTCTCACTGTGACATTCTCTCTCCCTCTCTCTCACTGTGACTTTCTGCCTCTCTCTCTCTCATTGTGACATTCTCTCTCTCTCTCTCACTGTGACATTCTCTCTCTCTCACTGTGACATTCTCTCTCTCTCTCTCACTGTGACATTCTCTCTCTCTCTCTCACTGTGACATTCTCTCTCTCTCTCTCACTGTGACATTCTCTCTCTCTCTCTCACTGCGACATTCTCTCTCTCTCTCGCTCTCACTGTGACATTCTCTCCTCTCTCTCTCTCACTGTGACATTCTCTCTCTCTCTCTCACTGTGACATTCTCTCTCTCTCACTGTGACATTCTCTCTCTCTCACTGTGACATTCTCTCTCTCCCTCCCTCTCTCTCACTGTGACATTCTCTCTATCTCTCTCTCACTGTGACATTCTCTCTCTCTCTCTCTCACTGTGACATTCTCTCTCACTGTGACATTCTATCTCTCTCACTGTGACATTCTCTCTCTCTCTCTCTCACTCTGACATTCTCTCTCTCTCTCAGTCACATTCTATCAATGTCATTGTGACATTCTCCCTCTCTCTCTCACTGTGACATTCTCTCTCACTCTCTCACTGTGACATTCTATCACTGTCATTGTGACAATCTCCCTCTCTCTCTAACTGTGACATTCTGTCTCTATCTCACTCTCTCACTGTGACATTCTCCCTCTCTATCTCACAGTGACATTCTCCCTCTCTCTCACACTGTCACATTCTCTTCCTCTCTGACTGTGACATTCTCTCTCTCTCTCTCACTGTGACATTCTCTCTCTCTCTCACTCTCACATTGACATTCGCTCTCTCTCTCACTCTCACAGTGACATTCCCTCTCTCTCACTGTGACATTCCCTGTCATTCTCACTGTGACATTCTCGCTCTCTCTCACTGTGACATTCTCGCTCTAACTGTGACATTCTCTCTCTCTCTCACTGTGACAGTCTCTCTCTCTCTCACTGTGACATACACTCTCTCTCTCACTGTGACATACTCTCTCTCTCTCTCACTGTGACATTCTCTCTCTCTCTCTCTGTGACATTCTCTTTCTCACTGTGACATTCTCTCCCTCTCTCTCTCTCTCTCACTGTGACATTCTCTCTTTCTCTGTCTCACTGTGACATTCTGTCTCTCTCTCTCACTGCGACATTCACTATCTCTCTCACTGTGACATTCTCTCTCTCTCTCTCTGTGACATTCTCTCTCTCTCTCTCACTGTGACATTCTCTCCTCTCTCTCACTGTGAAATTCTCTCTCTCTCTCTCACTGTGACATTCCCTCTCTCTCTCTCACTGTGACATTCTCTCTCTCTCTCTCTCTCACTGTGACATTCTCTCTCTCTCACTCACTGTGACATTCGCTCTCTCTCACTCATTGTGACATTCTCTCTCGCTCTCTCACTGTGACATTCTCTCTCGCTCTCTCACTGTGACATTCTCTCTCGCTCTCTCACTGTGACATTCTCTCTCTCCCTCACTGTGACTTTCTCTCTCTCTCTCACTGTGACATTCTCTCTCTCTCTCACTGTGACATTCTCTGTCTCTCTCACTGTGACATTCTCTCTGTCTCTCACTGTGACATTCTCTCTCTCTCTCTCACGGTGATATTCTCTCCCTCTCACTCACTGTGACATTCTCTCCCTCTCTCTCACTGTGACATTCTCTCGCTCTCACTCACGTGACATTCTCTCTCTCTCACGCACGTGACATTCTCTCTCTCTCACTCACGTGACATTCTCTCTCTCTCACTCACGTGACATTCTCTCTCTCTCACTCACGTGACATTCTCTCTCTCTCACTCACGTGACATTCTCTCTCTCTCACTCACGTGACATTCTCTCTCTCCCTCTCTCTGTGACATTCTCTCTCTCTCTCAATGTGACAATCTCTATCTGTCTCTCTCACTGTGACAATCTCTCTCTCTCTCTCTCACTGTGACATTCTCTCTCTCTCTCTATCTTTCTCACTCTCTCTCATTGTGACATTCTCTCTCTCTCTCTCACTGTGAAATTCTCTCTCTCTGTCTCTCACTGTGACATTCTCTCTCTCTCTCTCTCACTGTGACATTTTCTCTCTCTCTCTCTGTGACATTCTCTCTCTCTCTCTCACTGTGACATTCTCTCTCTCTCTCTCACTGTGTCATTCTCTCTCCCTTTCTCTCACTGTGATTTTCTCTCTCTCTCTCACTGTGACATTCTCTCTCTCTCTCTCAGGGACATTCTCGCTCTCTCAGTGACATTCTCTCTCTCTCACTGTGACATTCTCTCTCTCTCTCTCACTATGACATTCTCTCTCTCTCTCTATCTTTCTCACTCTCTCATTGTGACATTCTCTCTCTCTCTCTCACTGTGAAATTCTCTTTCTCTGTCTCTCACTGTGACATTCTCACTCTCTGTCTCTCACTGTGACATTCTCTCTCTCTGTCTCTCACTGTGACGTTCCCTCTCTGTCTCTCTCACTGTGACATCTTCTATCACTGTGACCTTCTCTCTCTCTGTGACATTCTCTATCTCTCTCCCTCAGTGACATTCTCTCTCTCTCACTGTGACAATCTCTCTCTCTCTCTCACTGTGACATTCTCTCTCTCACTCTCAATGTGACATTCTCACTCTCTCCCACAGTGGCATTCTCTCTCTCTCACTTTGACATTCTCTCTCTCTCTCACTGTGACATTCACTCTCTCTCTCTCTCTCTCACTGAGACATTCTCTCTATCTCTCTCCCTCTCTCACTGTGACATTCTCTCTCTCTCTCTCACTGTGACATTCTCTCTCTCTCTCTCTCACTGACATTCTCTCTCTCTCTCTCACTGACATTCCCTCTCTCTCTCTCTCACTGACATTCTCTCTCTCTCTCTCACTGACATTCTCTCACTCTCTCTCACTGACATTCTCTCTCCCTCTATCACTGACATTCTCTCTCTCTCTCTCACAGGCATTCTCTCTCTCTCTCAGACATTCTCTCTCTCTCTCTCTCTCACAGTCATTCTCTCTCTCTCTCACAGACATTCTCTCTCTCTCTTTCACACATGCTCTCTCTCTCTCACTCACTGTGACATTCTCTCTCTCTCTCTCTCACTGACATTCTGTCTCTCTCTCTCTCTCACTGTGACATTCTCTCTCTCTCTCACTGTGACATTCCCTCTCTCTCTCTCTAACTGTGACATTCTCTCTCTCTCACTGTAACATTCTCTCTCTCACTGTGACATTCTCTCTCTCTCTCTCTCTCACTGTGACATTCTCTCTCTCTCTCACTATGACATTCTCTCTCTCTCTCACTGTGACATTCTCTCTCTCTCTCTCTCACTGTGACATTCTCTCTCTCTCACTGTGACATTCTCTCTCTCTCTCTCTCACTGTGACATTCTCTCTCTCTCTCACTGTGACATTCTCTCTCTCTCACTGTGACATTCTCTCTCTCTCTCTCTCACTGTGACATTCACTCTCTCTCTCTCTCTCTCACTGAGACATTCTCTCTATCTCTCTCCATCTCTCACTGTGACATTCTCTCTCTCTCTCTCACTGTGACATTCTCTCTCTCTCTCTCTCACTGACATTCTCTCTCCCTCTCTCACTGACATTCCCTCTCTCTCTCTCTCACTGACATTCTCTCTCTCTCTCTCACTGACATTCTCTCACTCTCTCTCACTGACATTCTCTCTCCCTCTATCACTGACATTCTCTCTCTCTCTCTCACAGGCATTCTCTCTCTCTCTCAGACATTCTCTCTCTCTCTCTCTCTCACAGTCATTCTCTCTCTCTCTCACAGACATTCTCTCTCTCTTTCACACATGCTCTCTCTCTCTCACTCACTGTGACATTCTCTCTCTCTCTCTCTCACTGACATTCTGTCTCTCTCTCTCTCTCTCACTGTGACATTCTCTCTCTCTCTCACTGTGACATTCCCTCTCTCTCTCTCTCACTGTGACATTCTCTCTCTCTCACTGTAACATTCTCTCTCTCACTGTGACATTCTCTCTCTCTCTCTCTCTCACTGTGACATTCTCTCTCTCTCTCACTATGACATTCTCTCTCTTTCTCACTGTGACATTCTCTCTCTCTCTCTCTCACTGTGACATTCTCTCTCTCTCACTGTGACATTCTCTCAATCTCTCTCTCACTGTGACATTCTCTCTCTCTCTCACTGTGACATTCTCTCTCTCTCACTGTGACATTCTCTCTCTCTCTCTCTCACTGTGACATTCTCTCTCTCTCTCTCAATGTGACATTCTCTCTCTCTCTCTCACTGTGACATTCTCTCCCTCTCTCTCACTGTGACATTCTCTCCCTCTCTCTCACTTCGACATGCTCTCTCTCTCTCTCACTCACTGTGACATTCTCTTTCTCACTGTGACATTCTCTCTCTCTCTCACTATGACATTCTCTCTCTCTCTCTCTCACTGTGACATTCTCTCTCTCTCACTGTGACATTCTCTCACTCTCTCTTACTGTGACATTCACTGTCTCACTGTGACACTCTCTCTCTCTCACTCACGTGACATTCTCTCTCTCTCACTCACGTGACATTCTCTCTCTCTCACTCACGTGACATTCTCACTCTCTCACTCACGTGACATTCTGTCACTCTCACTCAAGTGACATACTCTCTCGCTCTCACTGTGACATTCTCTCTCTCTCTCTCACTGTGACATTCTCTCTCTCTCTCTCTCACTGTGACATTCTCTCTCTCTCACTGTGACATTCTCTCTCTCTCACTGTGACATTCTCTTCCTCTCTCACTGTGACATACTCTCTCTCTCTCTCACTGTGACATTCTCTCTCTCTCACTCTCTCACTGTGACATTGTCTCTCTCTCACTGTGACAATCTCCCTCTCTCTCTCACACTGTGACATTCTCTCTCTCTCTCTCACAGTGACATTCTCTCTCTCTCTCTCACTGTGACATTCTCTCTCTCTCTCACTGTGACATTCTCTCTCTCTCTCACTATGACATTCTCTCTCTTTCTCACTGTGACATTCTCTCTCTCTCTCACTGTGACATTCTCTCTCTCTCACTGTGACATTCTCTCTCTCTCACTGTGACATTCTCTCTCTCTCTCTCACTGTGACATTCTCTCTCTCTCTCACTGTGACATTCTCTCTCTCTCACTGTGACATTCTCTCTCTCTCTCTCTCACTGTGACATTCTCTCTCTCTCTCTCTCAATGTGACATTCTCTCTCTCTCTCACTGTGACATTCTCTTTCTCACTGTGACATTCTCTCTCTCTCTCACTATGACATTCTCTCTCTCTCTCTCACTGTGACATTCTCTCTCTCTCTCTCACTGTGACATTCTCTCTCTCTCACTGTGACATTCTCTCTCTCTCTCTTACTGTGACATTCACTGTCTCACTGTGACACTCTCTCTCTCTCACTCACGTGACATTCTCTCTCTCTCACTCACGTGACATTCTCACTCACTCACGTGACATTCTGTCACTCTCACTCACGTGACATACTCTCTCGCTCTCACTGTGACATTCTCTCTCTCTCTCTCACTGTGACATTCTCTCTCTCTCTCTCTCACTGTGACATTCTCTCTCACTCTGACATTCTCTCTCTCTCACTGTGACATTCTCTCTCTCTCACTGTGACATTCTCTCTCTCCCTCCCTCTCTCTCACTGTGACATTATCTCTCTCTCTGTCTCATTGTGACATTCTCTCTCTCTCTCTCTCAGTGTGACATTCTCTCTCTCTCTCACTGTGACATTCTATCTCTCTCACTGTGACATTCTCTCTCTCTCTCTCACTGACATTCTCTCTCTCTCTCTCACTGACAATCTATCTCTCTCTCTCACTGACATTCTCTCTCTCTCTCTCTCACTGACATTCTCTCTCTCTCTCTCACTGACATTCTCTCTCTCTCTCTCACTGACATTCTCTCTCTCTCACTGATTTTCTCTCTCTCTCTCACTGACATTCTCTCTCTCTCTCTCACAGACATTCTCTCTCTCTCTCTCAGACATTCTCTCTCTCTCTCTCACAGTCATTCTCTCTCTCTCTCTCTCACAGACAATCTCTCTCTCTCTTTCACAGACATTCTCTCTCTCTCTCTCACACTCACTGTGACATTCTCTCTCTCTCTCTCACTGTGACATTCTCTCTCTCTCTCTCACTGTGACATTCTCTCTCTCTCTCTCACTGTGACATTCTCTCTCTCTCTCTCACTGTGACATTCTCTCTCTCTCTCTCACTGTGACATTCTCTCTCTCTCTCACTGTGACATTCTCTCTCTCACTGTGACATTCTCTCTCTCTCACTGTGACATTCTCTCTCTCTCACTGTGACATTCTCTCTCTCTCTCTCTCTCACTGTGACATTGTCTCTCTGTCTCTCACTGTGACATTCTCTCTCTCTGTCACTGTGACATTCTCTCTCTCTCACACTGTGACATTCTCTCTCTTTCTCACTGTGACATTCTCTCTCTCTCACTCCCTGACATTCTCTCTCTCTCTGTGACATTCTCTCTCTCTCTCTCTCTCTCTCACTGTGACATTCACTCTCTCTCTAACTTAGACATTCTCTCTCGCTCTCTCACTGTGACATTCTCTCTCACTCTCACTATGACATTCTCTCTCTCTCACTGAGACATTATCTCTCACTGAGACATTCTCTCACTCTCACTGAGATATTCTCTCTCTCTCTCTTACTATGACATTCTTTCTCTCTCTCAGTGACATTCTCTCTCTCTCTCACTGTGACATTCTCTCTCTCTCTCTCACTATGACATTCTCTCTCTCTTTCTCACTGTGACATTCTCTATCTCTCTCTCTCTCTCACTGTGACATTCTCTCTCTCTCTCCCATGTGTCATTCTCTCTCTCTCTCTCACTGTGACATTCTCTCTCTCTCTCTCACTGTGACATTCTCTCTCTCTCACACTGTGACATTCTCTCTCTTTCTCACTGTGACATTCTCTCTCTGTCACTCCCTGACATTCTCTCTCTCTCTCTCTGTGACATTCTCGCTCTCTCTCTCTCTCTCACTGTGACATTCTCTCTCTCACTGAGACATTCTCTCTCTCTGAGACATTCTCTCACTCTCACTGAGATATTCTCTCTCTCTCTCTTACTATGACATTCTCTCTCGCTCTCACTGTGACATTCTCTCTCTCTCTCACTGTGACATTCTCTCTCTCTCTCTCCCACTGTGACATTCTCTCTCTCTTTCTCACTGTGACATTCTCTCTCTCTCTCCCATGTGACATTCTCTCTCTCTCTCCCATGTGACATTCTCTCTCTCTCTCACTGTGACATTCTCTCTCTCTCTCTCAATGTGACATTCTCTCTCTCTCTCACTGTGACATTCTCTCCCTCTCTCTCACTGTGACATTCTCTCCCACTCTCTCACTTCGACATGCTCTCTCTCTCTCTCACTCACTGTGACATTCTCTTTCTCACTGTGACATTCTCTGTCTCTCTCACGATGACATTCTCTCTCTCTCTCACTATGACATTCTCTCTCTCTCTCTCACTGTGACATTCTCTCTCTCTCACTGTGACATTCTCTCTCTCTCACTGAGACATGCTCTCTCTCTCACTGTGACATTCTCTCACTCTCTCTTACTGTGACATTCACTGTCTCACTGTGACATTCTCTCTCTCTCACTCACGTGACATTCTCTCTCTCTCAGTCACGTGACATTCTCTCTCTCTCACTCACGTGACATTCTGTCACTCTCACTCACGTGACATTCTCTCTCGCTCTCACTGTGACATTCTCTCTCTCTCACTGTGACATTCTCTCTCTCTCACTGTGACATTCTCTCTCTCTCACTGTGACATTCTCTCTCTCTCACTGTGACATTCTCTCTCTCCCTCCCTCTCTCTCACTGTGACATTGTCTCTCTCTCTCTCTCACTGTGACATTCTCTCTAACTATCTCTCACTGTGACATTCTCTCTCTCTCTCACTGTGACATTCTCTCTCTCTCTCACTGTGACATTCTATCTCTCTCACTGTGACATTCTCTCTCTCTCTCTCACTCTGACATTCTCTCTCTCTCTCTCAGTCACATTCTCTCAATGACATTGTGACATTCTCCCTCTCTCTCTCACTGTGACATTCTCTCTCTCTCTCTCACTGTGACATTCTATCACTGTCATTGTGACAATCTCCCTCTCTCTCTAACTGTGACATTCTGTCTCTATCTCACTCTCTCACTGTGACATTCTCCCTCTCTATCTCACAGTGACATTCTCCCTCTCTCTCACACTGTCACATTCTCTTCCTCTCTGACTGTGACATTCTCTCTCTCTCTCTCACTGTGACATTCTCTCTCTCTCTCACTCTCACATTGACATTCTCTCTCTCTCTCACTCTCAAAGTGACATTCCCTCTCTCTCACTGTGACATTCCCTGTCTTTCTCACTGTGACATTCTCGCTCTCTCTCACTGTGACATTCTCGCTCTAACTGTGACATTCTCTCTCTCTCACTGTGACAGTCTCTCTCTCTCTCACTGTGACATACACTCTCTCCCTCACTGTGACATACTCTCTCTCTCTCTCACTGTGACATTCTCTCTCTCTCTCTCTGTGACCTTCTCCCTTTCTCTCTCTCACTGTGACATTCTGTCTCTCTCTCTCACTGCGACATTCTCTCTCTCTCTCTCACTGTGACATTCTCTCCTCTCTCTCACTGTGAAATTCTCTCTCTCTCTCTCACTGTGACATTCCCTCCCTCTCTCTCACTGTGACATTCTCTCTCTCTCTCTCTCTCTCACTGTGACATTCTCTCTCTCTCTCTCTCTCACTGTGACATTCTCTCTCTCTCTCTCACTGTGACATTCTCTCTCTCTCACTCACTGTGACATTCTCTCTCGCTCTCTCACTGTGACATTCTCTCTCGCTCTCTCACTGTGACATTCTCTCTCTCACTGTGACATTCTCTCTCTCCCTCACTGTGACTTTCTCTCTCTCTCTCACTGTGACATTCTCTCTCTCTCTCACTGTGACATTCTCTCTCTCTCTCTCTCACGGTGATATTCTCTCCCTCTCTCTCACTGTAACATTCTCTCCCTCTCTCTCACTGTGACATTCTCTCGCTCTCACTCACGTGACATTCTCCCTCTCTCACGCACGTGACATTCTCTCTCTCTCACTCACGTGACATTCTCTCTCTCTCACTCACGTGACATTCTCTCTCTCTCACTCACGTGACATTCTCCCTCTCTCACTCACGTGACATTCTCTCTCTCCCTCTCTCTCTGTGACATTCTCTCTCTCTCTCCATGTGACAATCTCTATCTCTCTCTCTCACTGTGACAATCTCTCTCTCTCTCTCTCACTGTGACATTCTCTCTCTCTCTCTATCTTTCTCACTCTCTCTCATTGTGACATTCTCTCTCTCTCTCTCACTGTGAAATTCTCTCTCTCTGTCTCTCACTGTGACATTCTCACTCTCTGTCTCTCACTGTGACATTCTCTCTCTCTGTCTCTCACTGTGACGTTCCCTCTCTCTCTCTGTCTCACTGTGACATTTTCTCTCTCTCTCACTGTGACATTCTCTCTCTCTCTCTCACTGTGACATTCTCTCTCTCTCTCTCACTGTGACTTTCTCTCTCCCTCTCTCTCACTGTGAATTTCTCTCTCTCTCTCTCTCACTGTGACATTCTCTCTCTCTCTCTCACTGGGACATTCTCTCTCTCTCACTGGGACATTCTCTCTCTCTCACTGTGACATTCTCTCTCTCTCACTGTGACATTCTCTCTCTCTCACTGTGACATTCTCTCTCTCTCACTGTGACATTCTCTCTCTCTCACTATGACATTCTCTCTCTCTCTCTCACTGTGACATTCTCTCTCACCGTGACATTCTCTCTCACTGTGACATTCTCTCTCTCTCACTGAGACATTCTCTCTCTCTCTCTCACGGTGACATTCCCTCTCTCTCTCTCACTGTGACATTCTCTCTCTCTCACTGTGACATTCTCTCTCTCTCACTGTGACATTCTCTCTCTCTCTCTCTCTCTCTCACTGTGACATTCTCTCTCTCTCTCTCTGTGACAATCTCTATCTCTCTCCCTCAGTGACATTCTCTCTCTCTCACTGTGACAATCTCTCCCTCGCTCTCACTGTGACATTCTCTCTCTCTCTCTCTCTCACTGTGACATTCTCTCTCTCTCTCACTGTGACATTCTCTCTCTCTCACACTGTGACATTCTCTCTCTCTCTCTCTCTCACTGTGACATTCTCTCTCTCTCTCTCTCACTGATACATTCTCTCTCTCTCTCTCTCACTGACATTCTCTCTCTCTCTCTCACTGACATTCTCTCTCTCTCTCTCTCACTGACATTCTCTCTCTCTCTCTCACTGACATTCTCTCTCTCTCTCTCACTGACATTCTCTCTCTCTCTCTCACTGACATTCTCTCTCTCTCTCACTGACATTCTCTCTCTCTCTCTCTCTCTCACAGACATTCTCTCTCTCTCTCTCAGACATTCTCACTCTCTCACTCACAGTCATTCTCTCTCTCTCTCTCTCTCACAGACATTCTCTCTCTCTCTTTCACTGTGACATTCTGTCTCTCTCTCTCTCTCACTGTGACATTCTCTCTCTCTCTCACTGTGACATTCTCTCTCTCTCACTGTGACATTCTCTCTCTCTCACTGTGACATTCTCTCTCTCACTGTGACATTCACTCTCTCTCTCACTGTGACATTCTCTCTCTCTCTCTCACTGTGACATTCTCTCTCTCTCACTGTGAAATTCTCACTCTCACCGTGACATTCTCTCTCTCACCGTGACATTCTCTCTCACTCTCACTGTGACATTCTCTCTCTCACTGTGACATTCTCTCTCTCTCTCTCTGTGACATGCTCTCTCTCTCTCTGTGACATTCTCTCTCTCTCTCTCTGTGACATTCTCTCTCTCTCTCTGTGTGACATTCTCTCTCTCTCTCTCTCACAGTGACATTCTCTCTCTCTCTCTCACTGTGACATTCTCTCTCTCTCTCTCACTGTGACATTCTCTCTCTCTCTCTCACTGTGACATTCTCTCTCTCTCTCTCACTGTGACATTCTCTCTCTCTCTCTCTCACACTGTGACATTCTCTCTCTCACTGTGACATTCTCTCTCTCACTGTGACATTCTCTCTCTCTCTCAATGTGACATTCTCTCTCTCTATCTCACTGTGAGATTCTCACTCTCTCACTGTGACATTCTCTCTCTCTCACAGTGACATTCTCTCTCTCTCACTGTGACATTCTCTCTCTCTCACTGTGACATTGTCTCTCTCTCTCTCTCACTGTGACATTGTCTCTCTGTCTCACTGTGACATTCTCTCTCTCTGTCACTGTGACATTCTCTGTCTCTCACACTGTGACATTCTCTCTCTTTCTCACTGTGACATTCTCTCTCTCTCTCTCACTGACATTCTCTCTCTCTCTCTCTGTGACATTCTCTCTCTCTCTCTCTGTGACATTCTCTCTCTCTCTCTCTCACTGTGACATTCTCTCTCTCTCTAACTTAGACATTCTCTCTCTCTCACTGTGACATTCTCTCTCTCTCACTGTGACATTCTCTCTCTCTCTCACTATGACATTCTCTCTCTCTCTCTCACTGTGACATTCTCTCTCACTGTGACATTCTCTCTTTCACTGACATTCTCTCTCTCACTGAGACATTCTCTCTCTCTGAGACATTCTCTCTCTCTCACTGAGATATTGTCTCTCTCTCTCTTACTATGACATTCTCTCTCTCTCTCTCACTGTGACATTCTCTCTCTCTCTCACTGTGACATTCTCTCTCTCTCTCACTATGACATTCTCTCTCTCTTTCTCACTGTGACATTCTCTCTCTTTCTCTATCACTGTGACATTCTCTCTCTCTCTCACTGTGACATTCTCTCTCTCTCTCACTTTGACATTCTCTCTCTCTCTCTCTCACTGTGACATTCTCTCTCTCTCACTGTGACATTCTCTCTCTCTCTCTCACTATGACATTCTCTCTCTCTCTCTCACTGTGACATTCTCTCTCTCTCTCACTGTGACATTCTCTCTCTCTCTCACTGTGACATTCTATCTCTCTCACTGTGACATTCTCTCACTCTCTCTCTCAATGTGACATTCTCTCTCTCTCTCACTGTGACATTCTCTCCATCTCTCTCACTGTGACATTCTCTCCCTCTCTCTCACTTCGACATGCTCTCTCTCTCTCTCCCTCACAGTGACATTCTCTTTCTCACTGTGACATTCTCGCTCTCCCTCACTATGACATTCTCTCTCTCTCTCTCACTGTGACATTTTCTCTCTCTCACTGTGACATTCTCTCTCTCTCACTTAGACATTCTGTCTCTCTCACTGTGACACTCTATCTCTCTCACTCACGTGACATTCTCTCTCTCACTCACGTGACATTCTCTTTATCTCACTCACGTGACATTCTCACTCTCTCACTCACGTGACATTCTGTCACTCTCTCTCACGTGACATACTCTCTCGCTCTCACTGCGACATTCTCTCTCTCTCAGTGACATTCTCTCTCTCTCACTGTGACATTCTCTCTCTCTCACTGTGACATTCTCTCTCTCCTTCCCTCTCTCTCACTGTGACATTATCTCTCTCTCTCATTGTAACATTCTCTCTCTCACTCTCTCACTGTGACATTCTCTCTCTCTCTCTCTCTCACTGTGACATTCTCTCTCTCACTGTGACATTCTATCTCACTCACTGTGACATTCTCTCTCTCTCTCTCACTGTGACATTCTCTCTCACTCTCAGTGACATTCTCTCACTGTCATTGTGACATTCTCCCTCTCTCTCACTGTGACATTCTCTCTCTCTCTCTCTCTCACTGTGACATTCTCTCTCTGTCATTGGGACAATCTCCCTCTCTCTCTAACTGTGACATTCTCTCTCTATCTCTCTCTCTCACTGTGACATTCTCCCTCTCTATCTCACAGTGACATTCTCCCTCTTTCTCTCACTGTCACATTCTCTCTCTCTCTCACTTTGACATTCTCTCTCTCTCTCTCTCACTGTGACATTCTCTCTCTCTCACTGTGACATTCTCTCTCTCTCTCTCACTATGACATTCTCTCTCTCTCTCTCACTGTGACATTCTCTCTCTCTCTCACTGTGACATTCTCTCTCTCTCTCACTGTGACATTCTATCTCTCTCACTGTGACATTCTCTCACTCTCTCTCTCAATGTGACATTCTCTCTCTCTCTCACTGTGACATTCTCTCCATCTCTCTCACTGTGACATTCTCTCCCTCTCTCTCACTTCGACATGCTCTCTCTCTCTCTCCCTCACAGTGACATTCTCTTTCTCACTGTGACATTCTCGCTCTCCCTCACTATGACATTCTCTCTCTCTCTCTCACTGTGACATTTTCTCTCTCTCACTGTGACATTCTCTCTCTCTCACTTAGACATTCTGTCTCTCTCACTGTGACACTCTATCTCTCTCACTCACGTGACATTCTCTCTCTCACTCACGTGACATTCTCTTTATCTCACTCACGTGACATTCTCACTCTCTCACTCACGTGACATTCTGTCACTCTCTCTCACGTGACATACTCTCTCGCTCTCACTGCGACATTCTCTCTCTCTCAGTGACATTCTCTCTCTCTCACTGTGACATTCTCTCTCTCTCACTGTGACATTCTCTCTCTCCTTCCCTCTCTCTCACTGTGACATTATCTCTCTCTCTCTCTCATTGTAACATTCTCTCTCTCACTCTCTCACTGTGACATTCTCTCTCTCTCTCTCTCTCACTGTGACATTCTCTCTCTCACTGTGACATTCTATCTCACTCACTGTGACATTCTCTCTCTCTCTCTCACTGTGACATTCTCTCTCACTCTCAGTGACATTCTCTCACTGTCATTGTGACATTCTCCCTCTCTCTCACTGTGACATTCTCTCTCTCTCTCTCTCTCACTGTGACATTCTCTCTCTGTCATTGGGACAATCTCCCTCTCTCTCTAACTGTGACATTCTCTCTCTATCTCTCTCTCTCACTGTGACATTCTCCCTCTCTATCTCACAGTGACATTCTCCCTCTCTCTCTCACTGTCACATTCTCTTCCTCTCTGACTGTGACATTCTCTCTCTCTCTCTCTCACTGTGACATTCTCTCTCTCTCTCACTCTCACAGTGACGTTCTCCCTCTCTCTCACTCTCACAGTGACATTCTCTCTCTCTCACTGTGACATTCCCTGTCTTTCTCACTGTGACATTCTCGCTCTCTCTCACTGTGACATTCTCGCTCTAATTGTGACATTCTCTCTCTCTCTCACTGTGTCAGTCTCTCTCTCACTCACTGTGACATACACTCTCTCTCTCACTGTGACATACTCTCTCTCTCTCTCACTCTGACATTCTCTCTCTCTCTCTCTGTGACATTCTCTTTCTCACAGTGACATTCTCTCCCTCTCTCTCTCTCTCGCTGTGACATTCTCTCTTTCTCTCCCTCACTGTGACATTCTGTCTCTCTCTCTCACTGTGACATTCACTATCTCTCTCTCTGTGACATTCTCTCTCTCTCTCTCTGTGACATTCTCTCTCTCTCTCTCACTGTGACATTCTCTCCTCTCTCTCACTGTGAAATTCTCTCTCTCTCTCTCACTGTGACATTCCCTCTCTCTCTCTCACTGTGACATTCTCTCTCTCTCTCTCAATGTGACATTCTCTCTCTCTCTCACGGTGACATTCTCTCTCTCTTTCTCACTGTGACATTCTCTCTCTCTCTCTCACTGTGACATTCTCTCTCTCTCTCTCTCTCACTGTGACATTCTCTCTCTCTCTCACTGAGACATACTCTCTCTCTCTCTCTCTCACTGTGACATTCTCTCCCTCTCTCTCACTGTGACATTCTCTCTCTCTCTCACTGTGACATTCTCTCTCTGTCATTGTGACAATCTCCCTCTCTCTCTCACTGTGACCTCTCTCTCTCTCACTCACTGTGACATTCTCTCTCTCTGTCTCTCACTGTGACATTCCCTCTCTCTCGCTCTCACTGTGACATTCCCTCTCTCTCTCTCTCAATGTGACATTTTCTCTCTCTCTCACTGTGACATTCTCTATCTCTCTCTCACTGTGACATTCTCTCTCCCTCTCTCTCACTGTGACTTTCTCTCTCTCTCTCTCTCTCTCACTGTGACATTCTCTCTCTCTCACTGTGACATTCTCTCTCTCTCACTGTGACATTCTCTCTCTCTCTCTCAATATGACATTCTCTCTCTCTCTCTCACTGTGACATTCTCTCTCACTGTGACATTCTCTCTCACTGTGACATTCTCTCTCTCTCACTGAGACATTCCCTCTCTTTCAATGTGACATTCTCACTCTTTCAATGTGACATTCTCTCCCTTTCAATGTGACATTCTCTCTCTCTCACTGTGACATTCCCTCTCTCTCTCTCACTGTGACATTCCCTCTCTCTCTCTCACTGTGACATTATCTCTCTCTCTGTGACATTCTCTCTCTCTCTCTCTGTGACATTCTCTATCTCTCTCCCTCAGTGACATTCTCTCTCTCTCACTGTGACAATGTCTCTCTCTCTCTCACTGTGACATTCTCTCTCTCTCTCTCAATGTGACATTCTCACTCTCTCACTCACAGTGGCATTCTCTCTCTATCACTGTGACATTTTCTCTCTCTCACACTGTGACATTCTCTCTCTCACTCTCACTGTGACATTCACTCTCTCTCTCTCTCTCTCACTGTGACATTCTCTCTATCTCTCTCTCTCTCTCACTGTGACATTCTCTCTCTCTCTCTCACTGTGACAGTCTCTCTCTCTCTCTCTCTCTCACTGACATTCTCTCTCTCTCTCTCACTGACATTCTGTCTCTCTCTCTCACTGTGACATTCTCTCTATCTCTCTCTCTCTCTCACTGTGACATTCTCTCTCTCTCTCTCACTGTGACAGTCTCTCTCTCTCTCTCTCTCTCACTGACATTCTCTCTCTCTCTCTCACTGACATTCTCTCTCTCTCTCTCACTGACATTCTCTCTCTCTCTCTCACTGACATTCTCTCTCTCTCTCTCACTGACATTCTCTCTCTCTCTCTCACTGACATTCTCTCTCTCTCTCTCACTGACATTCTCTCTCTCTCTCTCACTGACATTCTCTCTCTCTCTCTCACTGACATTCTCTCTCTCTCTCACTGACATTCTCTCTCTCTCTCTCACTGACATTCTCTCTCTCTCTCACAGACATTCTCTCTCTCTCTCAGACATTCTCTCTCTCTCACTCACAGTCATTCTCTCTCTCTCTCACAGACATTCTGTCTCTCTCTTTCACACATTCTCTCTCTCTCTCACTCACTGTGACATTCTCTCTCTCTCTCTCACTGACATTCTGTCTCTCTCTCTCTCTCACTGTGACATTCTCTCTCTCACTCACTGTGATATTCTCTCTCTCTCTCAGTGTGACATTCTCTCTCTCTCTCTCTCTCTCTCTCACTGTGACATTCTCTCTCTCTCACTGTGACATTCTCTCTCTCACTGTGACATTCTCTCTCTCTCTCTCTCACTGTGACATTCTCTCTCTCTCTCTCTCACTGTGACATTCTCTCTCCCTCTCTCTCACTGTGACATTCTCTCTCCCTCTCTCTCACTGTGACATTCTATCTCTCTCTCACTGTGACATTCTCTCTCTCTCTCACTGTGACATTCTCTCTCTCACCGTGACATTCTATCTCGCTCTCACCGTGTAATTCTCTGCCTCACTGTGACATTCTCTCTCTCTCGCTCAGTGACATTCTCTCTCTCTCTCTCTCACTGTGACATTCTCGCTCACTCTCTCACTGTGACATTCTCTCTCTCTCTCACTGTGACATTCTCTCTCTCTCTCACTGTGACATTCTCTCTCTCTCTCTCACTGTGAGATTCTGTCTCTCTCACTGTGAAATTCTCTCTCTCTCACTGTGACAATCTCTCTCTCTCACTGTGACATTCTCTCTCTCTCACTGTGACATTCTCTCTCTCTCTCTCTCACTGTGACATTCTCTGTCTCTGTCAAAGTGACATTCTCTCTCTCTCACACTGTGACATTCTCTCTCTCTCTCTCTCTCACTGTGACATTCTCTCTCTCTCACTGTGACATTCTCTCTCTCTCACACTGTGACATTCTCTCTCCCTCTCTCTCTCACACTGTGACATTCTCTCTTTCTCACTGTGACATTCTCTCTCTCTCACTCCCTGACATTCTCTCTCTCTCTCACTGTGACATTCTCTCTCTCTCACTGTGACATTCGCTCTCTCTCTAACTTAGACATTCTCTCTCTCTCTCTCACTGTGACATTCTCTCTCTCTCTCACACTGTGACATTCTCTCTCACTGTGACATTCTCTCTCTCACTGACATTCTCTCTCTCTCCCTAAGACATTCTCTCTCTCTCTCTCACTGTGAGATTCTGTCTCTCTCCCTGTGAAATTCTCTCTCTCTCACTGTGACATTCTCTCTCTCTCTCTCACTGTGACATTCTCTCTCTCTCTCTCACTGTGACATTCTCTCTCTCTCTCTCACTGTGACATTCTCTCTCTCTCTCTCACTGTGACATTCTCTCTCTCTCTCTCACTGACATTCTCTCTCTCTCTCACTGACATTCTCTCTCTCTCTCTCACTGACATTCTCTCTCTCTCTCTCACTGACATTCTCTCTCTCTCTCTCACTGACATTCTCTCTCTCTCTCTCTCACTGACATTCTCTCTCTCTCTCTCTCACTGACATTCTCTCTCTCTCTCTCACTGACATTCTCTCTCTCTCTCTCACGGACATTCTCTCTCTCTCTCACAGACATTCTCTCTCTCTCTCACAGACATTCTGTCTCTCTCTTTCACACATTCTCTCTCTCTCTCACTCACTGTGACATTCTCTCTCTCTCTCTCACTGTGACATTCTCTCTCTCTCACTGTGACATTCTCTCTCTCTCACTGAGACATGCTCTCTCTCTCACTGTGACATTCTCTCACTCTCTCTTACAGTGACATTCACTGTCTCACTGTGACATTCTCTCTCTCTCACTCACGTGACATTCTCTCTCTCTCACTCACGTGACATTCTCTGTCGCTCTCACTGTGACATTCTCTCTCTCTCTCAGTGACATTCTCTCTCTCTCTCTCTGTCACATTCTCTCTCACTGTGACATTCTCTCTCTCTCACTGTGACATTCTCTCTCTCTCACTGTGACATTCTCTCTCTCTCACTGTGACATTCGCTCTCTCTCACTGTGACATTCGCTCTCACTCACTGTGACATTCTCTCTCTCCCTCCCTCTCTCTCACTGTGACATTGTCTCTCTCTCTCTCTCACTGTGACATTCTCTCTCTCTCTCACTGTGACATTCTCTCTCTCTCTCTCTCTCTCACTGTGACATTCTCTCTCTCTCTCTCTCACTGTGACATTCTATCTCTCTCACTGTGACATTCTCTCTCTCTCTCTCTCTCACTGTGACATTCTCTCTCTTTCTCAGTGACATTCTCTCAATGTCATTGTGACATTCTCCCTCTCTCTCTCACTGTGACATTCTCTCTCTCTCTCTCTCACTGTGACATTCTCTCTCTGTCATTGTGACAATCTCCCTCTCCATCTAACTGTGACATTCTCTCTCTATCTCCCTCTCTCACTGTGACATTCTCCCTCTCTATCTCACAGTGACATTCTCCCTCTCTCTCTCACTGTCACATTCTCTTCCTCTCTGACTGTGACATTCTCTCTCTCTCTCTCACTGTGACATTCTCTATCTCTCTCATTCTCACAGTGACATTCTCTCTCTCTCACTGTGACATTCCCTGTCTTTCTCACTGTGACATTCTCGCTCTAACTGTGACATTCTCTCTCTCTCTCTCTCTCACTGTGACATTCTCTCTCTTCCTCTCACTGACATTCTCTCTCTCTATCTCTCACTGTGACATTCTCTCTCTCTCTCTCAGTGTGACATTCTCTCTCTCTCTCTCACGGTGACATACTCTCTCCCTCTCACTGTGACATTCTCTCTCTCACTGTGACTTTCTCTCTCTATCTCTCACTGTGACATTCTCTCCCTCTATCTCACTGTGACATTCTCTCCCAATCTCTCACTGTGACATTCTCTCTCTCTCTCACTCACGTGACATTCTCTCTCTCACTCACGTGATATTCTCTCTATCTCACTGACGAGACATTCTCTCTCTCTCTCTCACTGTGAAATTCTCTCTCGCTCTCTCTCTCACTGTGACATTCCCTCTCTCTCTCTCACTGTGACATTCACTCTGTCTCTCTCACTGTAACATACACTCTCTCACTCACTGTGACATTCTCTCTCTCTCTCATTGTGACATTCTCTTTCTCACTGTGACATTCTCTCTCTCTCTCTCTCACTGTGACATTGTCTCTCTCTCTCTCTCACTGTGACATTCTCTCTCTCTCTCTCACTGTGACATTCTCTTTCTCACTGTGACATTCTCTCTCTCTCTCTCTCTCACTGTGACATTCGCTCTTTCACTCTCTCACTGTGACATTCTGTCTCTCTCTCTCACTGTGACATTATCTCTCTCTCTGTGACATTCTCTCTCTCTCAAAGTGACATTCTCTCTCTCTCTCTCAGTCAATGTGACATTCTCTCTCTCTCTCACTGTGACATTCTCTCTCTCTCTCACTGTGACATTCTCTCTCTCTCAATGTGACATTCTCTCTCTCTCTCACTGTGACATTCTCTCACTCTCTCACTGTGACATTCTCTCTCTCTAACTGTGACATTCTCTCTCTCCCTCCCTCTCTCTCACTGTGACATTGTCTCTCTCTCTCTCATTGTGACATCTCTCTCTCTCTCTCTCTCTCACTGTGACATTCTCTCTCTCTCTCTCTCTCACTGTGACATTCTCTCTCTCTCTCTCACTGTGACATTCTATCTCTCTCACTGTGACATTCTCTCTCTCTCTCTCACTGTGACATTCTCTCTCTCTCTCACGGTGACATTCTCGCACTGTCATTGTGACATTCTCCCTCTCTCCCTCACTGTGACAGTCTCTCTCTCTCTCTCACTGTGACATTCCCTCTCTTTCTCACTGTGACATTCTCTCTCTCACTGTGACATTCTCTCTCACTCTCTCACTGTGACATTCTCTCTCACTCACTGTGACAATCTCTCTCTCTCTCTCACTGTGACATTCTCTCTCTCTCACTGTGACATTCTCTCTCTCTCTCTCAATGTGACATTCTCTCTCTCTCTCACTGTGACATTCTCTCCCTCTCTCTCACTTCGACATGCTCTCTCTCTCTCTCTATCACTGTGACATTCTCTTTCTCACTGTGACATTCTCTCTCTCTCTCACTATGACATTCTCTCTCTCTCTCACTGTGACATTCTCTCTCTCTCACTGTGACATTCTCTCTCTCTCACTGAGACATTCTCTGTCTCTCACTGAGACATTCTCTCTCTCTCACTGAGACATTCTCTCTCTCTCACTGTGACATTCTCACTCTCTCACTGTGACATTCTCTCTCTCTCACTCACGTGACATTCTCTCTCTCTCACTCACGTGACATTCTCTCTCTCAGTCACCCACGTGACATTCTCTCTCTCTCACTCACGTGACATTCTCTCTCACTCACGTGACATTCTCTCTCACTCACGTGACATTCTCTCTCACTCACGTGACATTCTGTCTCTCACTCACGTGACATTCTCTCTCTCTCTCACTTTGACATTCTCTCTCTCTCTCACTGTGACATTCTCTCTCTCTCTCTCACTGTGACATTCTCTCTCTCTCACGGTGACATTCTCTCTCTCTCACTGTGACATTCTCTGTCTCCCTCCCTCTCTCTCACTGTGACATTGTCTCTCTCTCTCTCTCACTGTGACATTGTCTCTCTCTCTCACTCACGTGACATTCTCTCTCTCTCACTTATGTGACGTTCTCTCTCTCTCTCACTGTGACATTCTCTCTCTCTCTCTCACTGTGACATTCTCTCTCTCCCTCTCTCACTGTGACATTCTCTCTCTCTCTCTAACTGTGACATTCTCTCTCTCTCTCACTGTGACATTCTCTCTCTCTCTCACTGTGACATTTTCTCTCTCTCTCTCTCTCTCTCTCTCACTGTGACATTCTCTCTCTCTCTCTCACTGTGGCATTCTCTCTCTCTCTCACTGTGACATTCTCTATCTCTCACTCTCACTGTGACATTCTCTCTCTCTTTCTCACTCTCTCTCACTGTGAAATTCTCTCTCTCTCTCACTGTGACATTCTCTCTCTCTGTCTCTCACTGTGACATTCTCTCTCTCTCACTGAGACATTCTCTCTCTCTCACTGAGACATTCTCTCTCTCTCACTGAGACATTCTCTCTCTCTCACTGTGACATTCTCTCACTCTCTTTCTGTGACATTCACTCTCTCACTGACATTCTCTCTCTCTCACTCACGTGACATTCTCTCTCTCTCACTCACGTGACATTCTCTCTCTCTCACTCACGTGACATTCTCTCTCACTCACGTGACATTCTGTCTCTCACTCACGTGACATTCTGTCTCTCACTCACGTGACATTCTCTCTCTCTCTCACTGTGACATTCTCTCTCTCTCTCACTGTGACATTCTCTCTCTCTCTCTCTCTCTCACTGTGACATTCTCTCTCTCTCACTGTGACATTCTCTCTCTCTCTCACTGTGACATTCTCTCTCTCTCACTGTGACATTCTCTCTCTCTCACTGTGACATTCTCTCTCTCCCTCCCTCTCTCTCACTGTGACATTGTGTCCCTCTCACTCTCACTGTGACATTGTCTCTCTCTCTCTCTCACTGTGACATTCTCTCTCTCTCACTGTGACATTCTCTCTCTCACTGTGACATTCTCTCTCTCCTTCTCACAGTGACATTCTCTCCCTCTATCTCACTGTGACATTCTCTCCCTCTCTCTCACTGTGACATTCTCCCTCTCTTTCACTGTGACAATCTCTCTCTCTCACTCACGTGACATTCTCACTCTCTCACTTACGTGACATTCTCTCTCTCTCTCTCACTGTGACATTCTCTCTCTCCCTCTCAATGTGACATTCTCTCTCTCTCAATGTGACATTCCCTCTCTCTCTCACTGTGAAATTCTCTCTCTCTCTCACTGTGACATTCTCTCTCTCTCTCTCAATGTGACATTCTCTCTCTCTCTCTCTCTTTCTCACTCTCTCTCACAGTGACATTCTCTCTCTCTCACTGTGAAATTCTCTCTCTCAATGTGACATTCTCTCTCTCTCTCTCACTGTGACATTCTCTCTCACTGTGACATTCTCTCTCTCTCTCTCACTGTGACATTCTCTCTCTCTCTCTCACTGTGACATTCTCTCTCTCTCTCTCTCACTGTGACATTCTCTCTCTCTCTCTCATTGTGACAATCTCTCTCTCTCTCTCACTGTGACATTCTCTCTCTCTCTCTCTCACTGTGATATTCTCTCCCTCTCTCTCACTGTGATATTCTCTCTCTTTCTCGCACTGTGACATTCTCTCTCTCACTCTCAATGTGACATTCTCTGTCTCTCTCTCACTGTGACATTCTCTCTCTCTCTCACTGTGACATTCTCTCTCTCTCTCACTGTGACATTCTCTTTCTCACTGTGACATTCTCTCTCTCTCTCTCTCACTGTGATATTCTCTCCCTCTCTCTCACTGTGATATTCTCTCTCTTTCTCGCACTGTGACATTCTCTCTCTCACACTCAATGTGACATTCTCTCTCTCTCTCTCACTGTGACATTCTCTCTCTCTCTCACTGTGACATTCTATCACTGTCATTGTGACAATCTCCCTCTCTCTCTAACTGTGACATTCTCTCTCTATCTATCTCTCTCACTGTGACATTCTCCCTCTCAAACTCACTGTGACATTCTCCCTCTCTCTCTCACTGTCACATTCTCTTCCTCTCTGAATGTGACATTCTCACTCACTCTCTCTCTCACTGTGACATTCTCTCTCTCTCTCACTCTCACAGTGACATTCTCTCTCTCTCACTGTGACATTCCCTGTCTTTCTCACTGTGACATTCTCGCTCTCTCTCACTGTGACATTCTCGCTCTCTCTCACTGTGACATTCTCGCTCTAACTGTGACATTCTCTCTCTCACTCACTGTGACATTCTCTCTCTCTCTCATTGTGACATTCTCTTTCTCACTGTGACATTCTCTCTCTCTCTCTCTCTCTCACTGTGACATTGTCTCTCTCTTTCTCTCACTGTGACATTCTCTCTCTCTCTCTCACTGTGACATTCTCTTTCTCACTGTGACATTCTCTCTCTCTCTCTCTCTCACTGTGACATTCGCTCTTTCACTCTCTCACTGTGACATTCTGTCTCTCTCTCTCACTGTGACATTCTCTATCTCTCTCTCTGTGACATTCTCTCTCTCTCAAAGTGACATTCTCTCTCTCTCTCTCACTCAATGTGACATTCTCTCTGTCTCTCACTGTGACATTCTCTCTCTCTCTCACTGTGACATTCTCTCTCTCTCAATGTGACATTCTCTCTCTCTCTCACTGTGACATTCTCTCTCGCTCTCTCTCTCACTGTGACATTCCCTCTCTCTCTCTCACTGTGACATTCACTCTGTCTCTCTCACTGTAACATACACTCTCTCACTCACTGTGACATTCTCTCTCTCTCTCATTGTGACATTCTCTTTCTCACTGTGACATTCTCTCTCTCTCTCTCTCACTGTGACATTGTCTCTCTCTCTCTCTCACTGTGACATTCTCTCTCTCTCTCTCACTGTGACATTCTCTTTCTCACTGTGACATTCTCTCTCTCTCTCTCTCACTGTGACATTCGCTCTTTCACTCTCTCACTGTGACATTCTGTCTCTCTCTCTCACTGTGACATTATCTCTCTCTCTGTGACATTCTCTCTCTCTCAAAGTGACATTCTCTCTCTCTCTCTCACTCAATGTGACATTCTCTCTCTCTCTCACTGTGACATTCTCTCTCTTTCTCACTGTGACATTCTCTCTCTCTCAATGTGACATTCTCTCTCTCTCTCACTGTGACATTCTCTCTCTCTCTCACTGTGACATTCTCTCTCTCTCAATGTGACATTCTCTCTCTCCCTCCCTCTCTCTCACTGTGACATTGTCTCTCTCTCTCTCATTGTGACATTCTCTCTCTCTCTCTCTCTCTCACTGTGACATTCTCTCTCTCTCTCTCTCTCACTGTGACATTCTCTCTCTCTCTCTCACTGTGACATTCTATCTCTCTCACTGTGACATTCTCTCTCTCTCTCTCACTGTGACATTCTCTCTCTCTCTCACGGTGACATTCTCGCACTGTCATTGTGACATTCTCCCTCTCTCCCTCACTGTGACAGTCTCTCTCTCTCTCTCACTGTGACATTCCCTCTCTTTCTCACTGTGACATTCTCTCTCTCACTGTGACATTCTCTCTCACTCTCTCACTGTGACATTCTCTCTCACTCACTGTGACAATCTCTCTCTCTCTCTCACTGTGACATTCTCTCTCTCTCACTGTGACATTCTCTCTCTCTCTCTCAATGTGACATTCTCTCCCTCTCTCTCACTTCGACATGCTCTCTCTCTCTCTCTATCACTGTGACATTCTCTTTCTCACTGTGACATTCTCTCTCTCTCTCACTATGACATTCTCTCTCTCTCTCACTGTGACATTCTCTCTCTCTCACTGTGACATTCTCTCTCTCTCACTGAGACATTCTCTGTCTCTCACTGAGACATTCTCTCTCTCTCACTGTGACATTCTCACTCTCTCACTGTGACATTCTCTCTCTCTCACTCACGTGACATTCTCTCTCTCTCACTCACGTGACATTCTCTCTCTCAGTCACCCACGTGACATTCTCTCTCTCTCACTCACGTGACATTCTCTCTCACTCACGTGACATTCTCTCTCACTCACGTGACATTCTGTCTCTCACTCACGTGACATTCTCTCTCTCTCTCACTTTGACATTCTCTCTCTCTCTCACTGTGACATTCTCTCTCTCTCTCTCACTGTGACATTCTCTCTCTCTCACGGTGACATTCTCTCTCTCTCACTGTGACATTCTCTCTCTCCCTCCCTCTCTCTCACTGTGACATTGTCTCTCTCTCTCTCTCACTGTGACATTGTCTCTCTCTCTCACTCACGTGACATTCTCTCTCTCTCACTTATGTGACATTCTCTCTCTCTCTCACTGTGACATTCTCTCTCTCTCTCTCACTGTGACATTCTCTCTCTCCCTCTCTCACTGTGACATTCTCTCTCTCTCTCTAACTGTGACATTCTCTCTCTCTCTCACTGTGACATTCTCTCTCTCTCTCACTGTGACATTTTCTCTCTCTCTCTCTCTCACTCTCACTGTGACATTCTCTCTCTCTCTCTCACTGTGGCATTCTCTCTCTCTCTCTCACTGTGACATTCTCTATCTCTCACTCTCACTGTGACATTCTCTCTCTCTCTCTCTTTCTCACTCTCTCTCACTGTGAAATTCTCTCTCTCTCTCACTGTGACATTCTCTCTCTCTGTCTCTCACTGTGACATTCTCTCTCTCTCACTGTGACATTCTCTCTCTCCTTCTCACTGTGACATTCTCACCCTCTATCTCACTGTGACATTCTCTCCCTCTCTCTCACTGTGACATTCTCCCTCTCTTTCACTGTGACAATCTCTCTCTCTCACTCACGTGACATTCTCTCTCTCTCACTTACGTGACATTCTCTCTCTCTCTCTCACTGTGACATTCTCTCTCTCCCTCTCAATGTGACATTCTCTCTCTCTCAATGTGACATTCCCTCTCTCTCTCACTGTGAAATTCTCTCTCTCTCTCACTGTGACATTCTCTCTCTCTCTCTCAATGTGACATTCTCTCTCTCTCTCTCTCTTTCTCACTCTCTCTCACAGTGACATTCTCTCTCTCTCACTGTGAAATTCTCTCTCTCAATGTGACATTCTCTCTCTCTCTCTCACTGTGACATTCTCTCTCACTGTGACATTCTCTCTCTCTCTCTCACTGTGACATTCTCTCCCTCTCTCTCACTGTGACATTCTCTCTCTCTCTCTCACTGTGACATTCTCTCTCTCTCTCTCATTGTGACAATCTCTCTCTCTCTCTCACTGTGACATTCTCTCTCTCTCTCTCTCACTGTGATATTCTCTCCCTCTCTCTCACTGTGATATTCTCTCTCTTTCTCGCACTGTGACATTCTCTCTCTCACTCTCAATGTGACATTCTCTGTCTCTCTCTCACTGTGACATTCTCTCTCTCTCTCACTGTGACATTCTCTCTCTCTCTCACTGTGACATTCTCTTTCTCACTGTGACATTCTCTCTCTCTCTCTCTCACTGTGATATTCTCTCCCTCTCTCTCACTGTGATATTCTCTCTCTTTCTCGCACTGTGACATTCTCTCTCTCACACTCAATGTGACATTCTCTCTCTCTCTCTCACTGTGACATTCTCTCTCTCTCTCACTGTGACATTCTATCACTGTCATTGTGACAATCTCCCTCTCTCTCTAACTGTGACATTCTCTCTCTATCTATCTCTCTCACTGTGACATTCTCCCTCTCAAACTCACTGTGACATTCTCCCTCTCTCTCTCACTGTCACATTCTCTTCCTCTCTGAATGTGACATTCTCACTCACTCTCTCTCTCACTGTGACATTCTCTCTCTCTCTCACTCTCACAGTGACATTCTCTCTCTCTCACTGTGACATTCCCTGTCTTTCTCACTGTGACATTCTCGCTCTCTCTCACTGTGACATTCTCGCTCTCTCTCACTGTGACATTCTCGCTCTAACTGTGACATTCTCTCTCTCACTCACTGTGACATTCTCTCTCTCTCTCATTGTGACATTCTCTTTCTCACTGTGACATTCTCTCTCTCTGTCACTCTCACTGTGACATTGTCTCTCTCTCTCTCTCACTGTGACATTCTCTCTCTCTCTCTCACTGTGACATTCTCTTTCTCACTGTGACATTCTCTCTCTCTCTCTCTCTCTGTGACATTCGCTCTTTCACTCTCTCACTGTGACATTCTGTCTCTCTCTCTCACTGTGACATTCTCTATCTCTCTCTCTGTGACATTCTCTCTCTCTCAAAGTGACATTCTCTCTCTCTCTCTCTCACTCAATGTGACATTCTCTCTCTCTCTCACTGTGACATTCTCTCTCTCTCTCACTGTGACATTCTCTCTCTCTCTCACTGTGACATTCTCTCTCTCTCAATGTGACATTCTCTCTCTCTCTCTCACTGTGACATTCTCTCTCTCTAACTGTGACATTCTCTCTCTCCCTCCCTCTCTCTCACTGTGACATTGTCTCTCTCTCTCTCATTGTGACATTCTCTCTCTCTCTCTCTCTCTCACTGTGACATTCTCTCTCTCTCTCTCTCTCACTGTGACATTCTGTCTCTCTCTCTCACTGTGACATTCTATCTCTCTCACTGTGACATTCTCTCTCTCTCTCTCACTGTGACATTCTCTCTCTCTCTCACGGTGACATTCTCGCACTGTCATTGTGACATTCTCCCTCTCTCCCTCACTGTGACAGTCTCTCTCTCTCTCTCACTGTGACATTCCCTCTCTTTCTCACTGTGACATTCTCTCTCTCACTGTGACATTCTCTCTCACTCTCTCACTGTGACATTCTCTCTCACTCACTGTGACAATCTCTCTCTCTCTCACTGTGACATTCTCTCTCTCTCACTGTGACATTCTCTCTCTCTCACTGAGACATTCTCTGTCTCTCACTGAGACATTCTCTCTCTCTCACTGAGACATTCTCTCTCTCTCACTGTGACATTCTCTCTCTCTCTCACTGTGACATTCTCTCTCTCTCACTCACGTGACATTCTCTCTCACTCACCCACGTGACATTCGCTCTCTCTCACTCACGTGACATTCTCTCTCACTCACGTGACATTCTCTCTCACTCACGTGACATTCTGTCTCTCACTCACGTGACATTCTCTCTCTCTCTCACTTTGACATTCTCTCTCTCTCTCACTGTGACATTCTCTCTCTCTCTCTCACTGTGACATTCTCTCTCTCTCACAGTGACATTCTCTCTCTCTCACTGTGACATTCCCTCTCTCCCTCCCTCTCTCTCACTGTGACATTGTCTCTCTCTCTCTCTCACTGTGACATTGTCTCTCTCTCTCACTCACGTGACATTCTCTCTCTCTCACTTATGTGACATTCTCTCTCTCTCTCACTGTGACATTCTCTCTCTCTCTCTCACTGTGACATTCTCTCTCTCCCTCTCTCACTGTGACATTCTCTCTCTCTCTCTAACTGTGACATTCTCTCTCTCTCTCACTGTGACATTCTCTCTCTCTCTCACTGTGACATTTTCTCTCTCTCTCTCTCTCTCTCTCACTGTGACATTCTCTCTCTCTCTCTCACTGTGGCATTCTCTCTCTCTCTCTCACTGTGACATTCTCTATCTCTCACTCTCACTCTGACATTCTCTCCCTCTCTCTCTTTCTCACTCTCTCTCACTGTGAAATTCTCTCTCTCTCTCACTGTGACATTCTCTCTCTCTGTCTCTCACTGTGACATTCTCTCTCTCTCACTGAGACATTCTCTCTCTCTCACTGAGACATTCTCTCTCTCTCACTGAGACATTCTCTCTCTCTCACTGTGACATTCTCTCTCTCTCACTGTGACATTCTCTCACTCTCTTTCTGTGACATTCACTCTCTCACTGACATTCTCTCTCTCTCACTCACGTGACATTCTCTCTCTCTCTCACTGTGACATTCTCTCTCTCTCTCTCACTGTGACATTCTCTCTCTCTCACTGTGACATTCTCTCTCTCTCACTGTGACATTCTCTCTCTCCCTCCCTCTCTCTCACTGTGACATTGTCTCTCTCTCTCTCTCACTGTGACATTGTCTCTCTCTCTCTCTCTTACTGTGACATTCTCTCTCTCTCTCACTGTGACATTCTCTCTCTCTCTCACTGTGACATTCTCTCTCTCTCTCTCACTGTGACATTCTCTCTCTCTCTCTCACTGTGACATTCTCTCCCTCTATCTCACTGTGACATTCTCTCCCTCTCTCTCACTGTGACATTCTCTCTCTCTTTCACTGTTACAATCTCTCTCTCTCACTCACGTGACATTCTCTCTCTCTCACTCACGTGAAATTCTCTCTCTCTCACTGTGACATTCTCTCTCTCTCTCTCTCACTGTGACATTCTCTCTCTCTCTCTCTCACTGTGACATTCTCTCTCTCCCTCTCTCACTGTGACATTCTCTCTCTCTCTCTCTAACTGTGACATTCTCTCTCTCTCTCACTGTGACATTCTCTCTCTCTCTCTCACTGTGACATTTTCTCTCTCTCTCTCTCTCTCACTGTGACATTCTCTCTCTCTCTCTCTCACTGTGACATTGTCTCTCTCACTCTCACTGTGACATTCTCTAGCTCTCACTCTCACTGTGACATTCTCTCTCTCTCTCTCTCTTTCTCACTCTCTCTCACAGTGACATTCTCTCTCTCTCTCACTGTGAAATTCTCTCTCTCTC
The DNA here is from genome assembly GCA_026770705.1 of Isurus oxyrinchus. Taxonomy (NCBI): domain Eukaryota; kingdom Metazoa; phylum Chordata; class Chondrichthyes; order Lamniformes; family Lamnidae; genus Isurus; species Isurus oxyrinchus. The sequence continues at coordinate 32,643,009 of JANJGN010000021.1, forward strand.
TCACTGTGACATTCTCTCTCTCTGTCTCTCACTGTGACATTCTATCTCTCTCTCTCTCACTGTGACATTCTCTCTCTCTCTCTCTCACTGTGACATTCCCTCTCTCTCTCTCTCACTGTGACATTCTCTCTCTCTCTCTCTCACTGTGACATTGTCGCTCTCTCTCTCTCACTGTGACATTCTCTCTCTCTCTCTCTCACTGTGACATTCTCTCACTCTCTTTCACTGCGACATTCTCTCTCTCTCTCTCACTGTGACATTCTCTCCCTCTATCGCACTGTGACATTCTCTCCCTCTCTCTCACTGTGACATTCTCTCTCTCTTTCACTGTTACAATCTCTCTCTCTCACTCACGTGACATTCTCTCTCTCTCACTCACGTGAAATTCTCTCTCTCTCACTGTGACATTCTCTCTCTCTCTCTCTCTCACTGTGACATTCTCTCTCTCTCTCTCTCACTGTGTCATTCTCTCTCTCCCTCTCTCACTGTGACATTCTCTCTCTCTCTCTCTAACTGTGACATTCTCTCTCTCTCTCACTGTGACATTCTCTCTCTCTCTCTCACTGTGACATTTTCTCTCTCTCTCTCTCTCTCACTGTGACATTCTCTCTCTCTCTCTCTCACTGTGACATTCTCTCTCTCACTCTCACTGTGACATTCTCTAGCTCTCACTCTCACTGTGACATTCTCTCTCTCTCTCTCTTTCTCACTCTCTCTCACAGTGACATTCTCTCTCTCTCTCACTGTGAAATTCTCTCTCTCTCTCACTGTGACATTCTCTCTCTCTCTCTCTCACTGTGACATTCTCTCTCTCTCTCTCTCACTGTGACATTCTCTCTCTCTCTCTCTCACTGTGACATTCCCTCTCTCTCTCTCTCACTGTGACATTCTCTCTCTCTCTCTCTCACTGTGACATTGTCGCTCTCTCTCTCTCACTGTGACATTCTCTCTCTCTCTCTCACTGTGACATTCTCTCACTCTCTTTCACTGCGACATTCTCTCTCTCTCTCCCACTGCGACATTCTCTCTCTCTCTCACTGTGACATTCTCTCTCTCTCACTGTGACATTCTCTCTCTCTCTCTCTCTCTCACTGTGACATTCTCACTCCCTCTCACTGTGACATTCTCTCCCTCTCTCTCACTTCGACATGCTCTCTCTCTCACTGTGACATTCTCTCTCTCTCTCTCAATGTGAAATTCTCTCTCTCTCTCACTGTGACATTCTCTCTCTCTCTCTCTCTCACTGTGACATTCTCTCCCTCTCTCTCTCACTGTGACATTCTCTCTCTCTCACTGTGACATTCTCTCCCTCCCTGCCTCTCTCTCACTGTGACATTGTGTCCCGCTCACTCTCACTGTGACATTGTCTCCCTCTCTCTCTCACTGTGACATTATCTCTCTCTCTCACGGTGACATTCTCTCTCTCACTGTGACATTCTCTCCCTCCCTCTCACTGTGACATTCTCTCCCTCTATCTCACTGAGACATTCTCTCCCTCTCTCTCACTGTGACATTCTCTCTCTCTTTCACTGTGACAATCTCTCTCTCTCACTGTGACATTCTCTCTCTCTCTCTCAATGTGACATTCTCTCTCTCTCTCTCAATGTGACATTCTCTCTCTCTCTCTCTCTCACTGTGACATTCTCCCTCTCTCTCACTGTGACATTTTCTCTCTCTCTCTCTAACTGTGACATTCTCTCTCTCTCTCTCACTGCGACATTCGCTCTCTCACTCTCACTGTGACATTCTCTATCTCTCTCTCTCTCACTGTGACATTCTCTCTCTCTCTCTCTCTTTCTCACTCTCTCTCACAGTGACATTCTCTCTCTCTCACTGTGAAATTCTCTCTCTCAATGTGACATTCTCTCTCTCTCTCACTGTGACATTCTCTCTCTCTCACTGTGACATTCTCTCTCTCTCTCTCACTGTGACATTATCTCTCTCTCTCCCACTGTGACATTCTCTCTCTCTCTCTCTCTCACTGTGACAATCTCTCTCTCTCTCTCACTGTGACATTCTCTCTCTCTCTCTCTCACTGTGATATTCTCTCCCTCTCTCTCACTGTGATATTCTCTCCCTTTCTCGCACTGTGACATTCGCTCTCTCACTCTCAATGTGACATTCTCTCTCTCTCTCTCACTGTGACATTCTCTCTCTCTCTCACTGTGACATTCTATCACTGTCATTGTGACAATCTCCCTCTCTCTCTAACTGTGACATTCTCTCTCTATCTCTCTCTCTCACTGTGACATTCACCCTCTCAAACTCACTGTGACATTCTCCCTCTCTCTCTCACTGTCACATTCTCTTCCTCTCTGACTGTGACATTCTCACTCACTCTCTCTCTCACTGTGACATTCTCTCTCTCTCTCACTCTCACAGTGACATTCACTCTCTCTCTCACTCTCACAATGACATTCTCTCTCTCTCACTGTGACATTCCCTGTCTTTCTCACTGTGACATTCTCGCTCTCTCTCACTGTGACATTCTCGCTCTAACTGTGACATTCTCTCTCTCACTCACTGTGACATTATCACTCTCTCACTGTAACATACACTCTCTCTCTCACTGTGACATTCTCTCTCTCTCTCATTGTGACATTCTCTTTCTCACTGTGACATTTTCTCTCTCTCTCTCTCTCTCTCACTGTGACATTCTCTCTCTCTCAAAGTGACATTCTCTCTCTCTCTCTCACTCAATGTGACATTCTCTCTCTCTCACTGTGACATTCTCTCTCTCTCTCTCACTGTGACATTCTCTCTCTCTCTCTCACTGTGACATTCTCTCTCGCTCTCACTGTGACATTCTCTCTCTTTCTCTCTCACAGTGACATTCTCTCCCTCTCTCTCACACAGTGACATTCTCTCCCTCTCTCTCACAGTGACATTCTCTCCCTCTCTCTCCCACAGTGACATTCTCTCTCTCTCTCTCTCACAGTGAAATTCTCTCTCTCTCTCTATCTCTGTGACATTCTCTCTCTCTCTCTCACTGTGACATTCTCTCTCTCTCTCTCACTGTGACATTCTCTATCTCTCACTGTAACATTCTCTCTCTCTCTCTCACTGTTACATTCTCTCTCTCTCACTGTGACATTCTCTCTCTCTCTCTCTCACTGTGACATTCTCTCCCTCTCTCTCAATGTGACATTCTCCCTCTCTCTCACTGTGACATTCTCTCTCTCTCTCACTGTGACATTCTCTCTCTCTCTCTCTCTCAATGTGACATTCTCTCTCTCTCTCACTGTGACATTCTCTCCCTCTCTCTCACTGTGACATTCTCTCTCTCTCTCACTCTCACAGTGACATTCTCTCTCTCTCACTGTGACATTCCCTGTCTTTCTCACTGTGACATTCTCGCTCTCTCTCACTGTGACATTCTCGCTCTCTCTCACTGTGACATTCTCGCTCTAACTGTGACATTCTCTCTCTCACTCACTGTGACATTATCTCTCTCTCACTGTAACATACACTCTCTCTCTCACTGTGACATTCTCTCTCTCTCTCATTGTGACATTCTATTTCTCACTGTGACATTCTCTCTCTCTCTCTCTCACTGTGACATTCTCTCTTTCACTCTCTCACTGTGACATTCTGTCTCTCTCTCTCACTGTGACATTCTCTATCTCTCTCTCTGTGACATTCTCTCTCTCTCAAAGTGACATTCTCTCTCTCTCTCTCACTCAATGTGACATTCTCTCTCTCTCTCACTGTGACATTCTCTCTCTCTCAATGTGACATTCTCTCTCTCTCTCACTGTGACATTCTCTCTCCCTAACTGTGACATTCTCTCTCTCCCTCCCTCTCTCTCACTGTGACATTGTCTCTCTCTCTCTCACTGTGACATTCTCTCTCTCTCTCTCTCTCTCTCACTGTGACATTCTCTCTCTCTCACTGTGACATTCTATCTCTCTCACTGTGACATTCTCTCTCTCTCTCTCACTGTGACATTCTCTCTCTCTCTCTCACTGAGACATTCTCTCTCTCTCTCACGGTGACATTCTTGCACTGTCATTGTGACATTCTCCCTCTCTCCCTCACTGTGACAGTCTCTCTCTCTCTCTCTCTCACAGCGACATTCTCTCTCTGTCATTGTGACATTCTCCCTCTCTCTCTGTGATGTTCTCTCTCTATCTCTCTCTCTCACTGTGACATTCTCCCTCTCTATCTCACTGTGACATTCTCTCTCTCTCTCTCACTGTGACATTCTCTCTCTCACTGTGACATTCTCTCTCTCACTGTGACATTCTCTCTCTCACTGTGACATTCTCTCTCTCTCTCTCACTGTGACATTCTCTCTCACTCACTGTGACAATCTCTCTCTCTCTCTCACTGTGACATTCTCTTTCTCTCACTGTGACATTCTCTCTCTCTCACTCAATGTGACATTCTCTCTCTCTCTCACTGTGACATTCTCTCTCTCTCTCACTGTGACATTCTCTCCCTCTCTCTCACTTCGACATGCTCTCTCTCTCTCTCTCACTGTGACATTCTCTTTCTCATTGTGACATTCTCTCTCTCTCTCACTATGACATTCTCTCTCTCTCACTGAGACATTCTCTCTCTCTCACTGAGACATTCTCTCTCTCTCACTGAGACATTCTCTCTCTCTCACTGTGACATTCTCTGTCTCTCACTGTGACATTCTCTCTCTCTCACTGTGACATTCTCTCACTCTCTCTTACTGTGACATTCACTCTCTCACTGTGACATTCTCTCTCTCTCACTCACGTGACATTCTCTCTCTCTCACCCATGTGACATTCTCTCTCTCTCACTCACGTGACATTCTCTCTCACTCACGTGACATTCTCTCTCACTCACGTGACATTCTGTCTCTCACTCACGTGACATTCTCTCTCTCTCTCACTGTGACATTCTCTCTCTCTCTCACTGTGACATTCTCTCTCTCTCTCTCAGTGACATTCTCTCTCTCTCACTGTGACATTCTCTCTCTCTCACTGTGACATTCTCTCTCTCCCTCCCTCTCTCTCACTGTGACATTGTCTCTCTCTCTCTCTCACTGTGACATTGTCTCTCTCTCTCTCTCTCACTGTGACATTCTCTCTCTCTCTCACTGTGACATTCTCTCTCTCTCTCACTGTGACATTCTCTCTCTCTCTCTCATTGTGACATTCTCTCCCTCTATCTCACTGTGACATTCTCTCCCTCTCTCTCACTGTGACATTCTCTCTCTCACTGTGACATTCTCTCTCTCTCTCTCACTGTGACATTCTCTCTCACTCACTGTGACAATCTCTCTCTCTCTCTCTCTGTGACATTCTCTTTCTCTCACTGTGAAATTCTCTCTCTCTCACTCAATGTGACATTCTCTCTCTCTCTCACTGTGACATTCTCTCCCTCTCTCTCACTTCGACATGCTCTCTCTCTCTCTCTCACTGTGACATTCTCTTTCTCATTGTGACATTCTCTCTCTCTCTCACTATGACATTCTCTCTCTCTCTCACTGTGACATTCTCTCTCTCTCACTGTGACATTCTCTCTCTCACTGAGACATTCTCTCTCTCTCACTGAGACATTCTCTCTCTCTCACTGAGACATTCTCTCTCTCTCACTGAGACATTCTCTCTCTCTCACTGAGACATTCTCTCTCTCTCTCACTGTGACATTCTCTCTCTCTCTCACTGTGACATTCTCTCTCTCTCTCTCATTGTGACATTCTCTCCCTCTATCTCACTGTGACATTCTCTCCCTCTCTCTCACTGTGACATTCTCTCTCTCTTTCACTGTGACAATCTCTCTCTCTCACTCACGTGACATTCTCTCTCTCTCACTCACGTGACATTCTCTCTCTCTCACTGTGACATTCTCTCTCTCTCTCTCTCACTGTGACATTCTCTCTCTCTCTCTCACTGTGACATTCTCTCTCTCCCTCTCTCACTGTGACATTCTCTCTCTCTCTCTCTAACTGTGACATTCTCTCTCTCTCTCACTGTGACATTTTCTCTCTCTCTCTCACTGTGACATTTTCTCTCTCTCTCTCTCTCTCTCTCACTGTGACATTCTCTCTCTCTCTCTCTCACTGTGACATTCTCTCTCTCACTCTCACTGTGACATTCTCTAGCTCTCACTCTCACTGTGACATTCTCTCTCTCTCTCTCTCTTTCTCACTCTCTCTCACAGTGACATTCTCTCTCTCTCTCACTGTGACATTCTCTCTCTCTCTCTCACTGTGACATTCCCTCTCTCTCTCTCTCACTGTGACATTCTCTCTCTCTCTCTCTCACTGTGACATTCTCTCTCTCTCTCTCTCACTGTGACATTGTCGCTCTCTCTCTCTCACTGTGACATTCTCTCTCTCTCTCTCTCACTGTGACATTCTCTCACTCTCTTTCACTGCGACATTCTCTCTCTCTCTCCCACTGCGACATTCTCTCTCTCTCTCACTGTGACATTCTCTCTCTCTCACTGTGACATTCTCTCTCTCTCTCTCTCTCTCACTGTGACATTCTCTCTCCCTCTCACTGTGACATTCTCTCCCTCTCTCTCACTTCGACATGCTCTCTCTCTCACTGTGACATTCTCTCTCTCTCTCAATGTGAAATTCTCTCTCTCTCTCACTGTGACATTCTCTCTCTCTCTCACTGTGACATTCTCTCCCTCTCTCTCTCACTGTGACATTCTCTCTCTCTCACTATGACATTCTCTCTCTCCCTGCCTCTCTCTCACTGTGACATTGTGTCCCGCTCACTCTCACTGTGACATTGTCTCCCTCTCTCTCTCACTGTGACATTATCTCTCTCTCTCACTGTGACATTCTCTCTCTCACTGTGACATTCTCTCCCTCCCTCTCACTGTGACATTCTCTCCCTCTATCTCACTGAGACATTCTCTCCCTCTCTCTCACTGTGACATTCTCTCTCTCTTTCACTGTGACAATCTCTCTCTCTCACTGTGACATTCTCTCTCTCTCTCTCTCAATGTGACATTCTCTCTCTCTCTCTCAATGTGACATTCTCTCTCTCTCTCTCTCACTGTGACATTCTCCCTCTCTCTCACTGTGACATTTTCTCTCTCTCTCTCTCTCTAACTGTGACATTCTCTCTCTCTCTCTCACTGCGACATTCGCTCTCTCACTCTCACTGTGACATTCTCTATCTCTCTCTCTCTCACTGTGACATTCTCTCTCTCTCACTCTCTCTCACAGTGACATTCTCTCTCTCTCACTGTGAAATTCTCTCTCTCAATGTGACATTCTCTCTCTCTCTCACTGTGACATTCTCTCTCTCTCACTGTGACATTCTCTCTCTCTCTCTCACTGTGACATTATCTCTCTCTCTCCCACTGTGACATTCTCTCTCTCTCTCTCTCTCACTGTGACAATCTCTCTCTCTCTCTCACTGTGACATTCTCTCTCTCTCTCTCTGTGATATTCTCTCCCTCTCTCTCACTGTGATATTCTCTCCCTTTCTCGCACTGTGACATTCTCTCTCTCACTCTCAATGTGACATTCTCTCTCTCTCTCTCACTGTGACATTCTCTCTCTCTCTCACTGTGACATTCTATCACTGTCATTGTGACAATCTCCCTCTCTCTCTAACTGTGACATTCTCTCTCTATCTCTCTCTCTCACTGTGACATTCAACCTCTCAAACTCACTGTGACATTCTCCCTCTCTCTCTCACTGTCACAATCTCTTCCTCTCTGACTGTGACATTCTCACTCACTCTCTCTCTCACTGTGACATTCTCTCTCTCTCTCACTCTCACAGTGACATTCTCTCTCTCTCTCACTCTCACAATGACATTCTCTCTCTCTCACTGTGACATTCCCTGTCTTTCTCACTGTGACATTCTCGCTCTCTCTCACTGTGACATTCTCGCTCTAACTGTGACATTCTCTCTCTCACTCACTGTGACATTATCACTCTCTCACTGTAACATACACTCTCTCTCTCACTGTGACATTCTCTCTCTCTCTCATTGTGACATTCTCTTTCTCACTGTGACATTTTCTCTCTCTCTCTCTCTCTCACTGTGACATTCTCTCTTTCACTCTCTCACTGTGACATTCTGTCTCTCTCTCTCACTGTGACATTCTCTATCTCTCTCTCTGTGACATTCTCTCTCTCTCAAAGTGACATTCTCTCTCTCTCTCTCACTCAATGTGACATTCTCTCTCTCTCTCACTGTGACATTCTCTCTCTCTCACTGTGACATTCTCTCTCTCTCTCTCACTGTGACATTCTCTCTCTCTCTCACTGTGACATTCTCTCTCGCTCTCACTGTGACATTCTCTCTCTTTCTCTCTCACAGTGACATTCTCTCCCTCTCTCTCACAGTGACATTCTCTCCCTCTCTCTCCCACAGTGACATTCTCTCTCTCTCTCTCTCACAGTGAAATTCTCTCTCTCTCTCTATCTCTGTGACATTCTCTCTCTCTCTCTCACTGTGACATTCTCTCTCTCTCTCTCACTGTGACATTCTCTATCTCTCACTGTAACATTCTTTCTCTCTCTCTCACTGTGACATTCTCTCTCTCTCACTGTGACATTCTCTCTCTCTCTCTCACTGTGACATTCTCTCCCTCTCTCTCAATGTGACATTCTCCCTCTCTCTCACTGTGACATTCTCTCTCTCACTCTCACTGTGACATTCTCTCACTCTCTCTCACTGTGACATTCTCTCTCTCTCACTGTGACATTCTCTCTCTCTCTCTCTCTCAATGTGACATTCTCTCTCTCTCTCACTGTGACATTCTCTCCCTCTCTCTCACTGTGACATTCTCTCCCTCTCTCTCACTTCGGCATGCTCTGTCTCTGTCTCACTCACTGTGACATTCTCTTTCTCACTGTGACATTCTCTCTCTCTCTCACTATGACATTCTCTCTCTCTCTCACTGTGACATTCTCTCCCTCTCACTGAGACATTCTCTCCCTCTCACTGAGATATTCTCTCTCTCTCACTGTGACATTCTCTCACTCTCTCTTACTGTGACATTCACTGTCTCACTGAGACATTCTCTCTCTTTCACTCACGTGACATTCTCTTCTCACTCACGTGACATTCTCACTAACGTGACATTCTCACTCTCTCACTCACGTGACATTCTGTCACTCTCACTCACATGACATTCTCTCTCTCTCTCACAGTAACATTCTCTCTCTCTCTCTCACTGTGACATTCTCTCTCTCTCTCTCACTGTGACATTCTCTCTCTCTCTCTCACTGTGACATTCTCTCTCTCTCTCTCACTGTGACATTCTCTCTCTCTCTCTCACTGTGACATTCTCACTCTCCCTCCCTCTCTCTCACTGTGACATTGTCTCTCTCTCTCTCTCACTTTGACATTCTCTCTCTCTCTCTCTCACTGTGACATTCTCTCTCACTGTGACATTCTCTCTCTCTCTCTCACTCTCACAGTGACATTCTCTCTCTCTCTCACAGTGACATTCTCTCTCTCTCACTGTGACATTCTCGCTCTCTCTCACTGTGACATTCTCGCTCTGTGAAATTCTCTCTCTCTCTCACTGTGACAGTCTCTCTCTCTCTCACTGTGACATACTCCCTCTCTCTCTCACTGTGACATTCTCTCTCTCTCTCTCAATACGACATTCTCTTTCTCACTGTGACATTCTCTCTCTCTCTCTCTCTCACTGTGACATTCTCTCCCTCTCTCTCTCACTATGACATTCTGTCTCTCTCTCTCACTGTGACATTCTCTATCTCTCTCTCTGTGACATTCTCTCTCTCTCTCACTGTGACATTCTCTCTCTCTCTCACTGTGACATTCTCTCTCTCTCACTCAATGTGACATTCTCTCTCTCTCTCTGAATGTGACATTCTCTCTCTCTCTCTCAATGTGACATTCTCTCTCTCTCTCACTGTGACATTCTCTCTCTCTCATTGTGACATTCTCTCTCTCTCACTGTGACATTCTCTCTCTCTCACTCTCAGTGACATTCTCTCACTCTCACAGTGAAAATCTCTCTCTCTCTCTTTCTCTCACTGTGACATTCTCTCTCTCTCTCTCATTGACATTCTCTCTCTTCTCTCTCCCTGACATTCTCTCTCTCTATCACTGAAATTCTCTCTCTTTCTCTCACTGACATTCTCTCTCTCTCTCTCACTGACATTCTCTCTCTCTCTTTCACTGACATTCTCTCTCTCTCTCTCACTGACATTCTCTCTCTCTCTCTCACTGACATTCTCTCTCTCTCTCTCACTGACATTCTCTCTCTCTCTCACTGACATTCTCTCTCTCTCACTGACATTCTCTCTCTCTCACTGACATTCTCTCTCTCTCTCACTGACATTCTCTCTCTCTCTCACTCACTGTGACATTCTCACTCTCACTCATGTGACATTCTCTCTCTCTCTCACTGTGACATTCTCTCTCTCTCTCACTGTGACATTCTCTCTCTCTCTCTCACTGTGACATTCTCTCTCTCTCTCTCTCTCTCACTGTGACATTCTCTCACTCTCACACTTTGACATTCCCTATCTCTCTCTCTCACTGTGACATTCTCTCTCTCTCTCTCTTTCTCACTCTCTCTCACGGTGACATTCTCTTTCTCTCTCTCACTGCGAAATTCTGTCTCTCTCTCACTGTGACATTCTCTCTCTCTGTCTCTCACTGTGACATTCCCTCTCTCTCTCTCTCTCACTGTGACATTCTCTCTCTCTCTCTCACTGTGACATTCTCTCTCTCTCTCTCTCACTGTCACATTCTCTCTCTCTCTCTCACTGTGACATTCTCTCTCTCTCTCACTGTGACATTCTCTCTCTCTCTCACTGTGACATTCTCTCTCTCTCTCACTGTGACATTCTCTCTATTACTCTCTCACTGTGACATTCTGTCTCACTCTCTCTGTGTGACATTCTCTATCTCTCTCTCTGTGACATTCTCTCTCTCTCAAAGTGACATTCTCTCTCTCTCTCTCACTCAATGTGACATTCTCTCTCTCTCTCACTGTGACATTCTCTCTCTCTCACTGTGACATTCTCTCTCTCTCTCTCACTGTGACATTCTCTCTCTCTCTCACTGTGACATTCTCTCTCTCTCTCACTGTGACATTCTCTCTCTTTCTCTCTCTCACTGTGACATTCTCTCCCTCTCTCTCACAGTGACATTCTCGCTCTCTCTCTCACTGTGACATTCTCGCTCTCTCTCTCACTGTGACATTCTCTATCTCTCACTGTAACATTCTCTCTCTCTCTCTCACTGTGACATTCTCTCTCTCTCTCTCACTGTGACATTCTCTCTCTCTCACTGTGACATTCTCTCTCTCTCTCTCTCACTGTGACATTCTCTCCATCTCTCTCAATGTGACATTCTCCCTCTCTCACTGTGACATTCTCTCTCTAACTCTCACTGTGACATTCTCTCACTCTCTCTCACTGTGACATTCTCTCTCTCTCACTGTGACATTCTCTCTCTCTCTCTCTCTCAATGTGACATTCTCTCTCTCTCTCACCGTGACATTCTCTCCCTCTCTCTCACTGTGACATTCTCTCCCTCTCTCTCACTTCGGCATGCTCTGTCTCTCTCTCACTCACTGTGACATTCTCTTTCTCACTGTGACATTCTCTCTCTCTCTCTCTCACTGTGACATTCTCTCTCTCTCACTGTGACATTCTCTCCCTCTCACTGAGACATTCTCTCCCTCTCACTGTGACATTCTCTCACTCTCTCTTACTGTGACATTCACTGTCTCACTGAGACATTCTCTCTCTTTCACTCACGTGACATTCTCTCTCTCTCACTCACGTGACATTCTCACTCTCACTCACGTGACATTCTCACTCTCTCACTCACGTGACATTCTGTCACTCTCACTCACGTGACATTCTCTCTCTCTCTCACAGTGACATTCTCTCTCTCTCTCTCACTGTGACATTCTCTCTCTCTCTCTCAATGTGACATTCTCTCTCTCTCTCTCACTGTGACATTCTCTCTCTCTCACTGTGACATTCTCTCTCTCTCACTGTGACATTCTCTCTCTCCCTCCCTCTCTCTCACTGTGACATTGTCTCTCTCTCTCTCACTTTGACATTCTCTCTCTCTCTCTCTCTCACTGTGACATTCTCTCTCACTGTGACATTCTCTCTCTCTCTCTCTCTCTCACTGTGACATTCTATCTCTCTCACTGTGACATTCTCTCTCTCTCTCTCACTGTGACATTCTCTCTCTCTCTCAGTGACATTCTCTCACTGTCATTGTGACATTCTCCCTCTCTCTCTCACTGTGACATTCTCTCTCTCTCTCTCTAACTGTGACATTCTCTCTCTATCTCTCTCTCTCACTGTGACATTCTCCCTCTCTATCTCACTGTGACATTCTCCCTCCCTCTCTCACTGTCACATTCTCTTCCTCTCTGACTTTGACATTCTCACTCTCTCTCTCACTGTGACATTCTCTCTCTGTCTCTCTCTCACTCTCACAGTGACTTTCTCTCTCTCTCTCACTCACACAGTGACATTCTCTCTCTCTCACTGTGACATTCTCGCTCTCTCACTGTGACATTCTCGCTCTGTGACATTCTCTCACTCTCACTGTGACAGTCTCTCTCTCTCTCACTGTGACATACACTCTCTCTCTCACTGTGACATATTCCCTCTCTCTCTCACAGTGACATTCTCTCTCTCTCTCTCACTACGACATTCTCTTTCTCACTGTGACATTCTCTAACTCTCTCTCTCACTGTGACATTCTCTCCCTCTCTCTCTCACTGTGACATTCTGTCTCTCTCTCTCTCACTGTGACATTCTCTCTCTCTCACTGTGACATTCTCTCTCTCTCACTGTGACATTCTCTCTCTCTCTCTCTCTCTCTCACTCACTGTGACATTCTCTCACTCTCACTCATGTGACATCCTCTCTCTCTCACTGTGACATTATCTCTCTCTCTCACTGTGACATTCTCTCTCTCTCTCTCTCACTGTGACATTCTCTCACTCTCTCACTTTGACATTCTCTATCTCTCTCTCTCACTGTGACATTCTCTCTCTCTCTCTTTCTCACTCACTCTCACTGTGACATTCTCTCTCTCTCTCTCACTGCGAAATTCTCTCTCTCTCACCGTGACATTCTCTCTCTCTGTCTCTCACTGTGACATTCCCTCTTTTTCTCTCTCACTGTGACATTCTCTCTCTCTCTCTCTCACTGTGACATTCTCTCTCTCTCTCTATCACTGTGACATTCTCTCTCTCTCTCTCACTGTGACATTCTCTCTCTCTCTCTCACTGTGACATTCTCTCTCTCTCTCAATGTGAAATTCTCTCTCTCTCTCACTGTGACATTCTCTCTCTCTCTCACTGTGACATTCTCTCTCTCTCTCACTGTGACATTCTCACTCTCTCTCTCTCACTGTGACATTCTCTCTCTCTCTCTCACTGTGACATTCTGTCTCTCTCTGTCACTGTGACATTCTCTCTCTCTCTCTCTCTCACTGTGACATTCTCTCTCTCACTCACTTTGACATTCTCTCTCCCTCACTCACTCCCTGTGACATTCTCTCTCTCTCACTGTGACATTCTCTCTCTCTCTCTCACTGTGAAATGCTCTCACTCTCTCTCACTGTGACACTCTCTCTCTGTCACTGTGACATTCTCTCTCTCTATCTCACTGTGACATTCTCTCTCTCTAACTGTGACATTCTGCCTCTCCCTCCCTCTCTCTCACTGTGACATTGTCTCTCTCTCTCTCACTGTGACATTTTCTCTCTCTCTCTCTCACTGTGACATTCTCTCTCTCTCTCTCTCACTGTGACATTCTATCTCTCTCACTGTGACATTCGCTCTCTCTCTCTCACTGTGACATTCTCTCTCTCTCTCTCACTGAGACATTCTCTCTCTCTCTCACGGTGACATTCTCGCACTGTCATTGTGACATTCTCCCTCTCTCCCTCACTGTGACAGTCTCTCCCTCTCTCTCTCACTGTGACATTCTCTCTCTGTCATTGTGACATTCTCCCTCTCTCTCTGTGACGTTCCCTCTCTATCTCTCTCTCTCACTGTGACATTCTCCCTCTCTATCTCACTGTGACATTCTCTCTCTCTCTCTCACTGTGACATTCCCTCTCTTTCTCACTGTGACATTCTCTCTCTCACTGTGACATTCTCTCTCTCTCTCTCACTGTGACATTCTCTCACTCTCTCACTGTGACATTCTCTCTCACTCACTGTGACAATCTCTCTCTCTCTCTCACTGTGACATTCTCTCTCTCTCACTGTGACATTCTCTCTCTCTCTCTCAATGTGACATTCTCTCTCTCTCTCACTGTGACATTCTCTCCCTCTCTCTAACTGTGACATTCTCTCCCTCTCTCTCACTTCGACATGCTCTCTCTCTCTCTCTCACTGTGACATTCTCTTTCTCACTGTGACATTCTCTCTCTCTCTCACTATGACATTCTCTCTCTCTCACTCTCACTGTGACATTCTCTCTCTCTCACTGTGACATTTCTCTCTCTCACTGTGACAATCTCTCTCTCTCACTGAGACATTGTCTCTCTCTCACTGAGATTCTCTCTCTCTCACTGTGACATTCTCTCTCTCTCACTGTGACATTCTCTCTCTCTCACTGTGACATTCTCTCACTCTCTCTTACTGTGACATCCACTCTCTCACTGTGACATTCTCTCTCTCACTCACGTGAAATTCTCTCTCTCTCACTCACGTGACATTCTCTCTCTCTCACTCACGTGACATTCTCTCTCACTCACGTGACATTCTGTCTCTCACTCACGTGACATTCTCGCTCTCTCTCACTGTGACATTCTCTCTCTCTCTCACTGTGACATTCTCTCTCTCTCTCTCACTGTGACATTCTCTCTCTCTCACTGTGACATTCTCTCTCACTGTGACATTCACTGTCTCACTGTGACATTCTCTGTCTCTCACTCACGTGACATTCTCTCTCTCTCACTTACGTGACATTCTCTTTCTCTCTCACTGTGACATTCTCTCTCTCTCTCCACTGTGACATTCTCTCTCTCCCTCTCTCACTGTGACATTCTCTCTCTCTCTCTCTTACTGTGACATTCTCTCTCTCTCTCACTGTGACATTCTCTCTCTCTCTCACTGTGACATTTTCTCTCTCTCTCTCTCTCTCTCACTGTGACATTCTCTCTCTCTCTCTCACTGTGACATTCTCTCTCTCACTCTCACTGTGACATTCTCTATCTCTCACTCTCACTGTGACATTCTCTCTCTCTCTCTCTCTCTTTCTCACTCTCTCTCACAGTGACATTCTCTCACTCTCTCTCACTGTGAAATTCTCTCTCTCTCTCACTGTGACATTCTCTCACTCTCTTTCACAGCGACATTCTCTCTCTATCACTGCGACATTCTCTCTCTCTCTCACTGTGACATTCTCTCTCTCTCACTGTGACATTCTCTCTCTCACTGTGACATTCTCTCTCTCTGACTGAGACATTGTCTCTCTCTCACTGTGACATTCTCTCTCTCTCACTGTGACATTCACTCTCTCTTACTGTGACATTCACTGTCTCACTGTGACATTCTCTCTCTCTCACTCACGTGACATTCTCTCGCTCTCACTCACGTGACATTCTCTCTCTCTCACTCACGTGTCATTCTCTCTCTCTCACTCACGTGTCATTCTCTCTCTGTCACTCACGTGACATTCTCTCTCTCACTCTCACTCACGTGACATTCTCTCCCTCTCTCTCACTGTGACATTCTCTCTCTCTGTTTCAATGTGACTTTCTCTCTCTCTCTCTCAATGTGACATTCTCTCTCTGTCACTGTGACATTCTCTCTCTCTCTCTCTCACTGTGACATTCTATCTCTCTCTCTCTCTGTGACATTCTCTCTCTCTCTCTCACTTCGACATGCTCTCTCTCTCTCTCACTGAGACATTCTCTCTCTCACTGAGACATTCACTCTCTCTTACTGTTACATTCACTGTCTCACTGTGATATTCTCTCGCTCTCACTCACGCGACATTCTCTCTCTCTCACTCAAATGACATTCTCTCTCTCTCACTCACGTGACATTCTCTCACTCTCACTCACGTGACATTCTCTCACTCTCTCACTGTGACATTCTCTCTCTCTCTCACTGTGACATTCTCTCTCTATCTCACTGTGTTATTCTCTCTCACTCACTGTGACATTCTATCTCTCTCACTGTGACATTCTCTCTCTATCTCTCTCTCTCACTGTGACATTCTCCATCTCTATCTCACTGTGACATTCTCTCTCTCAATGTGACATTCTCTCTCTCACTCACTGTGACATTCTCTCCCTCTCTCTCACTGTGACATTCTGTCCCTCTCTCTCACTTCGACATGATCTCTCTCTCTCTCTCACTGTGACATTCTCTTTCTCACTGTGACATTCTCTCTCTCTCTCACTGTGACATTCTCTCTCTCTCTCACTGTGACATTCTCTCTCTCTCTCACTGTGACATTCTCTCTCTCTCACTGAGACATTCTCTCTCTCTCACTGTGACATTCTCTCTCTCTCACTGTGACATTCTCTCACTCTCTTTCTGTGACATTCACTCTCTCACTGTGACATTCTCTCTCTCTCACTCACGTGACATTCTCTCTCTCTCACTCACGTGACATTCTCTCTCTCTCACTCACGTGACATTCTCTCTCACTCACGTGACATTCTGTCTCTCACTCACGTGACATTCTCTCTCTCTCTCACTGTGACATTCTCTCTCTCTCTCACTGTGACATTCTCTCTCTCTCTCTCTCTCACTGTGACATTCTCTCTCTCTCATTGTGACATTCTCTCTCTCCCACTGTGACATTCTCTCTCTCTCACTGTAACATTCTCTCTCTCCCTCCCTCTCTCTCACTGTGACATTGTGTCTCTCTCTCTCTCACTGTGACATTGTCTCTCTCTCTCTCCCACTGTGACATTCTCTCTCTCTCTCACTGTGACATTCTCTCTCTCTCTCACTGTGACATTCTCTCCCTCTAACTCACTGTGACATTCTCTCCCTCTCTCTCATTGTGACATTCTCTCTCTCTTTCACTGTGACAATCTCTCTCTCTCACTCATGTGACATTCTCTCTCTCTCACTCACGTGACATTCTCTCTCTCTCACTTACGTGACATTCTCTCTCTCTCTCTCTCTCTCACTGTGACATTCTCTCTCTCCCTCTCTCACTGTGACATTCTCTCTCTCTCTCTCTCTCACTGTGACATTCTCTCTCTCTCACACTGTGACATTTTCTCTCTCTCTCTCTCTCTAACTGTGACATTCTCTCTCTCTCTCTCACTGTGACATTCGCTCTCTCACTCACACTGTGACATTCGCTCTCTCACTCTCTCACTGTGACATTCGCTCTCTCTCTCTCTCCTTCTCACTCTCTCTCACAGTGACATTCTCTCTCTCTCACTGTGAAATTCTCTCTCTCTCTCACTGTGACATTCTCTCTCTCTGTCTCTCACTGTGACATTCTCTCTCTCTCTCTCACTGTGACATTCCCTCTCTCTCTCACTCACTGCGACATTCCCTCTCTCTCTCACTCACTGCGACATTCCCTCTCTCTCTCTCTCACTATGACATTCTCTCTCTCTGTCTCACTGTGACATTTTCTCTCTCTATCTCACTGTGACATTCTCTCTCTCTCTCTCTCAGTGACATTCTCTCTATCTCTCTCACTGTGACATTCACTCTCTCTCTCTCACTGTGACATTCTCTCTCTCTCTCTCTCAGTGACATTCTCTCTATCTCTCTCACTGTGACATTCTCTCTCTCTCTCACTGTGACATTCTCTCTCTCTCTCACTGTGACATTCTCTCTCTGTCTCTCACTGCGACATTCTCTCTCTCTCTCACTGTGACATTCTCTCTCTCTCACTGTGTCATTCTCTCTCTCTCACTCACTGAGACATTCTGTCTCTCTCTCTCTCACTGTGACATTCCCTCTCTCTCACTGTGACATTCTCTCTCTCACTCTCAATGTGACATTCTCTCTCTCTCTCTCACTGTGACATTCTCTCTCTCTCTCACTGTGACATTCTCTCTCTCTCTCTCACTGTGACATTCTCTCAGTCTCTCACTGTGACATTCTCCCACTCTCTCTCACTGTGACATTCTCTCTCTCAATGTGACATTCTCTCTCTCTCACACTGTGACATTCTCTCCCTCTCTCTCACTGTGACATTCTGTCCCTCTCTCTCACTTCGACATGCTCTCTCTCTCTCTCTCTCTCACTGTGACATTCTCTTTCTCACTGTGACATTCTCTCTCTCTCTCACTATGACATTCTCTCTCTCTCTCTCACTGTGACATTCTCTCTCTCTCACTGAGACATTCTCTCTCTCTCACTGTGACATTCTCTCTCTCTCACTGTGACATTGTCTCTCTCCCTCCCTCTCCCTCACTGTGACATTGTCTCTCTCTCTCTCTCATTGTGACATTCTCTCTCTCTCTCACTGTGACATTCTCTCTCTCTCACTGTGACATTCTCTCACTCTCTTTCTGTGACATTCACTCTCTCACTGTGACATTCTCTCTCTCTCACGTGACATTCACTCTCTCTCACTCACGTGACATTCTCTCTCTCTCACTCGCGTGACATTCTCTCTCTCTCACTCGCGTGACATTCTCTCTCACTCACGTGACATTCTCTCTCTCTCACTCACATGACATTCTCTCTCTCTCACTCACATGACATTCTCTCTCACTCTCAATGTGACATTCTCTCTCTCTCTCTCACTGTGACATTCTCTCTCTCTCTCACTGTGACATTCTCTCTCTCTCTCTCACTGTGACATTCTCTCAGTCTCTCACTGTGACATTCTCCCACTCTCTCTCACTGTGACATTCTCTCTCTCAATGTGACATTCTCTCTCTCAATGTGACATTCTCTCTCTCTCACACTGTGACATTCTCTCCCTCTCTCTCACTGTGACATTCTGTCCCTCTCTCTCACTTCGACATGCTCTCTCTCTCTCTCTCTCACTGTGACATTCTCTTTCTCACGGTGACATTCTCTCTCTCTCTCACTATGACATTCTCTCTCTCTCTCTCACTGTGACATTCTCTCTCTCTCACTGAGACATTCTCTCTCTCTCACTGTGACATTCTCTCTCCCTCACTGTGACATTCTCTCACTCTCTCTTACTGTGACATTCACTGTCTCACTGTGACATTCTCTCTATCTCACTCACGTGACATTCTCTCTCTCTCACTCACATGACATTCTCTGTCTCACACTCACGTGACATTCTCACTCTCTCACTCACGTGACATTCTGTCACTCTCACGCACGTGACATTCTCTCTCACACTCAGGTGACATACTCTCTCTCTGTCACTGTGACATTCTCTCTCTCTCTCAGTGACATTCTCTCTCTCTCACTGTGACATTGTCTCTCTCCCTCCCTCTCCCTCACTGTGACATTGTCTCTCTCTCTCTCTCAATGTGACATTCTCTCTCTCTCTCACTGTGACATTCTCTCTCTCTCACTGTGACATTCTCTCACTCTCTTTCTGTGACATTCACTCTCTCACTGTGACATTCTCTCTCTCTCACTCACGTGACATTCACTCTCTCTCACTCACGTGACATTCTCTCTCTCTCACTCGCGTGACATTCTCTCTCACTCACGTGACATTCTCTCTCTCTCTCACTGTGACATCTCTCTCTCTCTCTCACTGTGACATCTCTCTCTCTCTCTCTCACTGAGACATTCCCTCTCTCTCACTGTGACATTCTCTCTCTCTCATTGAGACATTCTCTCTCTCTCACTGTGACATTCTCTCTCTCCCTCCCTCTCTCTCACTGTGACATTGTGTCTCTCTCTCTCTCACTGTGACATTGTCTCTCTCTCTCTCTCACTGTGACATTCTCTCTCTCTCTCACTGTGACATTCTCTCTCTCACTGTGACATTCTCTCTCTCACTGTGACATTCTCTCTCTCCCTCTCACTGTGACATTCTCTCCCTCTATCTCACTGTGACATTCTCTCCCTCTCTCTCACTGTGACATTCTCTCTCTCTATCACTGTGACAATCTCTCTCTCTCACTCACGTGACATTCTCTCTCTCTCACTCACGTGACATTCTCTCTCTCTCACTTACGTGACATTCTCTCTCTCTCTCTCTCACTGTGACATTCTCTCTCTCCCTCTCTCACTGTGACATTCTCTCTCTCTCTCTCTCACTGTGACATCTATCTCTCTCTCACTGTGACATTCTCTCTCTCACTCTCACTGTGACATTCTCTATCTCTCTCTCTCACAGTGACATTCTCTCTCTCTCACTGTGAAATTCTCTCTCTCTCTCACTGTGACATTCTCTCTCTCTGTCTCTCACTGTGACATTCCCTCTCTCTCTCACTCACTGCGACATTCCCTCTCTCTCTCACTCACTGCGACATTCCCTCTCTCTCTCTCTCACTATGACATTCTCTCTCTCTCTCTCACTGTGACATTCTCTCTCTCTCTCTCACTGCGACATTCTCTCTCTCTCTCTCACTGCGACATTCTCTCTCTCTCTCACTGTGACATTCTCTCACTCTCTTTCACTGTGACATTCTCTCTCTCTCTCTCACTGCGACATTCTCTCTCTCTCTCACTGTGACATTCTCTCTCTCTCACTGTGTCATTCTCTCTCTCTCTCTCACTGAGACATTCTCTCTCTTTCTCTGTCACTGTGACATTCTCTCTCTCTCTCTCTCTCTCTCTGTGACATTCTCTCTCTCTCAAAGTGACATTCTCTCTCTCTCTCTCACTCAATGTGACATTCTCTCTCTCTCTCACTGTGACATTCTCTCTCTCTCACTGTGACATTCTCTCTCTCTCACTGTGACATTCTCTCTCTCTCTCTCACTGTGACATTCTCTCTCTCTCTCACTGTGACATTCTCTCTCTCTCTCACTGTGACATTCTCTCTCTTTCTCTCTCACTGTGACATTCTCTCCCTCTCTCTCACAGTGACATTCTCTCCCTCTCTCTCTCACAGTGACATTCTCTCGCTCTCTCTCTCACAGTGAAATTCTCTCTTTCTCTCTCTCTCTGTGACATTCTCTCTCTCTCTCTCACTGTGACATTCTCGCTCTCTCTCTCACTGTGACATTCTCTATCTCTCACTGTAACATTCTCTCTCTCACTGTGACATTCTCTCTCTCTCTCTCACTGTGACATTCTCTCTCTCTCTCTCACTGTGACATTCTCTCTCTCTCACTGTGACATTCTCTCTCTCTCTCTCTCACTGTGACATTCTCTCCATCTCTCTCAATGTGACATTCTCCCTCTCTCACTGTGACATTCTCTCTCTCTCTCACTGTGACATTCCCTCTCTAACTCTCACTGTGACATTCTCTCACTCTCTCTCACTGTGACATTCTCTCTCTCTCACTGTGACATTCTCTCTCTCTCTCTCTCTCAATGTGACATTCTCTCTCTCTCTCACCGTGACATTCTCTCCCTCTCTCTCACTGTGACATTCTCTCCCTCTCTCTCACTTCGGCATGCTCTGTCTCTCTCTCACTCACTGTGACATTCTCTTTCTCACTGTGACATTCTCTCTCTCTCTCTCTCACTGTGACATTCTCTCTCTCTCACTGTGACATTCTCTCCCTCTCACTGAGACATTCTCTCCCTCTCACTGTGACATTCTCTCACTCTCTCTTACTGTGACATTCACTGTCTCACTGAGACATTCTCTCTCTTTCACTCACGTGACATTCTCTCTCTCTCACTCACGTGACATTCTCACTCTCACTCACGTGACATTCTCAATCTCTCACTCACGTGACATTCTGTCACTCTCACTCACGTGACATTCTCTCTCTCTCTCACAGTGACATTCTCTCTCTCTCTCTCACTGTGACATTCTCTCTCTCTCTCTCAATGTGACATTCTCTCTCTCTCTCTCACTGTGACATTCTCTCTCTCTCACTGTGACATTCTCTCTCTCTCACTGTGACATTCTCTCTCTCCCTCCCTCTCTCTCACTGTGACATTGTCTCTCTCTCTCTCACTTTGACATTCTCTCTCTCTCTCTCTCTCACTGTGACATTCTCTCTCACTGTGACATTCTCTCTCTCTCTCTCTCTCTCACTGTGACATTCTATCTCTCTCACTGTGACATTCTCTCTCTCTCTCTCACTGTGACATTCTCTCTCTCTCTCAGTGACATTCTCTCTCTGTCTCTCTCTCACTCTCACAGTGACTTTCTCTCTCTCTCTCACTCTCACAGTGACATTCTCTCTCTCTCACTGTGACATTCTCGCTCTCTCACTGTGACATTCTCGCTCTGTGACATTCTCTCACTCTCACTGTGACAGTCTCTCTCTCTCTCACTGTGACATACACTCTCTCTCTCACTGTGACATACTCCCTCTCTCTCTCACTGTGACATTCTCTCTCTCTCTCTCACTACGACATTCTCTTTCTCACTGTGACATTCTCTAACTCTCTCTCTCACTGTGACATTCTCTCCCTCTCTCTCTCACTGTGACATTCTGTCTCTCTCTCTCTCACTGTGACATTCTCTCTCTCTCACTGTGACATTCTCTCTCTCTCTCTCTCTCACTCACTGTGACATTCTCTCTCTCTCACTCATGTGACATCCTCTCTCTCTCACTGTGACATTCTCTCTCTCTCTCACTGTGACATTCTCTATCTCTCTCTCTCACTGTGACATTCTCTCTCTCTCTCTTTCTCACTCACTCTCACTGTGACATTCTCTCTCTCTCTCTCACTGCGAAATTCTCTCTCTCTCACTGTGACATTCTCTCTCTCTGTCTCTCACTGTGACATTCCCTCTTTCTCTCTCTCACTGTGACATTCTCTCTCTCTCTCTCTCACTGTGACATTCTCTCTCTCTCTCTCTCACTGTGACATTCTCTCTCTCTCTCTCACTGTGACATTCTCTCTCTCTCTCTCACTGTGACATTCTCTCTCTCTCTCAATGTGAAATTCTCTCTCTCTCTCACTGTGACATTCTCTCTCTCTCTCACTGTGACATTCTCTCTCTCTCTCACTGTGACATTCTCACTCTCTCTCTCTCACTGTGACATTCTCTCTCTCTCTCTCACTGTGACATTCTCTCTCTCTCTGTCACTGTGACATTCTCTCTCTCTCTCTCTCTCACTGTGACATTCTCTCTCTCACTCACTTTGACATTCTCTCTCCCTCACTCACTCCCTGTGACATTCTCTCTCTCTCACTGTGACATTCTCTCTCTCACTCTCACTGTGAAATTCTCTCACTCTCTCTCACTGTGACACTCTCTCTCTGTCACTGTGACATTCTCTCTCTCTATCTCACTGTGACATTCTCTCTCTCTAACTGTGACATTCTGCCTCTCCCTCCCTCTCTCTCACTGTGACATTGTCTCTCTCTCTCTCACTGTGACATTTTCTCTCTCTCTCTCTCACTGTGACATTCTCTCTCTCTCTCTCTCACTGTGACATTCTATCTCTCTCACTGTGACATTCGCTCTCTCTCTCTCACTGTGACATTCTCTCTCTCTCTCTCACTGAGACATTCTCTCTCTCTCTCACGGTGACATTCTCGCACTGTCATTGTGACATTCTCCCTCTCTCCCTCACTGTGACAGTCTCTCCCTCTCTCTCTCACTGTGACATTCTCTCACTGTCATTGTGACATTCTCCCTCTCTCTCTGTGACGTTCCCTCTCTATCTCTCTCTCTCACTGTGACATTCTCCCTCTCTATCTCACTGTGACATTCTCTCTCTCTCTCTCACTGTGACATTCCCTCTCTTTCTCACTGTGACATTCTCTCTCTCACTGTGACATTCTCTCTCTCTCTCTCACTGTGACATTCTCTCACTCTCTCCCTGTGACATTCTCTCTCACTCACTGTGACAATCTCTCTCTCTCTCTCTCACTGTGACATTCTCTCTCTCTCACTGTGACATTCTCTCTCTCTCTCTCAATGTGACATATTCTCTCTCTCTCACTGTGACATTCTCTCCCTCTCTCTAACTGTGACATTCTCTCCCTCTCTCTCACTTCGACATGCTCTCTCTCTCTCTCTCACTGTGACATTCTCTTTCTCACTGTGACATTCTCTCTCTCTCTCACTATGACATTCTCTCTCTCTCACTCTCACTGTGACATTCTCTCTCTCTCACTGTGACATTTCTCTCTCTCACTGTGACAATCTCTCTCTCTCACTGAGACATTGTCTCTCTCTCACTGAGATTCTCTCTCTCTCACTGTGACATTCTCTCTCTCTCACTGTGACATTCTCTCTCTCTCACTGTGACATTCTCTCACTCTCTCTTACTGTGACATCCACTCTCTCACTGTGACATTCTCTCTCTCACTCACGTGAAATTCTCTCTCTCTCACTCACGTGACATTCTCTCTCTCTCACTCACGTGACATTCTCTCTCACTCACGTGACATTCTGTCTCTCACTCACGTGACATTCTCGCTCTCTCTCACTGTGACATTCTCTCTCTCTCTCACTGTGACATTCTCTCTCTCTCTCTCACTGTGACATTCTCTCTCTCTCACTGTGACATTCTCTCTCACTGTGACATTCACTGTCTCACTGTGACATTCTCTGTCTCTCACTCACGTGACATTCTCTCTCTCTCACTTACGTGACATTCTCTTTCTCTCTCACTGTGACATTCTCTCTCTCTCTCCACTGTGACATTCTCTCTCTCCCTCTCTCACTGTGACATTCTCTCTCTCTCTCTCTAACTGTGACATTCTCTCTCTCTCTCACTGTGACATTCTCTCTCTCTCTCACTGTGACATTTTCTCTCTCTCTCTCTCTCACTGTGACATTCTCTCTCTCTCTCTCACTGTGACATTCTCTCTCTCACTCTCACTGTGACATTCTCTATCTCTCACTCTCACTGTGACATTCTCTCTCTCTCTCTCTCTCTTTCTCACTCTCTCTCACAGTGACATTCTCTCACTCTCTCTCACTGTGAAATTCTCTCTCTCTCTCACTGTGACATTCTCTCACTCTCTTTCACAGCGACATTCTCTCTCTATCACTGCGACATTCTCTCTCTCTCTCACTGTGACATTCTCTCTCTCTCTCACTGTGACATTCTCTCTCTCTCACTGTGACATTCTCTCTCTCAATGTGACATTCTCTCTCTCACTGTGACATTCTCTCTCTCTGACTGAGACATTGTCTCTCTCTCACTGTGACATTCTCTCTCTCTCACTGTGACATTCACTCTCTCTTACTGTGACATTCACTGTCTCACTGTGACATTCTCTCGCTCTCACTCACGTGACATTCTCTCACTCTCACTCACGTGACATTCTCTCTCTCTCACGTGTCATTCTCTCTCTCTCACTCACGTGTCATTCTCTCTCTGTCACTCACGTGACATTCTCTCTCTCACTCTCACTCACGTGACATTCTCTCCCTCTCTCTCACTGTGACATTCTCTCTCTCTGTTTCAATGTGACTTTCTCTCTCTCTCTCTCAATGTGACATTCTCTCTCTGTCACTGTGACATTCTTCTCTCTCTCTCTCACTGTGACATTCTATCTCTCTCTCTGTGACATTCTCTCTCTCTCTCTCACTTCGACATGCTCTCTCTCTCTCTCACTGAGACATTCTCTCTCTCACTGAGACATTCACTCTCTCTTACTGTGACATTCACTGTCTCACTGTGATATTCTCTCGCTCTCACTCACGTGACATTCTCTCTCTCTCACTCAAATGACATTCTCTCTCTCTCACTCACGTGACATTCTCTCACTCTCACTCACGTGACATTCTCTCACTCTCTCACTGTGACATTCTCTCTCTCTCTCACTGTGACATTCTCTCTCTATCTCACTGTGTTATTCTCTCTCACTCACTGTGACATTCTATCTCTCTCACTGTGACATTCTCTCTCTATCTCTCTCTCTCACTGTGACATTCTCCATCTCTATCTCACTGTGACATTCTCTCTCTCAATGTGACATTCTCTCTCTCACTCACTGTGACATTGTCTCCCTCTCTCTCACTGTGACATTCTGTCCCTCTCTCTCACTTCGACATGATCTCTCTCTCTCTCTCACTGTGACATTCTCTTTCTCACTGTGACATTCTCTCTCTCTCTCACTGTGACATTCTCTCTCTCTCTCACTGTGACATTCTCTCTCTCTCTCACTGTGACATTCTCTCTCTCTCACTGAGACATTCTCTCTCTCTCACTGTGACATTCTCTCTCTCTCACTGTGACATTCTCTCACTCTCTTTCTGTGACATTCACTCTCTCACTGTGACTTTCTCTCTCTCTCACTCACGTGACATTCTCTCTCTCTCACTCACGTGACATTCTCTCTCTCTCACTCACGTGACATTCTCTCTCTCTCACTCACGTGACATTCTCTCTCACTCACGTGACATTCTGTCTCTCACTCACGTGACATTCTCTCTCTCTCTCACTGTGACATTCTCTCTCTCTCTCACTGTGACATTCTCTCTCTCTCTCTCTCACTGTGACATTCTCTCTCTCTCATTGTGACATTCTCTCTCTCCCACTGTGACATTCTCTCTCTCTCACTGTAACATTCTCTCTCTCCCTCCCTCTCTCTCACTGTGACATTGTGTCTCTCTCTCTCACTGTGATATTGTCTCTCTCTCTCTCCCACTGTGACATTCTCTCTCTCTCTCACTGTGACATTCTCTCTCTCACTGTGACATTCTCTCCCTCTAACTCACTGTGACATTCTCTCCCTCTCTCTCATTGTGACATTCTCTCTCTCTTTCACTGTGACAATCTCTCTCTCTCACTCATGTGACATTCTCTCTCTCTCACTCACGTGACATTCTCTCTCTCTCACTTACGTGACATTCTCTCTCTCTCTCTCTCTCTCACTGTGACATTCTCTCTCTCCCTCTCTCACTGTGACATTCTCTCTCTCTCTCTCTCTCACTGTGACATTCTCTATCTCTCACACTGTGACATTTTCTCTCTCTCTCTCTCTCTGACTGTGACATTCTCTCTCTCTCTCTCACTGTGACATTCGCTCTCTCACTCACACTGTGACATTCGCTCTCTCACTGTCTCACTGTGACATTCGCTCTCTCTCTCTCTCTTTCTCACTCTCTCTCACAGTGACATTCTCTCTCTCTCACTGTGAAATTCTCTCTCTCTCTCACTGTGACATTCTCTCTCTCTGTCTCTCACTGTGACATTCTCTCTCTCTCTCTCTCACTGTGACATTCCCTCTCTCTCTCACTCACTGCGACATTCCCTCTCTCTCTCTCTCACTATGACATTCTCTCTCTCTGTCTCACTGTGACATTCTCTCTCTCTCTCTCCCTGTGACATTCTCTCTCTCTCTCTCTCAGTGACATTCTCTCTATCTCTCTCACTGTGACATTCACTCTCTCTCTCTCACTGTGACATTCTCTCTCTCTCTCTCTCAGTGACATTCTCTCTATCTCTCTCACTGTGACATTCTCTCTCTCTCTCTCACTGTGACATTCTCTCTCTGTCTCTCACTGCGACATTCTCTCTCTCTCTCACTGTGACATTCTCTCTCTCTCACTGTGTCATTCTCTCTCTCTCACTCACTGAGACATTCTGTCTCTCTCTCTCTCACTGTGACATTCCCTCTCTCTCACTGTGACATTCTCTCTCTCACTCTCAATGTGACATTCTCTCTCTCTCTCTCACTGTGACATTCTCTCTCTCTCTCACTGTGACATTCTCTCTCTCTCTCTCACTGTGACATTCTCTCAGTCTCTCACTGTGACATTCTCCCACTCTCTCTCACTGTGACATTCTCTCTCTCAATGTGACATTCTCTCTCTCTCACACTGTGACATTCTCTCCCTCTCTCTCACTGTGACATTCTGTCCCTCTCTCTCACTTCGACATGCTCTCTCTCTCTCTCTCTCTCACTGTGACATTCTCTTTCTCACTGTGACATTCTCTCTCTCTCTCACTATGACATTCTCTCTCTCTCTCTCACTGTGACATTCTCTCACTCTCTCTTACTGTGACATTCACTGTCTCACTGTGACATTCTCTCTATCTCACTCACGTGACATTCTCTCTCTCTCACTCACATGACATTCTCTGTCTCACACTCACGTGACATTCTCACTCTCTCACTCACGTGACATTCTGTCACTCTCACGCACGTGACATTCTCTCTCTCACTCACGTGACATTCTCTCTCTCTGTCACTGTGACATTCTCTCTCTCTCTCAGTGACATTCTCTCTCTCTCTCTCTCTCTGTGACATTCTCTCTCTCTCACTGTGACATTCTCTCTCTCTCACTGTGACATTGTCTCTCTCCCTCCCTCTCCCTCACTGTGACATTGTCTCTCTCTCTCTCTCAATGTGACATTCTCTCTCTCTCTCACTGTGACATTCTCTCTCTCTCACTGTGACATTCTCTCTCTCTCACTGTGACATTCTCTCACTCTCTTTCTGTGACATTCACTCTCTCACTGTGACATTCTCTCTCTCTCACTCACGTGACATTCACTCTCTCTCACTCACGTGACATTCTGTCTCTCTCACTCGCGTGACATTCTCTCTCACTCACGTGACATTCTCTCTCTCTCACTCACATGACATTCTCTCTCTCTCACTCACATGACATTCTCTCTCTCTCTCACTGTGACATTCTCTCTCTCTCTCACTGTGACATCTCTCTCTCTCTCTCACTTTGACATCTCTCTCTCTCTCTCTCACTGAGACATTCCCTCTCTCTCACTGTGACATTCTCTCTCTCTCATTGTGACATTCTCTCTCTCTCACTGTGACATTCTCTCTCTCCCTCCCTCTCTCTCACTGTGACATTGTGTCTCTCTCTCTCTCACTGTGACATTGTCTCTCTCTCTCTCTCACTGTGACATTCTCTCTCTCACTGTGACATTCTCTCTCTCACTGTGACATTCTCTCTCTCACTGTGACATTCTCTCTCTCCCTCTCACTGTGACATTCTCTCCCTCTATCTCACTGTGACATTCTCTCCCTCTCTCTCACTGTGACATTCTCTCTCTCTTTCACTGTGACAATCTCTCTCTCTCACTCACGTGACATTCTCTCTCTCTCACTCACGTGACATTCTCTCTCTCTCACTTACGTGACATTCTCTCTCTCTCTCTCTCACTGTGACATTCTCTCTCTCCCTCTCTCACTGTGACATTCTCTCTCTCTCTCTCTCACTGTGACATCTATCTCTCTCTCACTGTGACATTCTCTCTCTCACTCTCACTGTGACATTCTCTATCTCTCTCTCTCACAGTGACATTCTCTCTCTCTCACTGTGAAATTCTCTCTCTCTCTCACTGTGACATTCTCTCTCTCTGTCTCTCACTGTGACATTCCCTCTCTCTCTCACTCACTGCGACATTCCCTCTCTCTCTCACTCACTGCGACATTCCCTCTCTCTCTCTCTCACTATGACATTCTCTCTCTCTCTCTCACTGTGACATTCTCTCTCTCTCTCTCACTGCGACATTCTCTCTCTCTCTCTCACTGCGACATTCTCTCTCTCTCTCACTGTGACATTCTCTCTCTCTCTCTCACTGTGACATTCTCTCTCTCTCACTGAGACATTCTCTCTCTCTCACTGTGACATTCTCTCTCTCTCACTGTGACATTCTCTCACTCTCTCTTACTGTGACATTCACTGTCTCACTGTGACATTCTCTCTATCTCACTCACGTGACATTCTCTCTCTCTCACTCACATGACATTCTCTGTCTCACACTCACGTGACATTCTCACTCTCTCACTCACGTGACATTCTGTCACTCTCACGCACGTGACATTCTCTCTCTCACTCACGTGACATTCTCTCTCTCTGTCACTGTGACATTCTCTCTCTCTCTCAGTGACATTCTCTCTCTCTCTCTCTCTCTGTGACATTCTCTCTCTCTCACTGTGACATTCTCTCTCTCTCACTGTGACATTGTCTCTCTCCCTCCCTCTCCCTCACTGTGACATTGTCTCTCTCTCTCTCTCAATGTGACATTCTCTCTCTCTCTCACTGTGACATTCTCTCTCTCTCACTGTGACATTCTCTCTCTCTCACTGTGACATTCTCTCACTCTCTTTCTGTGACATTCACTCTCTCACTGTGACATTCTCTCTCTCTCACTCACGTGACATTCACTCTCTCTCACTCACGTGACATTCTGTCTCTCTCACTCGCGTGACATTCTCTCTCACTCACGTGACATTCTCTCTCTCTCACTCACATGACATTCTCTCTCTCTCACTCACATGA
The DNA here is from genome assembly GCA_026770705.1 of Isurus oxyrinchus. Classification (NCBI taxonomy): domain Eukaryota; kingdom Metazoa; phylum Chordata; class Chondrichthyes; order Lamniformes; family Lamnidae; genus Isurus; species Isurus oxyrinchus. Next base: position 32,673,153 of record JANJGN010000021.1, read on the forward strand.
CATTCTCTCTCTCTCTCACTGTGACATTCTCTCTCTCTCTCACTGTGACATCTCTCTCTCTCTCTCACTTTGACATCTCTCTCTCTCTCTCTCACTGAGACATTCCCTCTCTCTCACTGTGACATTCTCTCTCTCTCATTGTGACATTCTCTCTCTCTCACTGTGACATTCTCTCTCTCCCTCCCTCTCTCTCACTGTGACATTGTGTCTCTCTCTCTCTCACTGTGACATTGTCTCTCTCTCTCTCTCACTGTGACATTCTCTCTCTCACTGTGACATTCTCTCTCTCACTGTGACATTCTCTCTCTCACTGTGACATTCTCTCTCTCCCTCTCACTGTGACATTCTCTCCCTCTATCTCACTGTGACATTCTCTCCCTCTCTCTCACTGTGACATTCTCTCTCTCTTTCACTGTGACAATCTCTCTCTCTCACTCACGTGACATTCTCTCTCTCTCACTCACGTGACATTCTCTCTCTCTCACTTACGTGACATTCTCTCTCTCTCTCTCTCACTGTGACATTCTCTCTCTCCCTCTCTCACTGTGACATTCTCTCTCTCTCTCTCTCACTGTGACATCTATCTCTCTCTCACTGTGACATTCTCTCTCTCACTCTCACTGTGACATTCTCTATCTCTCTCTCTCACAGTGACATTCTCTCTCTCTCACTGTGAAATTCTCTCTCTCTCTCACTGTGACATTCTCTCTCTCTGTCTCTCACTGTGACATTCCCTCTCTCTCTCACTCACTGCGACATTCCCTCTCTCTCTCACTCACTGCGACATTCCCTCTCTCTCTCTCTCACTATGACATTCTCTCTCTCTCTCTCACTGTGACATTCTCTCTCTCTCTCTCACTGCGACATTCTCTCTCTCTCTCTCACTGCGACATTCTCTCTCTCTCTCACTGTGACATTCTCTCACTCTCTTTCACTGTGACATTCTCTGTCTCTCTCTCACTGCGACATTCTCTCTCTCTCTCACTGTGACATTCTCTCTCTCTCACTGTGTCATTCTCTCTCTCTCTCTCACTGAGACATTCTCTCTCTTTCTCTCTCACTGTGACATTCTCTCTCTCTCTCTCACTGTGACATTCTCTCTCTCTCAGTGACATTCTCTCCCTCTATCTCACTGTGACATTCTCTCTCTCACTCTCAATGTGACATTCTCTCTCTCTCTCTCACTGTGACATTCTCTCTCTCTCTCACTGTGACATTCTCTCTCTCTCACTGTGACATTCTCTCTCTCTCTCTATGTGACATTCTCTCTCTCTCTCAATGTGACATTCTCTCTCACTCACACTGTGACATTCTCTCCCTCTCTCTCACTGTGACATTCTGTCCCTCTCTCTCACTTCGACATGCTCTCTCTCTCTCTCTCTCTCACTGTGACATTCTCTTTCTCACTGTGACATTCTCTCTCTCTCTCACTATGACATTCTCTCTCTCTCTCTCACTGTGACATTCTCTCTCTCTCACTGAGACATTCTCTCTCTCTCACTGTGTCATTCTCTCTCTCTCTCTTACTGTGACTTTCACTGTCTCACTGTGACATTCTCTCTCTCTCACTCACGTGACATTCTCTCTCACTTACGTGACATTCTATCTCTCTCCCACTGTGACATTCTCTCTCTCTTTCTCTCACTGTGACATTCTCTCTCTCTCTCTCTCACTGTGACATTCCCTCTCTCTCTCTCTCACTGTGACATTCTCTCTCTCTCTCTCTCACTGTGACATTCTCTCTCTCACTGTGACATTCTCTCTCTCTCTCTCACTGACATTCTCTCTCTCTCTCTCACTGACAATCTATCTCTCTCTCTCACTGACATTCTCTCTCTCTCTCTCACACTGACATTCTCTCTCTCTCTCTCTGACTGACATTCTCTCTCTCTCTCTCTGACTGACATTCTCTCTCTCTCTCTCTCTCTCTCTGACATTCCCTCTCTCTCTCTCTCAATGTGACATTTTCTCTCTCTCTCACTGTGACATTCTCTCTCTCTATCTCTCTCACTGTGGCATTCTCTCTCTCTCTCTCACTGTGACATTCTCTCTCTCTCTCTCATTGTGACATTCTCTCTCTCTCTCTCACTGTGACATTCTGCCTCTCTCTCTCACTGTGACATTCTCTCTCTCTCTCTCACTGTGACATTCTCTCTCTCTCTCTCACTGTGACATTCTCTCTCTCTCTCTCTCTCACTGTGACATTCTCTCTCTCTCACTTACGTGACATTCTCTCTCTCTCTCTCTCACTGTGACATTCTCTCTCTCCCTCTCTCACTGTGACATTCTCTCTCTCTCTCTCTCACTGTGACATCTATCTCTCTCTCACTGTGACATTCTCTCTCTCACTCTCACTGTGACATTCTCTATCTCTCTCTCTCACAGTGACATTCTCTCTCTCTCACTGTGAAATTCTCTCTCTCTCTCACTGTGACATTCTCTCTCTCTGTCTCTCACTGTGACATTCCCTCTCTCTCTCACTCACTGCGACATTCCCTCTCTCTCTCACTCACTGCGACATTCCCTCTCTCTCTCACTCACTGCGACATTCCCTCTCTCTCTCACTCACTGCGACATTCCCTCTCTCTCTCACTCACTGCGACATTCCCTCTCTCTCTCTCTCACTATGACATTCTCTCTCTCTCTCTCACTGTGACATTCTCTCTCTCTCTCTCACTGCGACATTCTCTCTCTCTCTCTCACTGCGACATTCTCTCTCTCTCTCACTGTGACATTCTCTCACTCTCTTTCACTGTGACATTCTCTCTCTCTCTCTCACTGCGACATTCTCTCTCTCTCTCACTGTGACATTCTCTCTCTCTCACTGTGTCATTCTCTCTCTCTCTCTCACTGAGACATTCTCTCTCTTTCTCTCTCACTGTGACATTCTCTCTCTCTCTCTCACTGTGACATTCTCTCTCTCTCAGTGACATTCTCTCCCTCTATCTCACTGTGACATTCTCTCTCTCACTCTCAATGTGACATTCTCTCTCTCTCTCTCACTGTGACATTCTCTCTCTCTCTCACTGTGACATTCTCTCTCTCTCTCTCACTGTGACATTCTCTCTCTCTCACTGTGACATTCTCTCTCTCTCTCAATGTGACATTCTCTCTCTCTCTCAATGTGACATTCTCTCTCACTCACACTGTGACATTCTTTCCCTCTCTCTCACTGTGGCATTCTGTCCCTCTCTCTCACTTCGACATGCTCTCTCTCTCTCTCTCTCTCACTGTGACATTCTCTTTCTCACTGTGACATTCTCTCTCTCTCTCACTATGACATTCTCTCTCTCTCTCTCACTGTGACATTCTCTCTCTCTCACTGAGACATTCTCTCTCTCTCACTGTGACATTCTCTCTCTCTCTCTTACTGTGACATTCACTGTCTCACTGTGACATTCTCTCTCTCTCACTCACGTGACATTCTCTCTCTCTCACTTACGTGACATTCTATCTCTCTCCCACTGTGACATTCTCTCTCTCTTTCTCTCACTGTGACATTCTCTCTCTCTCTCTCTCACTGTGACATTCCCTCTCTCTCTCTCTCATTGTGACATTCTCTCTCTCTCTCTCTCACTGTGACATTCTCTCTCTCTCACTGTGACATTCTCTCTCTCTCTCTCACTGACATTCTCTCTCTCTCTCTCACTGACAATCTATCTCTCTCTCTCACTGACATTCTCTCTCTCTCTCTCACACTGACATTCTCTCTCTCTCTCTCTGACTGACATTCTCTCTCTCTCTCTCTGACTGACATTCTCTCTCTCTCTCTCTCTCTCTCTGACATTCCCTCTCTCTCTCTCTCAATGTGACATTTTCTCTCTCTCTCACTGTGACATTCTCTCTCTCTATCTCTCTCACTGTGGCATTCTCTCTCTCTCTCTCACTGTGACATTCTCTCTCTCTCTCTCACTGTGACATTCTCTCTCTCTCTCTCAATGTGACATTCTCTCTCTCTCTCTCACTGTGACATTCTCTCTCTCTCTCACTGTGCCATTCTCTCTCTCTCTCTCACTGTGACATTCTCTCTCTCTCACTGTGACATTCTCTCTCTCTCTCAATGTGACATTCTCTCTCTCTCTCAATGTGACATTCTCTCTCACTCACACTGTGACATTCTCTCCCTCTCTCTCACTGTGACATTCTGTCCCTCTCTCTCACTTCGACATGCTCTCTCTCTCTCTCTCTCTCACTGTGACATTCTCTTTCTCACTGTGACATTCTCTCTCTCTCTCACTATGACATTCTCTCTCTCTCTCTCACTGTGACATTCTCTCTCTCTCACTGAGACATTCTCTCTCTCTCACTGTGACATTCTCTCTCTCTCTCTTACTGTGACATTCACTGTCTCACTGTGACATTCTCTCTCTCTCACTCACGTGACATTCTCTCTCTCTCACTTACGTGACATTCTATCTCTCTCCCACTGTGACATTCTCTCTCTCTTTCTCTCACTGTGACATTCTCTCTCTCTCTCTCTCTCACTGTGACATTCCCTCTCTCTCTCTCTCACTGTGACATTCTCTCTCTCTCTCTCTCACTGTGACATTCTCTCTCTCTCACTGTGACATTCTCTCTCTCTCTCTCACTGACATTCTCTCTCTCTCTCTCACTGACAATCTATCTCTCTCTCTCACTGACATTCTCTCTCTCTCTCTCACACTGACATTCTCTCTCTCTCTCTCTGACTGACATTCTCTCTCTCTCTCTCTGACTGACATTCTCTCTCTCTCTCTCTCTCTCTCTCTCTGACATTCCCTCTCTCTCTCTCTCAATGTGACATTTTCTCTCTCTCTCACTGTGACATTCTCTCTCTCTATCTCTCTCACTGTGGCATTCTCTCTCTCTCTCTCACTGTGACATTCTCTCTCTCTCTCTCACTGTGACATTCTCTCTCTCTCTATCACTGTGACATTCTGCCTCTCTCTCTCACTGTGACATTCTCTCTCTCTCTCTCACTGTGACATTCTCTCTCTCTCTCTCACTGTGACATTCTCTCTCTCTCTCTCTCTCACTGTGACATTCTCTCCCTCTCTCTCTCACTGTGACATTCTCTCTCTCTCACTATGACATTCTCTCTCTCTCACTGTGACATTCTCTCTCTCTCTCAATGTGACATTCTCTCTCTCTCTCAATGTGACATTCTCTCTCACTCACACTGTGACATTCTTTCCCTCTCTCTCACTGTGGCATTCTGTCCCTCTCTCTCACTTCGACATGCTCTCTCTCTCTCTCTCTCTCACTGTGACATTCTCTTTCTCACTGTGACATTCTCTCTCTCTCTCACTATGACATTCTCTCTCTCTCTCTCACTGTGACATTCTCTCTCTCTCACTGAGACATTCTCTCTCTCTCACTGTGACATTCTCTCTCTCTCTCTTACTGTGACATTCACTGTCTCACTGTGACATTCTCTCTCTCTCACTCACGTGACATTCTCTCTCTCTCACTTACGTGACATTCTATCTCTCTCCCACTGTGACATTCTCTCTCTCTTTCTCTCACTGTGACATTCTCTCTCTCTCTCTCTCACTGTGACATTCCCTCTCTCTCTCTCTCATTGTGACATTCTCTCTCTCTCTCTCTCACTGTGACATTCTCTCTCTCTCACTGTGACATTCTCTCTCTCTCTCTCACTGACATTCTCTCTCTCTCTCTCACTGACAATCTATCTCTCTCTCTCACTGACATTCTCTCTCTCTCTCTCACACTGACATTCTCTCTCTCTCTCTCTGACTGACATTCTCTCTCTCTCTCTCTGACTGACATTCTCTCTCTCTCTCTCTCTCTCTCTGACATTCCCTCTCTCTCTCTCTCAATGTGACATTTTCTCTCTCTCTCACTGTGACATTCTCTCTCTCTATCTCTCTCACTGTGGCATTCTCTCTCTCTCTCTCACTGTGACATTCTCTCTCTCTCTCTCACTGTGACATTCTCTCTCTCTCTCTCAATGTGACATTCTCTCTCTCTCTCTCACTGTGACATTCTCTCTCTCTCTCACTGTGCCATTCTCTCTCTCTCTCTCACTGTGACATTCTCTCTCTCTCACTGTGACATTCTCTCTCTCTCTCAATGTGACATTCTCTCTCTCTCTCAATGTGACATTCTCTCTCACTCACACTGTGACATTCTCTCCCTCTCTCTCACTGTGACATTCTGTCCCTCTCTCTCACTTCGACATGCTCTCTCTCTCTCTCTCTCTCACTGTGACATTCTCTTTCTCACTGTGACATTCTCTCTCTCTCTCACTATGACATTCTCTCTCTCTCTCTCACTGTGACATTCTCTCTCTCTCACTGAGACATTCTCTCTCTCTCACTGTGACATTCTCTCTCTCTCTCTTACTGTGACATTCACTGTCTCACTGTGACATTCTCTCTCTCTCACTCACGTGACATTCTCTCTCTCTCACTTACGTGACATTCTATCTCTCTCCCACTGTGACATTCTCTCTCTCTTTCTCTCACTGTGACATTCTCTCTCTCTCTCTCTCTCACTGTGACATTCCCTCTCTCTCTCTCTCACTGTGACATTCTCTCTCTCTCTCTCTCACTGTGACATTCTCTCTCTCTCACTGTGACATTCTCTCTCTCTCTCTCACTGACATTCTCTCTCTCTCTCTCACTGACAATCTATCTCTCTCTCTCACTGACATTCTCTCTCTCTCTCTCACACTGACATTCTCTCTCTCTCTCTCTGACTGACATTCTCTCTCTCTCTCTCTGACTGACATTCTCTCTCTCTCTCTCTCTCTCTCTCTCTGACATTCCCTCTCTCTCTCTCTCAATGTGACATTTTCTCTCTCTCTCACTGTGACATTCTCTCTCTCTATCTCTCTCACTGTGGCATTCTCTCTCTCTCTCTCACTGTGACATTCTCTCTCTCTCTCTCACTGTGACATTCTCTCTCTCTCTATCACTGTGACATTCTGCCTCTCTCTCTCACTGTGACATTCTCTCTCTCTCTCTCACTGTGACATTCTCTCTCTCTCTCTCACTGTGACATTCTCTCTCTCTCTCTCTCTCACTGTGACATTCTCTCCCTCTCTCTCTCACTGTGACATTCTCTCTCTCTCACTATGACATTCTCTCTCTCCCTGCCTCTCTCTCACTGTGACATTGTGTCCCGCTCACTCTCACTGTGACATTGTCTCCCTCTCTCTCTCACTGTGACATTATCTCTCTCTCTCACTGTGACATTCTCTCTCTCACTGTGACATTCTCTCCCTCCCTCTCACTGTGACATTCTCTCCCTCTATCTCACTGAGACATTCTCTCCCTCTCTCTCACTGTGACATTCTCTCTCTCTTTCACTGTGACAATCTCTCTCTCTCACTGTGACATTCTCTCTCTCTCTCTCTCAATGTGACATTCTCTCTCTCTCTCTCAATGTGACATTCTCTCTCTCTCTCTCAATGTGACATTCTCTCTCTCTCTCTCTCACTGTGACATTCTCCCTCTCTCTCACTGTGACATTTTCTCTCTCTCTCTCTCTCTCTAACTGTGACATTCTCTCTCTCTCTCTCACTGCGACATTCGCTCTCTCACTCTCACTGTGACATTCTCTATCTCTCTCTCTCTCACTGTGACATTCTCTCTCTCTCACTCTCTCTCACAGTGACATTCTCTCTCTCTCACTGTGAAATTCTCTCTCTCAATGTGACATTCTCTCTCTCTCTCACTGTGACATTCTCTCTCTCTCACTGTGACATTCTCTCTCTCTCTCTCACTGTGACATTATCTCTCTCTCTCCCACTGTGACATTCTCTCTCTCTCTCTCTCTCACTGTGACAATCTCTCTCTCTCTCTCACTGTGACATTCTCTCTCTCTCTCTCTCACTGTGATATTCTCTCCCTCTCTCTCACTGTGATATTCTCTCCCTTTCTCGCACTGTGACATTCTCTCTCTCACTCTCAATGTGACATTCTCTCTCTCTCTCTCACTGTGACATTCTCTCTCTCTCTCACTGTGACATTCTATCACTGTCATTGTGACAATCTCCCTCTCTCTCTAACTGTGACATTCTCTCTCTATCTCTCTCTCTCACTGTGACATTCACCCTCTCAAACTCACTGTGACATTCTCCCTCTCTCTCTCAGTGTCACAATCTCTTCCTCTCTGACTGTGACATTCTCACTCACTCTCTCTCTCACTGTGACATTCTCTCTCTCTCTCACTCTCACAGTGACATTCTCTCTCTCTCTCACTCTCACAATGACATTCTCTCTCTCTCACTGTGACATTCCCTGTCTTTCTCACTGTGACATTCTCGCTCTCTCTCACTGTGACATTCTCGCTCTAACTGTGACATTCTCTCTCTCACTCACTGTGACATTATCACTCTCTCACTGTAACATACACTCTCTCTCTCTCTGTGACATTCTCTCTCTCTCAAAGTGACATTCTCTCTCTCTCTCTCACTCAATGTGACATTCTCTCTCTCTCTCACTGTGACATTCTCTCTCTCTCACTGTGACATTCTCTCTCTCTCTTTCACTTTGACATTCTCTCTCTCTCTCACTGTGACATTCTCTCTCGCTCTCACTGTGACATTCTCTCTCTTTCTCTCTCACAGTGACATTCTCTCCCTCTCTCTCACAGTGACATTCCCTCCCTCTCTCTCCCACAGTGACATTCTCTCTCTCTCTCTCTCACAGTGAAATTCTCTCTCTCTCTCTATCTCTGTGACATTCTCTCTCTCTCTCTCACTGTGACATTCTCTCTCTCTCTCTCTGTGACATTCTCTATCTCTCACTGTAACATTCTCTCTCTCTCTCTCACTGTGACATTCTCTCTCTCTCACTGTGACATTCTCTCTCTCTCTCTCACTGTGACATTCTCTCCCTCTCTCTCAATGTGACATTCTCCCTCTCTCACACTGTGACATTCTCTCTCTCACTCTCACTGTGACATTCTCTCACTCTCTCTCACTGTGACATTCTCTCTCTCTCACTGTGACATTCTCTCTCTCTCTCTCTCTCAATGTGACATTCTCTCTCTCTCTCACTGTGACATTCTCTCCCTCTCTCTCACTGTGACATTCTCTCCCTCTCTCTCACTTCGGCATGCTCTGTCTCTGTCTCACTCACTGTGACATTCTCTTTCTCACTGTGACATTCTCTCTCTCTCTCACTATGACATTCTCTCTCTCTCTCTCACTGTGACATTCTCTCCCTCTCACTGAGACATTCTCTCCCTCTCACTGAGACATTCTCTCTCTCTCACTGTGACATTCTCTCACTCTCTCTTACTGTGACATTCACTGTCTCACTGAGACATTCTCTCTCTTTCACTCACGTGACATTCTCTTCTCACTCACGTGACATTCTCACTAACGTGACATTCTCACTCTCTCACTCACGTGACATTCTGTCACTCTCACTCACATGACATTCTCTCTCTCTCTCACAGTAACATTCTCTCTCTCTCTCTCACTGTGACATTCTCTCTCTCTCTCTCACTGTGACATTCTCTCTCTCTCTCTCACTGTGACATTCTCTCTCTCTCACTGTGACATTCTCTCTCTCTCACTGTGACATTCTCACTCTCCCTCCCTCTCTCTCACTGTGACATTGTCTCTCTCTCTCTCTCACTTTGACATTCTCTCTCTCACTCTCTCACTGTGACATTCTCTCTCACTGTGACATTCTCTCTCTCTCTCTCACTCTCACAGTGACATTCTCTCTCTCTCTCACAGTGACATTCTCTCTCTCTCACTGTGACATTCTCGCTCTCTCTCACTGTGACATTCTCGCTCTGTGAAATTCTCTCTCTCTCTCACTGTGACAGTCTCTCTCTCTCTCACTGTGACATACTCCCTCTCTCTCTCACTGTGACATTCTCTCTCTCTCTCTCACTACGACATTCTCTTTCTCACTGTGACATTCTCTCTCTCTCTCTCTCTCTCACTGTGACATTCTCTCCCTCTCTCACTATGACATTCTGTCTCTCTCTCTCACTGTGACATTCTCTATCTCTCTCTCTGTGACATTCTCTCTCTCTCTCACTGTGACATTCTCTCTCTCTCTCACTGTGACATTCTCACTCTCTCTCTGAATGTGACATTCTCTCTCTCTCTCTCAATGTGACATTCTCTCTCTCTCTCACTGTGACATTCTCTCTCTCTCACTGTGACATTCTCTCTCTCTCTCTCTCAGTGACATTCTCTCACTCTCACAGTGAAAATCTCTCTCTCTCTCTTTCTCTCACTGTGACATTCTCTCTCTCTCTCACTGACATTCTCTCTCTTCTCTCTCCCTGACATTCTCTCTCTCTATCACTGAAATTCTCTCTCTTTCTCTCACTGACATTCTCTCTCTCTCTCTCACTGACATTCTCTCTCTCTCTCTCACTGACATTCTCTCTCTCTCTCTCACTGACATTCTCTCTCTCTCTCTCACTGACATTCTCTCTCTCTCTCTCACTGACATTCTCTCTCTCTCACTGACATTCTCTCTCTCTCTCACTGACATTCTCTCTCTCTCTCACTCACTGTGACATTCTCACTCTCACTCATGTGACATTCTCTCTCTCTCTCACTGTGACATTCTCTCTCTCTCTCAATGTGACATTCTCTCTCTCTCTCTCTCACTGTGACATTCTCTCTCTCTCTCTCACTGTGACATTCTCTCTCTCTCTCTCTCTCTCACTGTGACATTCTCTCACTCTCACACTTTGACATTCTCTATTTCTCTCTCTCACTGTGACATTCTCTCTCTCTCTCTCTTTCTCACTCTCTCTCACTGTGACATTCTCTCTCTCTCTCACTGCGAAATTCTGTCTCTCTCTCACTGTGACATTCTCTCTCTCTGTCTCTCACTGTGACATTCCCTCTCTCTCTCTCTCTCACTGTGACATTCTCTCTCTCTCTCTCACTGTGACATTCTCTCTCTCTCTCTCTCACTGTGACATTCTCTCTCTCTCTCTCACTGTGACATTCTCTCTCTCTCTCACTGTGAAATTTTCTCTCTCTCTCACTGTGACATTCTCTCTCTCTCTCACTGTGACATTCTCTCTCTCTCTCACTGTGACATTCTCTCTTTCACTCTCTCACTGTGACATTCTGTCTCACTCTCTCTGTGTGACATTCTCTATCTCTCTCTCTGTGAGATTCTCTCTCTCTCAAAGTGACATTCTCTCTCTCTCTCTCACTCAATGTGACATTCTCTCTCTCTCTCACTGTGACATTCTCTCTCTCTCACTGTGACATTCTCTCTCTCTCTCTCACTGTGACATTCTCTCTCTCTCTCACTGTGACATTCTCTCTCTCTCTCACTGTGACATTCTCTCTCTCTCTCACTGTGACATTCTCTCTCTTTCTCTCTCACTGTGACATTCTCTCCCTCTCTCTCACAGTGACATTCTCTCCCTCTCTCTCACAGTGACATTCTCTCTCTCTCTCTCTCACAGTGAAATTCTCTCTTTCTCTCTCTCTCTGTGACATTCTCTCTCTCTCTCTCACTGTGACATTCTCGCTCTCTCTCTCACTGTGACATTCTCTATCTCTCACTGTAACATTCTCTCTCTCACTGTGACATTCTCTCTCTCTCTCTCACTGTGACATTCTCTCTCTCTCTCTCACTGTGACATTCTCTCTCTCTCACTGTGACATTCTCTCTCTCTCTCTCTCACTGTGACATTCTCTCCATCTCTCTCAATGTGACATTCTCCCTCTCTCACTGTGACTTTCTCTCTCTCTCTCACTGTGACATTCCCTCTCTCACTCTCACTGTGACATTCTCTCACTCTCTCTCACTGTGACATTCTCTCTCTCTCACTGTGACATTCTCTCTCTCTCTCTCTCTCAATGTGACATTCTCTCTCTCTCTCACCGTGACATTCTCTCCCTCTCTCTCACTGTGACATTCTCTCCCTCTCTCTCACTTCGGCATGCTCTGTCTCTCTCTCACTCACTGTGACATTCTCTTTCTCACTGTGACATTCTCTCTCTCTCTCTCTCACTGTGACATTCTCTCTCTCTCACTGTGACATTCTCTCCCTCTCACTGAGACATTCTCTCCCTCTCACTGTGACATCCTCTCACTCTCTCTTACTGTGACATTCACTGTCTCACTGAGACATTCTCTCTCTTTCACTCACGTGACATTCTCTCTCTCTCACTCACGTGACATTCTCACTCTCACTCACGTGACATTCTCACTCTCTCACTCACGTGACATTCTGTCACTCTCACTCACGTGACATTCTCTCTCTCTCTCACAGTGACATTCTCTCTCTCTCTCTCACTGTGACATTCTCTCTCTCTCTCTCAATGTGACATTCTCTCTCTCTCTCTCACTGTGACATTCTCTCTCTCTCACTGTGACATTCTCTCTCTCTCACTGTGACATTCTCTCTCTCCCTCCCTCTCTCTCACTGTGACATTGTCTCTCTCTCTCTCACTTTGACATTCTCTCTCTCTCTCTCTCTCACTGTGTCATTCTCTCTCACTGTGACATTCTCTCTCTCTCTCTCTCTCTCACTGTGACATTCGATCTCTCTCACTGTGACATTCTCTCTCTCTCTCTCACTGTGACATTCTCTCTCTCTCTCTCTAACTGTGACATTCTCTCTCTATCTCTCTCTCTCACTGTGACATTCTCCCTCTCTCTCTCACTGTGACATTCTCTCTCTCTCTCTCTAACTGTGACATTCTCTCTCTATCTCTCTCTCTCACTGTGACATTCTCCCTCTCTCTCTCACTGTGACATTCTCTCTCTCTCTCTCTAACTGTGACATTCTCTCTCTATCTCTCTCTCTCACTGTGACATTCTCCCTCTCTATCTCACTGTGACATTCTCCCTCCCTCTCTCACTGTCACATTCTCTTCCTCTCTGACTTTGACATTCTCACTCTCTCTCTCACTGTGACATTCTCTCTCTGTCTCTCTCTCACTCTCACAGTGACTTTCTCTCTCTCTCTCACTCTCACTGTGACATTCTCGCTCTCTCACTGTGACATTCTCGCTCTCTCACTGTGACATTCTCGCTCTGTGACATTCTCTCACTCTCACTGTGACAGTCTCTCTCTCTCTCACTGTGACATACACTCTCTCTCTCACTGTGACATACTCCCTCTCTCTCTCACTGTGACATTCTCTCTCTCTCTCTCACTACGACATTCTCTTTCTCACTGTGACATTCTCTAACTCTCTCTCTCACTGTGACATTCTCTCCCTCTCTCTCTCACTGTGACATTCTGTCTCTCTCTCTCTCACTGTGACATTCTCTCTCTCTCACTGTGACATTCTCTCTCTCTCTCTCTCTCTCACTCACTGTGACATTCTCTCTCTCTCACTCATGTGACATCCTCTCTCTCTCACTGTGACATTCTCTCTCTCTCTCACTGTGACATTCTCTCTCTCTCTCTCTCACTGTGACATTCTCTCACTCTCTCACTTTGACATTCTCTATCTCTCTCTCTCACTGTGACATTCTCTCTCTCTCTCTTTCTCACTCACTCTCACTGTGACATTCTCTCTCTCTCTCTCACTGCGAAATTCTCTCTCTCTCACTGTGACATTCTCTCTTTCTGTCTCTCACTGTGACATTCCCTCTTTCTCTCTCTCACTGTGACATTCTCTCTCTCTCTCTCTCACTGTGACATTTTCTCTCTCTCTCTCACTGTGACATTCTCTCTCTCTCTCTCACTGTGACATTCTCTCTCTCTCTCTCACTGTGACATTCTCTCTCTCTCTCTCACTGTGACATTCTCTCTCTCTCTCAATGTGAAATTCTCTCTCTCTCTCACTGTGACATTCTCTCTCTCTCTCACTGTGACATTCTCTCTCTCTCTCACTGTGACATTCTCACTCTCTCTCTCTCACTGTGACATTCTCTCTCTCTCTCTCTCACTGTGACATTCTCTCTCTCTCTCTCACTGTGACATTCTCTCTCTCTCTGTCACTGTGACATTCTCTCTCTCGCTCTCTCTCACTGTGACATTCTCTCTCTCACTCACTTTGACATTCTCTCTCCCTCACTCACTCCCTGTGACATTCTCTCTCTCTCACTGTGACATTCTCTCTCTCTCTCTCACTGTGAAATTCTCTCACTCTCTCTCACTGTGACACTCTCGCTCTGTCACTGTGACATTCTCTCTATCTCACTGTGACATTCTCTCTCTCTAACTGTGACATTCTGCCTCTCCCTCCCTCTCTCTCACTGTGACATTGTCTCTCTCTCTCTCACTGTGACATTTTCTCTCTCTCTCTCTCACTGTGACATTCTCTCTCTCCCTCTCTCACTGTGACATTCTCTCTCTCTCTCTCTCACTGTGAAATTCTCCCTCTCTCTCACTGTGACATTTTCTCTCTCTCTCTCTAAATGTGGCATTCTCTCTCTCTCTCTCACTGTGACATTCGCTCTCTCACTCTCACTGTGACATTCTCTATCTCTCTCTCTCACAGTGACATTCTCTCTCTCTCACTGTGAAATTTTCTCTCTCTCTCACTGTGACACTCTCTCTCTCTGTCTCTCACTGTGACATTCCCTCTCTCTCTCACTCACTGCGACATTCCCTCTCTCTCTCTCTCACTATGACATTCTCTCTCTCTCTCTCACTGTGACATTCTCTCTCTCTCTCACTGTGACATTCTCTCTCTCTCTCACTGTGACATTCTCTCTCTCTCTCTCACTGCGACATTCTCTCTCTCTCTCTCTCACTGTGACATTCTCTCTCTCTCTCACTGTGACATTCTCTCACTCTCTTTCACTGTGACATTCTCTCTCTCTCTCTCACTGCGACATTCTCTCTCTCTCTCACTGTGACATTCTCTCTCTCTCACTGTTTCATTCTCTCTCTCTCTCACTGAGACATTCTCTCTCTTTCTCTCTCACTGTGACATTCTCTCTCTCTCTCTCACTGTGACATTCTCTCTCTCTCAGTGACATTCTCTCCGTCTCTCTCACTGTGACATTCTCTCTCTCACTCTCAATGTGACATTCTCTCTCTCGCTCTCACTGTGACATTCTCTCTCTCTCTCACTGTGACATTCTCTCTCTCTCTCACTGTGACATTCTCTCTCTCTCTCTCACTGTGACATTCTCTCAGTCTCTCACTGTGACATTCTCTCACTCTCTCTCACTGTGACATTCTCTCTCTCTCACTGTGACATTCTCTCTCTCTCACTGTGACATTCTCTCTCTCTCTCTTACTGTGACATTCACTGTCTCACTGTGACATTCTCTGTCTCTCACTCACGTGACATTCTCTCTCTCTCACTTACGTGACATTCTCTCTCTCTCTCACTGTGACATTCTCTCTCTCTCTCTCAATGTGACATTCTCTCTCTCCCTCTCTCACTGTGACATTCTCTCTCTCTCTCTCTAACTGTGACATTCTCTCTCTCTCTCACTGTGACATTCTCTCTCTCTCTCACTGTGACATTCTCTCTCTCTCTCTCACTGTGACATTATCTCTCTCACTCTCACTGTGACATTCTCTATCTCTCACTCTCACTGTGACATTCTCTCTCTCTCTCTCTCTTTCTCACTCTCTCTCACAGTGACATTCTCTCACTCTCTCTCACTGTGAAATTCTCTCTCTCTCTCACTGTGACATTCTCTCTCTCTGTCTCTCACTGTGACATTCTCTCTCTCTCTCTCTCACTGTGACATTCCCTCTCTCTCTCTCTCACTGTGACATTCCCTCTCTCTCTCTCTCACTGTGACATTCTCTCTCTCTCTCTCATTGTGACATTCTCTCTCTCTCTCTCACTGTGACATTCTCTCTCTCTCTCTCTCATTGTGACATTCTCTCACTCTCTTTCACAGCGACATTCTCTCTCTCTCACTGCGACATTCTCTCTCTCTCTCACTGTGACATTCTCTCTCTCTCACTGTGACATTCTCTCTCTCTCACTGTGACATTCTCTCTCTCACTGTGACATTCTCTCTCTCTGACTGAGACATTCTCTCTCTCTCACTGTGACATTCTCTCTCTCTCACTGTGACATTCACTCTCTCTTACTGTGACATTCACTGTCTCACTGTGACATTCTCTCTCTCTCACTCACGTGACATTCTCTCGCTCTCACTCACGTGACATTCTCTCTCTCTCACTCACGTGTCCTTCTCTCTCTCTCACTCACGTGTCATTCTCTCTCTGTCACTCACGTGACATTCTCTCTCTCACTCTCACTCACGTGACATTCTCTCCCTCTCTCTCACTGTGACATTCTCTCTCTCTGTTTCAATGTGACATTCTCTCTCTCTCTCTCTGTGACATTCTCTCTCTCTCTCTCACTTCGACATGCTCTCTCTCTCTCTCACTGAGACATTCTCTCTCTCACTGAGACATTCACTCTCTCTTACTGTGACATTCACTGTCTCACTGTGATATTCTCTCGCTCTCACTCACGTGACATTCTCTCTCTCTCACTCAAATGACATTCTCTCTCTCTCACTCACGTGACATTCTCTCACTCTCTCACTGTGACATTCTCTCTCTCTCTCACTGTGACATTCTCTCTCTCTCTCACTGTGACATTCTCTCTCTCTCTCAATGTGACATTCTCTCTCTCTCTCACTGTGACATTCTATCTCTCTCACTGTGACATTCTCTCTCTATCTCTCTCTCTCACTGTGACATTCTCCATCTCTATCTCACTGTGACATTCTCTGTCTGTCATTGTGACATTCTCCCTCTCTCTCTGTGACTTTCTCTCTCTATCTCTCTCTCTCACTGTGACATTCTCCATCTCTATCTCACTGTGACATTCTCTCTCACTCTCTCACTGTGACATTCCCTCTCTTTCTCACTGTGACATTCTCTCTCTCACTGTGACATTCTCTCTCTCACTGTGACATTCTCTCTCTCTCTCTCACTGTGACATTCTCTCACTCTCACTGTGACATTCTCTCACACTCACTGTGACATTCTCTCACACTCTCTCACTGTGACATTCTCTCTCACTCTCTGTGACAATCTCTCTCTCTCTCTCACTGTGACATTCTCTCTCTCTCTCTCACTGTGACATTCTCTCTCTCAATGTGACATTCTCTCTCTCACTCACTGTGACATTCTCTCCCTCTCTCTCACTGTGACATTCTGTCCCTCTCTCTCACTTCGACATGATCTCTCTCTCTCTCTCACTGTGACATTCTCTTCCTCACTGTGACATTCTCTCTCTCTCTCACTGTGACATTCTCTCCCTCTCTCTCACTGTGACATTCTGTCCCTCTCTCTCACTTCGACATGATCTCTCTCTCTCTCTCACTGTGACATTCTCTTTCTCACTGTGACATTCTCTTTCTCACTGTGACATTCTCTCTCTCTCTCACTATGACATTCTCTCTCTCTCTCACTATGACATTCTCTCTCTCTCTCACTGTGACATTCTCTATCTCTCACTGTGACATTCTCTCTCTCTCACTGAGACATTCTCTCTCTCTCACTGAGCCAGTCTCTCTCTCTCACTGTGACATTCTCTCTCTCTCACTGTGACATTCTCTCACTCTCTTTCTGTGACAATCACTCTCTCACTGTGACATTCTCTCTCTCTCACTCACGTGACATTCTCTCTCTCTCACTCACGTGACATTCTCTCTCTCTCACTCACGTGACATTCTCTCTCACTCACGTGACATTCTGTCTCACTCACGTGACATTCTCTCTCTCTCACTGTGACATTCTCTCTCTCCCTCTCTCACTGTGACATTCTCTCTCTCTCTCTCTCACTGTGACATTCTCCCTCTCTCTCACTGTGACATATTCTCTCTCTCTCTCTCTCTCTAACAGTGACATTCTCTGTCTCTCTCTCACTGTGACATTCGCTCTCTCACTCTCACTGTGACATTCGCACTCTCACTCTCTCACTGTGACATTCGCTCTCTCTCTCTCTCTTTCTCACTCTCTCTCACTGTGACATTCTCTTTCTCACTGTGACATTCTCTCTCTCTCTCACTGTGACATTCTCTCTCTCTCTCACTGTGACATTCTCTCTCTCTCACTGTGACATTCTCTCTCTCTCACTGAGACATTCTCTCTCTCTCACTGAGACATTCTCTCTCTCACTGTGACATTCTCTCTCTCTCACTGTGACATTCTCTCTCTCTCTTTCTGTGACATTCACTCTCTCACTGTGACATTCTCTCTCTCTCACTCACGTGACATTCTCTCTCTCTCACTCACGTGACATTCTCTCTCTCTCACTCACGTGACATTCTCTCTCACTCACGTGACATTCTGTCTCACTCACGTGACATTCTCTCTCTCTCTCACTGTGACATTCTCTCTCTCCCTCTCTCACTGTGACATTCTCTCTCTCTCTCTCTCACTGTGACATTCTCCCTCTCTCTCACTGTGACATATTCTCTCTCTCTCTCTCTCTAACTGTGACATTCTCTCTCTCTCTCTCACTGTGACATTCGCTCTCTCACTCTCACTGTGACATTCGCACTCTCACTCTCTCACTGTGACATTCGCTCTCTCTCTCTCTCTTTCTCACTCTCTCTCACAGTGACATTCTCTCTCTCTCACTGTGACATTCTCTCTCTCTCTCTCACAGTAACATTCTCTCTCTCTCTCTCTCACTGTCACATTCTCTCTCTCACTGTCACATTCTCTCTCTCACTGTCACATTCTCTCTCTCTCTCTCTCACTGTGACATTCCCTCTCCCTCTCACTGCGACATTCTCCCTCTCTCTCTCACTGTGACATTCTCTCTCTCTCTCACTGTGACATGATCTCACTCTCATTGTGACATTCTCTCTCTCTCATTGTGACATTCTCTCTCTCACTGTGACATTCTCTCTCTCACTGTGACATTCTCTCTCGCTCACTGTGACATTCTCTATCTCTCTCACGTTGATATTCTCTCTCTGTCATTGTGACATTCTCCCTCTCACTCTCACTGTGACATTCTCTCTCTCTCTCTCTCACTGTGACATTCTCCCTCTCTCTCTCACTGCGACATTCTCCCTCTCTCTCTCACTGCGACATTCTCTCTGTCTCTCTCTCACTGTGACATTCTCTCTCTCACTGTGACATTCTCTCTCTCACTGTGACATTCTCTCTCTATCTCTCTCACTGAGACATTCTATCTCTCTCTCTCACTGAGACATTCTCTCTCTCTCTCACTGTGACATTCTCTCTCTCTCTCACTGTGACATTCTCTCTCTCTCTCTCTGTGACATTCTCTCTCTCTCTCTCTGTGACATTCTCTCTCTCTCTCTCATTGTGACATTCTCTCTCTCACTGTGATATTCTCTATCTCTCTCACGGTGACATTCTTTCACTGTCATTGTGACATACTCCCTCTCTCTCTCACTGTGACATTCTCTCTCTCTCTCTCTCACTGTGACATTCTCGCTCTCTCTCTCACTGTGACATTCTCCCTCTCTCACTATGACATTCTCTTCCTCTCTCACTGTGACATTCTCTCTCTCTCACTTTCACTGTGACATTCTCTCTCTCTCACTCTCACTGTGACATTCTCTCTCTCTCTCACTCTCACTGTGACATTCTCACTCTCTCTCACTCTCACTGTGACATTCTCTCTCTCTCACTGTGACATTCTCTCTCTCTCTCTCACTGTGACATTCTCTCTCTCTGTCGAAGTGACAATCTCTCTCTCTCTCACTGTGATATTCTCTCTCTCTCTCTCTCTCTCACTGTGACATTCTCTCTCTCTCTCTCTCACTGTGACAATCTCTGTCTCAATCTCACACTGTGACATTCTCTCTCTCACTGTGACATTCTCTCTCTCACTGTGACATTCTCTCTCTCTCACTGTGACATTCTCTCTCTCTCACTGTGACATTCTCTCTCTCTCTCTCACAGTAACATTCTCTCTCTCTCTCTCACTGTCACATTCTCTCTCTCACTGTCACATTCGCTCTCTCACAGTCACATTCTCTCTCTCTCTCTCTCACTGTGACATTCCCTCTCCCTCTCACTGCGACATTCTCCCTCTCTCTCTCACTGTGACATTCTCTCTCTCTCCCACTGTGACATGATCTCCCTCTCATTGTGACATTCTCTCTCTCTCATTGTGACATTCTCTCTCTCACTGTGACATTCTCTCTCTCACTGTGACATTCTCTCTCGCTCACTGTGACATTCTCTATCTCTCTCACGTTGATATTCTCTCTCTGTCATTGTGACATTCTCCCTCTCACTCTCACTGTGACATTCTCTCTCTCTCTCTCTCACTGTGATATTCTCGCTCTCTCTCACTGTGACATTCTCCCTCTCTCTCTCACTGCGACATTCTCCCTCTCTCTCTCACTGTGACATTCTCTCTGTCTCTCTCTCACTGTGACATTCTCTCTCTCACTGTGACATTCTCTCTCTCACTGTGACATTCTCTCTCTCTCTCTCACTTTGACATTCTCTCTCTCTCTCACTGTGACATTCTCTCTCTCTCACTCACTGTGACATTCTCTCTCTCTCTCACTGTGACATTCTCTCTCTCTCTCACTGTGACATTCTCTCTCGCTCTCTCACTGTAACATTCTCACTCACTCTCTCACTGTAACATTCACTCTCTCACTGTGACATTCTCTCTCTCACTGTGACATTCTCTCTCTCTTCCTCTCACTGTGACATTCTCAGTCTCTCACTGTGACAGTCCCTCTCACTCTCACTGTGACATTCTCGCTCTCTCTCACTGTGACATTCTCTCTCTCTCACTCTCACTGTGACATTCTCTCTCTCTCTCACTCTCACAGTGACATTCTCTCTCTCTGTCACTCTCACTGTGACATTCTCTCTCTCTCACTGTGACAGTCCCTCTCTCTCTCACTGTGACATTCTCTCTCTCTCTCTCACTGTGACATTCTCTCTCTCTCTCACTGTGACAATCTCTCTCTCTCTCACTGTGATATTCTCTCTCTCTCTCTCTCTGTGACATTCTCTCTCTCTCTCTCACTCACTGTGACATTCTCTCTCTCTCTCTCTCACTGTGACATTCTCTCTCTCTCTCTCACTGTGAAATTCTCTCTCTCTCTCTCACTTTGACATTCTCTCTCTCTCTCGCACTGTGATATTCGCTCTCTCTTTCTCACTGGGACATTATCTCTCTCTCAGTGGGACATTCTCTCTCTCTCACTGGGACATTCTCTCTCTCTCTCTCTGAATGTGACATTCTCTCTCATTCTCTCTCTCACTGTCACATTCTCTCTCTCTCCCTCTCACTGTGACATTCTCTCTCTATCTCTCACTGTGACATTCTCTCTCTCTCTCTGAATGTGACATTCTCTCTCATTCTCTCTCTCACTGTCACATTCTCTCTCTCTCCCTCTCACTGTGACATTCTCCCTCTCTCTCTCTCACTGTGACATTCTCTCTCTCTCTCTCACTGTGACATTCCCTCTCTCTCTCTCACTGTGACATTCCCTCTCTCTCTCACTGTGACATTCTCTCTCTCTCACTGTGACATTCCCTCTCTCTCTCACTGTGACATTCTCTCTCTCTCTCTCACTGTGACATTCTCTCTCTCTCTCACTGTGACATTCTCTCTCTCTCTCACTGTGACATTCTCTCTCTCTCTCACTGTGACATTCTCTCTCTCTCTCTCACTGTGACATTCTTTCTCTGTCTCACTGTGACATTCTCTCTCTCTCTCTCACTGTGACATTCTCTCTCTCTCTCTCTGTGACATTCTCTCTCTCTCTCTCTGTGACATTCTCTCTCTCTCTCTCTGTGACATTCTCTCCCTATCTCTCTCACTGTGCCATTCTCTCTCTATCTCTCTCACTGAGACATTCTCTCTCTCTCTCTCACTGTGACATTCTCTCTCTCTCTCTCTCACTGTGACATTCTCTCTGTCTCTCACTGTGACATTCTCTCTCTCTCTCTCTCTGTGACATTCTCTCTCTCTCTCTCTGTGACATTCTCTCTCTCTCTCTCATTGTGACATTCTCTCTCTCACTGTGACATTCTCTATCTCTCTCACGGTGACATTCTTTCACTATCATTGTGACATACTCCCGCTCTCTCTCACTGTGACATTCTCTCTCTCTCTCTCTCACTGTGACATTCTCGCTCTCTCTCTCACTGTGACATTCTCCCTCTCTCTAACTGCGACATTCTCCCTCTCTCACTATAACATTCTCTTCCTCTCTCACTGTGACATTCTCTCTCTCTCACTTTCACTGTGACATTCTCTCTCTCTCACTCTCACTGTGACATTCTCTCTCTCTCACTCTCACTGTAACATTCTCTCTCTCACTGTGACATTCTCTCTCTCACTGTGACATTCTCTCTCTCACTGTGACATTCTCTCTCTCACTGTGACATTCTCTCTCTCTCTCACTGTAACATTCTCTCTCTATCTCTCACTGTGACATTCTCTCTCTCACTGTGACATTCTCTCTCTCTCACTCTCACTGTGACATTCTCAGTCTCTCACTGTGAAATTCTCGCTCTATCTCACTGTGACATTCTCCCTCTTTCTCTCACTGCGACATTCACCCTCTCTCTCTCACTGTGACATTCTCCTCCTCTCTCACTGTGACATTCTCTCTCTCTCACTCTCACTGTGACATTCTCTCTCTCTCTCACTCTCACAGTGACATTCTCTCTCTCTCTCACTCTCACTGTGACATTCTCTCTCTCTCACTGTGACAGTCCCTCTCTCTCTCACTGTGACATTCTCTCTCTCTCTCTCACTGTGACATTCTCTCTCTCTATCACTGTGACAATCTCTCTCTCTCTCGCTGTGATATTCTCTCTCTCTCTCTCAATGTGACATTCTCTCTCTCTCTCTCTCACTGTGACATTCTCTCTCTCTCTCTCACTGTGACATTCTCTCTCTCTCTCTCACTGCGACATTCTCTCTCTCTCACTGTGACATTCTCTCTCTCTCACTGTGACATTCTCTCTCTCTCGCTCTCTCTCACTGTGACATTCTCTCTCTCTCTCACTGTGACATTCTCTCTCTCTCTCACTGTGACATTCTCGTTTTCTCTCTCACTGTGACATTCTCTCTCTCTCTCACTGTGACATTCTCTCTCTCTCTCACTGTGACATTCTCTCTCTCTCTCACCGTCACATTCTCTCTGTCTCTCTCACTGTCACATTCTCCATCTCATTGTGACATTCTCTCTCTATCCCTCTCACTGTGACATTCTCTCTCTCTCTCTCACTGTGACATTCTCCTTGGCTCTCTCACTGTGACTTTTTCTCTCTCTCTTTCTCTCAAAGACATTCTCTCTCTCTCTCTCAGTGTGACATTCTCTCTCTCTGTCTCTCACACTTTGTCATTCTCTTTCTCTCTCTCACTGTGACATTCTCTCTCTCTCTCTCTCACTGTGACATTCCCTCTCTCTCTCTCCCACTGTGACATTCTCTCTCTCTCTCTCACTGTGACATTCTATCTCTCTCTCTCTCACTGTGACATTCTCTCTCTCTCTCTCTCACACTTTGTCATTCTCTTTCTCTCTCTCACTGTGACATTCTCTCTCTCTCTCTCTCACTGTGACATTCTCTCTCTCTCTCTCTCACTGTGACATTCTATCTCTCTCTCTCTCACTGTGACATTCTATCTCTCTCTCTCTCTCTCACTGTGACATTCTCTCTCCCTCACTGTGACATTCTCTCTCTCACTCTCTCACTGTGACATTCTCTCTCTCTCTCTCACTGTAACATTCTCTCTCTCTCTCTCACTGTGACATTCTCTCTCTCTCACTGTGACATTCTCTCTCTCTCACTGTGACATTCTCTCTCTCAATGTGACATTCTCTCTCTCACTCACTGTGACATTCTCTCCCTCTCTCTCACTGTGACATTCTGTCCCTCTCTCTCACTTCGACATGATCTCTCTCTCTCTCACTGTGACATTCTCTTTCTCACTGTGACATTCTCTCTCTCTTTCACTGTGACATTCTCTCTCTCTCTCACTGTGACATTCTCTCTCTCTCACTGAGACATTCTCTCTCTCTCACTGAGACATTCTCTCCCTCTCACTGTGACATTCTCTTTCTCACTGTGACATTCTCTCTCTCTTTCACTGTGACATTCTCTCTCTCTCTCACTGTGACATTCTCTCTCTCTCACTGAGACATTCTCTCTCTCTCACTGAGACATTCTCTCTCTCTCACTGTGACATTCTCTCACTCTCTTATGTGACATTCACTCTCTCACTGTGACATTCTCTCTCTCTCACTGTGACATTCTCTCTCTCTCTCTCACTTTGACATTCTCTCTCTCTCTCTCTCTCACTGTGACATTCTCTCTCTCTCTCACTCTCACTGTGACATTCTCTCTCTCTCTCACACTGTGAAATTCTCTCTCTCTCTCACTCTCACTGTGACATTCTCTCTCTCTCTCACTCTCACTGTGACATTCTCTCTCTCTCTCTCACTGTGACATTCTCTCTCCCTCACTGTGACAGTCCCTCTCTCTCTCACTGTGACATTCTCTCTCTCTCTCTCTCACTGTGACATTCTCTCTCTCTCTCACTGTGACATTCTCTCTCTCTCTCACTGAGACATTCTATCTCTCTCTCTCTCACTGTGACATTCTATCTCTCTCTCTCTCTCACTGTGACATTCTCTCTCCCTCACTGTGACATTCTCTCTCTCACTCTCTCACTGTGACATTCTCACTCTCTCTCTCACTGTAACATTCTCTCTCTCTCTCTCACTGTGACATTCTCTCTCCCACTGTGACATTCTCTCTCTCACTGTGACATTCTCTCTCTCTCCCTCTCACTGTGACATTCTCTCTCTCTCTCTCACTGTGACATTCTGTCTCCCACTGTGACATTCTCTCTCTCACTGTGACATTCTCTCTCTCTCACTCTCACTGTGACATTCTCCCTCTATCTCTCTCTCTGTGACATTCTCTCTCTATCTCTCTCACTGTGACATTCTCTCTCTCTCTCTCACTGTGACATTCTCTCTCTCTCTCACTGTGACATTCTCTCTCTCTCTCACTGTGACATTCTCTCTCTCTCTCACTGTGACATTCTCTGTCTCTCTCACTGTGACATTCTCTCTCTCTCTCTCACTGTGACATTCTCTCTCTCTCTCACTGTGACATTCTCTCTCTCTCATTGTGACATTCTCTCTCTCTCATTGTGACATTCTCTCTCTCACTGTGACATTCTCTCTCGCTCACTGTGACATTATGTCTCTCACTGTGACATTCGCTCTCTCTCACTCTCACTGTGACATTCTCTCTCTCTCTCACTCTAACTGTGACATTCTCTCTCTCTCTAACTCTCACTGTGACATTCTCTCTCTCTCACTGAGACAGTCCCTCTCTCTCTCACTGTGACATTCTCTCTCTCTCTCACTGTGACATTCTCTCTCTCTCTCTCACTCTCACTGTGACATTCTCTCTCTCTCTCACTGTGACATTCTCTCTCTCTCTCACTGTGACATTCTCTCTCTCTCTCACTGTGACATTCTCTCTCTCTCTCTCTCTCACACACAGTGACATTCTCTCTCTCTCTCTCTCTCACACAGTGACATTCTCTCTCTCTCACTGTGACATTCTCTCTCTCTCTCACTGTGACATTCTCTCTCTCTCTCTCACTGTGACATTCTCTCTCTCTCTCTCACTGTGACATTCTCTCGCTCTCTCTCTCACTGACATTCTCTCTCTCTCTCTCACTGTGACATTCTCTCTCTCTCTCTCTGACATTCTCTCTCTCTCTCTGACATTCTCACTCTCTCTCTCTCTCTCTCTCTCTCACTGTGACATTCTATCTCTCTCTCTCTCTCACTGTGGCATTCTCTCTCTCTCTCTCACTTTGTCATTCTCTCTCTCTCTCACTGTGACATTCTTTCTCTCTCACTGTGACATTCTCTCTCTCTCTATCTCTCACTGTGACATTCTCCCTCTCTCTCTCACTGCGACATTCTCCCTCTCTCTCTCACTGTGACATTCTCTCTCTCTCACTCTCACTGTGACATTCTCTCTCTCTCTCACTCTCACTGTGACATTCTCTCTCTCTCACTGTGACAGTCCCTCTCTCTCTCACTGTGACATTCTCTCTCTCTCTCTCACTGTGACATTGTCTCTCTCTCTCACGGTGACAATCTCTGTCTCTCTCACTGTGACATTCTCTCTCTCTCTATCTCTCACTGTGACATTCTCCCTCTCTCTCTCACTGCGACATTCTCCCTCTCTCTCTCACTGTGACATTCTCTCTCTCTCACTCTCACTGTGACATTCTCTCTCTCTCTCACTCTCACTGTGACATTCTCTCTCTCTCACTGTGACAGTCCCTCTCTCTCTCACTGTGACATTCTCTCTCTCTCTCTCACTGTGACATTGTCTCTCTCTCTCACGGTGACAATCTCTGTCTCTCTCACTGTGATATTCTCTCTCTCTCTCTCACTGTGACATTCTCTCTCTCTCTCTCTCACTGTGACATTCTCTCTCTCTCTCTCACTGTGACATTCTCTCTCTCTCTCTCTCACTGTGACATTCTCTCTCTCTCTCACTGTGACATTCTCTCTCTCTCTCACTGAGACATTCTATCTCTCTCTCTCTCACTGTGACATTCTCTCTCTCTCTCTCACTGTGACATTCTCTCTCTCTCTCACTGTGACATTCTCTCTCTCTCTCACTGTGACATTCTCTCTCTCTCTCACTGTGACATTCTCTCTCTCTCTCTCACTGTGACATTCTTTCTCTGTCTCACTGTGACATTCTCTCTCTCTCTCTCACTGTGACATTCTCTCTCTCTCTCTCTGTGACATTCTCTCTCTCTCTCTCTGTGACATTCTCTCTCTCTCTCTCTGTGACATTCTCTCCCTATCTCTCTCACTGTGCCATTCTCTCTCTATCTCTCTCACTGAGACATTCTCTCTCTCTCTCTCACTGTGACATTCTCTCTCTCTCTCTCTCACTGTGACATTCTCTCTGTCTCTCACTGTGACATTCTCTCTCTCTCTCTCTCTGTGACATTCTCTCTCTCTCTCTCTGTGACATTCTCTCTCTCTCTCTCATTGTGACATTCTCTCTCTCACTGTGACATTCTCTATCTCTCTCACGGTGACATTCTTTCACTATCATTGTGACATACTCCCGCTCTCTCTCACTGTGACATTCTCTCTCTCTCTCTCTCACTGTGACATTCTCGCTCTCTCTCTCACTGTGACATTCTCCCTCTCTCTAACTGCGACATTCTCCCTCTCTCACTATAACATTCTCTTCCTCTCTCACTGTGACATTCTCTCTCTCTCACTTTCACTGTGACATTCTCTCTCTCTCACTCTCACTGTGACATTCTCTCTCTCTCACTCTCACTGTAACATTCTCTCTCTCACTGTGACATTCTCTCTCTCACTGTGACATTCTCTCTCTCACTGTGACATTCTCTCTCTCACTGTGACATTCTCTCTCTCTCTCACTGTAACATTCTCTCTCTATCTCTCACTGTGACATTCTCTCTCTCACTGTGACATTCTCTCTCTCTCACTCTCACTGTGACATTCTCAGTCTCTCACTGTGAAATTCTCGCTCTATCTCACTGTGACATTCTCCCTCTTTCTCTCACTGCGACATTCACCCTCTCTCTCTCACTGTGACATTCTCCTCCTCTCTCACTGTGACATTCTCTCTCTCTCACTCTCACTGTGACATTCTCTCTCTCTCTCACTCTCACAGTGACATTCTCTCTCTCTCTCACTCTCACTGTGACATTCTCTCTCTCTCACTGTGACAGTCCCTCTCTCTCTCACTGTGACATTCTCTCTCTCTCTCTCACTGTGACATTCTCTCTCTCTATCACTGTGACAATCTCTCTCTCTCTCGCTGTGATATTCTCTCTCTCTCTCTCAATGTGACATTCTCTCTCTCTCTCTCTCACTGTGACATTCTCTCTCTCTCTCTCACTGTGACATTCTCTCTCTCTCTCTCACTGCGACATTCTCTCTCTCTCACTGTGACATTCTCTCTCTCTCACTGTGACATTCTCTCTCTCTCGCTCTCTCTCACTGTGACATTCTCTCTCTCTCTCACTGTGACATTCTCTCTCTCTCTCACTGTGACATTCTCGTTTTCTCTCTCACTGTGACATTCTCTCTCTCTCTCACTGTGACATTCTCTCTCTCTCTCACTGTGACATTCTCTCTCTCTCTCACCGTCACATTCTCTCTGTCTCTCTCACTGTCACATTCTCCATCTCATTGTGACATTCTCTCTCTATCCCTCTCACTGTGACATTCTCTCTCTCTCTCTCACTGTGACATTCTCCTTGGCTCTCTCACTGTGACTTTTTCTCTCTCTCTTTCTCTCAAAGACATTCTCTCTCTCTCTCTCAGTGTGACATTCTCTCTCTCTGTCTCTCACACTTTGTCATTCTCTTTCTCTCTCTCACTGTGACATTCTCTCTCTCTCTCTCTCACTGTGACATTCCCTCTCTCTCTCTCCCACTGTGACATTCTCTCTCTCTCTCTCACTGTGACATTCTATCTCTCTCTCTCTCACTGTGACATTCTCTCTCTCTCTCTCTCACACTTTGTCATTCTCTTTCTCTCTCTCACTGTGACATTCTCTCTCTCTCTCTCTCACTGTGACATTCTCTCTCTCTCTCTCTCACTGTGACATTCTATCTCTCTCTCTCTCACTGTGACATTCTATCTCTCTCTCTCTCTCTCACTGTGACATTCTCTCTCCCTCACTGTGACATTCTCTCTCTCACTCTCTCACTGTGACATTCTCTCTCTCTCTCTCACTGTAACATTCTCTCTCTCTCTCTCACTGTGACATTCTCTCTCTCTCACTGTGACATTCTCTCTCTCTCACTGTGACATTCTCTCTCTCAATGTGACATTCTCTCTCTCACTCACTGTGACATTCTCTCCCTCTCTCTCACTGTGACATTCTGTCCCTCTCTCTCACTTCGACATGATCTCTCTCTCTCTCACTGTGACATTCTCTTTCTCACTGTGACATTCTCTCTCTCTTTCACTGTGACATTCTCTCTCTCTCTCACTGTGACATTCTCTCTCTCTCACTGAGACATTCTCTCTCTCTCACTGAGACATTCTCTCCCTCTCACTGTGACATTCTCTTTCTCACTGTGACATTCTCTCTCTCTTTCACTGTGACATTCTCTCTCTCTCTCACTGTGACATTCTCTCTCTCTCACTGAGACATTCTCTCTCTCTCACTGAGACATTCTCTCTCTCTCACTGTGACATTCTCTCACTCTCTTATGTGACATTCACTCTCTCACTGTGACATTCTCTCTCTCTCACTGTGACATTCTCTCTCTCTCTCTCACTTTGACATTCTCTCTCTCTCTCTCTCTCACTGTGACATTCTCTCTCTCTCTCACTCTCACTGTGACATTCTCTCTCTCTCTCACACTGTGAAATTCTCTCTCTCTCTCACTCTCACTGTGACATTCTCTCTCTCTCTCACTCTCACTGTGACATTCTCTCTCTCTCTCTCACTGTGACATTCTCTCTCCCTCACTGTGACAGTCCCTCTCTCTCTCACTGTGACATTCTCTCTCTCTCTCTCTCACTGTGACATTCTCTCTCTCTCTCACTGTGACATTCTCTCTCTCTCTCACTGAGACATTCTATCTCTCTCTCTCTCACTGTGACATTCTATCTCTCTCTCTCTCTCACTGTGACATTCTCTCTCCCTCACTGTGACATTCTCTCTCTCACTCTCTCACTGTGACATTCTCACTCTCTCTCTCACTGTAACATTCTCTCTCTCTCTCTCACTGTGACATTCTCTCTCCCACTGTGACATTCTCTCTCTCACTGTGACATTCTCTCTCTCTCCCTCTCACTGTGACATTCTCTCTCTCTCTCTCACTGTGACATTCTGTCTCCCACTGTGACATTCTCTCTCTCACTGTGACATTCTCTCTCTCTCACTCTCACTGTGACATTCTCCCTCTATCTCTCTCTCTGTGACATTCTCTCTCTATCTCTCTCACTGTGACATTCTCTCTCTCTCTCTCACTGTGACATTCTCTCTCTCTCTCACTGTGACATTCTCTCTCTCTCTCACTGTGACATTCTCTCTCTCTCTCACTGTGACATTCTCTGTCTCTCTCACTGTGACATTCTCTCTCTCTCTCTCACTGTGACATTCTCTCTCTCTCTCACTGTGACATTCTCTCTCTCTCATTGTGACATTCTCTCTCGCTCACTGTGACATTATGTCTCTCACTGTGACATTCGCTCTCTCTCACTCTCACTGTGACATTCTCTCTCTCTCTCACTCTAACTGTGACATTCTCTCTCTCTCTAACTCTCACTGTGACATTCTCTCTCTCTCACTGAGACAGTCCCTCTCTCTCTCACTGTGACATTCTCTCTCTCTCTCACTGTGACATTCTCTCTCTCTCTCTCACTCTCACTGTGACATTCTCTCTCTCTCTCACTGTGACATTCTCTCTCTCTCTCACTGTGACATTCTCTCTCTCTCTCACTGTGACATTCTCTCTCTCTCTCACTGTGACATTCTCTCTCTCTCTCTCTCTCACACACAGTGACATTCTCTCTCTCTCTCTCTCTCACACAGTGACATTCTCTCTCTCTCACTGTGACATTCTCTCTCTCTCTCACTGTGACATTCTCTCTCTCTCTCTCACTGTGACATTCTCTCTCTCTCTCTCACTGTGACATTCTCTCGCTCTCTCTCTCACTGACATTCTCTCTCTCTCTCTCACTGTGACATTCTCTCTCTCTCTCTCTGACATTCTCTCTCTCTCTCTGACATTCTCACTCTCTCTCTCTCTCTCTCTCTCTCACTGTGACATTCTATCTCTCTCTCTCTCTCACTGTGGCATTCTCTCTCTCTCTCTCACTTTGTCATTCTCTCTCTCTCTCACTGTGACATTCTTTCTCTCTCACTGTGACATTCTCTCTCTCTCTATCTCTCACTGTGACATTCTCCCTCTCTCTCTCACTGCGACATTCTCCCTCTCTCTCTCACTGTGACATTCTCTCTCTCTCACTCTCACTGTGACATTCTCTCTCTCTCTCACTCTCACTGTGACATTCTCTCTCTCTCACTGTGACAGTCCCTCTCTCTCTCACTGTGACATTCTCTCTCTCTCTCTCACTGTGACATTGTCTCTCTCTCTCACGGTGACAATCTCTGTCTCTCTCACTGTGACATTCTCTCTCTCTCTATCTCTCACTGTGACATTCTCCCTCTCTCTCTCACTGCGACATTCTCCCTCTCTCTCTCACTGTGACATTCTCTCTCTCTCACTCTCACTGTGACATTCTCTCTCTCTCTCACTCTCACTGTGACATTCTCTCTCTCTCACTGTGACAGTCCCTCTCTCTCTCACTGTGACATTCTCTCTCTCTCTCTCACTGTGACATTGTCTCTCTCTCTCACGGTGACAATCTCTGTCTCTCTCACTGTGATATTCTCTCTCTCTCTCTCACTGTGACATTCTCTCTCTCTCTCTCTCACTGTGACATTCTCTCTCTCTCTCTCACTGTGACATTCTCTCTCTCTCTCTCTCACTGTGACATTCTCTCTCTCTCTCACTGTGACATTCTCTCTCTCTCTCACTGAGACATTCTATCTCTCTCTCTCTCACTGTGACATTCTATCTCTCTCTCTCTCTCACTGTGACATTCTCTCTCCCTCACTGTGACATTCTCTCTCTCACTCTCTCACTGTGACATTCTCTCTCTCTCTCTCACTGTAACATTCTCTCTCTCTCTCTCACTGTGACATTCTCTCTCCCACTGTGACATTCTCTCTCTCACTGTGACATTCTCTCTCTCTCCCTCTCACTGTGACATTCTCTCTCTCTCTCTCACTGTGACATTCTGTCTCCCACTGTGACATTCTCTCTCTCTCACTCTCACTGTGACATTCTCGCTCCCACTGTGACATTCTCTCTCTCACTGTGACATTCTCCCTCTATCTCTCTCTCTGTGACATTCTCTCTCTATCTCTCTCACTGTGACATTCTCTCTCTCTCTCTCACTGTGACATTCTCTCTCTCTCTCACTGTGACATTCTCTCTCTCTCTCACTGTGACATTCTCTGTCTCTCTCACTGTGGCATTCTCTCTCTCTCTCTCACTGTGACATTCTCTCTCTCTCTCACTGTGACATTCTCTCTCTCTCATTGTGACATTCTCTCTCTCTCATTGTGACATTCTCTCTCTCACTGTGACATTCTCTCTCGCTCACTGTGACATTATGTCTCTCACGGTGACATTCTCTCTCTGTCATTGTGACATTCTCCCTCTCTCTCTCACTGTGACATTCTCTCTCTCTCTCACTGTGATATTCTCGCTCTCTCTCACTGTGACATTCTCCCTCTCTCTCTCACTGCGACATTCTCCCTCTCTCTCTCTCACTGTGACATTCTCCTCCTCTCTCACTGTGACATTCTCTCTCTCTCACTGTGACATTCGCTCTCTCTCACTCTCACTGTGACATTCTCTCTCTCTCTCACTCTAACTGTGACATTCTCTCTCTCTCTAACTCTCACTGTGACATTCTCTCTCTCTCACTGTGACAGTCCCTCTCTCTCTCACTGTGACATTCTCTCTCTCTCTCACTGTGACATTCTCTCTCTCTCTCTCTCTCTCACTGTGACATGCTCTCTCTCTCTCACTGTGACATTCTCTCTCTCTCTCTCTCTCACACACAGTGACATTCTCTCTCTCTCTCTCTCTCTCACACAGTGACATTCTCTCTCTCTCACTGTGACATTCTCTCTCTCTCTCACTGTGACATTCTCTCTCTCTCTCTCACTGTGACATTCTCTCTCTCTCTCTCACTGTGACATTCTCTCGCTCTCTCTCTCACTGTGACATTCTCTCTCTCTCTCTCACTGTGACATTCTCTCTCTCTCTCTCTGACATTCTCTCTCTCTCTCTCTGACATTCTCACTCTCTCTCTCTCTCTCTCTCTCTCTCACTGTGACATTCTATCTCTCTCTCTCTCTCACTGTGACATTCTCTCTCTCTCTCTCACTTTGTCATTCTCTCTCTCTCTCACTGTGACATTCTCTCTCTCTCTATCTCTCACTGTGACATTCTCCCTCTCTCTCTCACTGCGACATTCTCCCTCTCTCTCTCACTGTGACATTCTCTCTCTCTCACTCTCACTGTGACATTCTCTCTCTCTCTCACTCTCACTGTGACATTCTCTCTCTCTCACTGTGACATTCCCTCTCTCTCTCACTGTGACATTCTCTCTCTCTCTCTCACTGTGACATTGTCTCTCTCTCTCATGGTGACAATCTCTGTCTCTCTCACTGTGATATTCTCTCTCTCTCTCTCACTGTGACATTCTCTCTCTCTCTCTCTCACTGTGACATTCTCTCTCTCTCTCTCACTGTGACATACTCTCTCTCTCTCTCCCACAGTGACATTCTCTCTCTCTCTCTCTCTCTCTCACTGCGACATTCTCTCTCTCTCACTGTGACATTCTCTCTCTCTCTCTCTCACTGTGACATTCTCTCTCTCTCTCACTGTGACATTCTCTCTCTATCACTGTGACATTCCTTCTCTCTCTCACTGTGACATTCTCTCTCTCTCTCACTTTGACATTCTCTCTCTCACTCTCTCTCACTGTGACATTCTCTCTCTCTCTCTCACTGTGACATACTCTCTCTCTCTCTCCCACAGCGACATTCTCTCTCTCTCTCTCTCACTGCGACATTCTCTCTCTCTCACTGTGACATTCTCTCTCTCTCTCTCACTGTGACATTCTCTCTCTCTCTCACTGTAACATTCTCTCTCTCTCTCACTGTGACATTCTCTCTCTATCACTGTGACATTCCTTCTCTCTCTCACTGTGACATTCTCTCTCTCTCTCACTTTGACATTCTCTCTCTCTCTCACTTTGACATTCTCTCTCTCTCTCTCTCACTGTGACATTCTCTCTCTCTCTCTCACTATGACATACTCTCTCTCTCTCTCCCACAGCGACATTCTCTCTCTCTCTCTCTCACTGCGACATTCTCTCTCTCTCACTGTGACATTCTCTCTCTCTCTCTCACAGTGACATTCTCTCTCTCTCTCACTGTGACATTCTCCCTCTATCACTGTGACATTCCTTCTCTCTCTCACTGTGACATTCTCTCTCTCTCTCACTTTGACATTCTATCTCTCTCTCTGTGTGACATTCTCTCTCTCTCTCTGTGACATTCTCTCTCTCTCACTGTGACATTCTCTCTCTCTCTCACTGTGACATACTCTCTCTATCTCACACGTTGACAGTCTCTCTCTCTCACTGTGACATTCTCTCTCTCTCACTGTCTCACTGCGACATTCTCTCTCTCTCTCTCTCACTGTGACATTCTCTCTCTCTCTCTCACTCTCTCTCACTGTGACATTCTCTCTCTCTCTCTCACTGTGACAATCTCTCTCTCTCTCTCACTGTGACATTCTCTCTCTGTCACTCTCACTGTGACATTCTGTCTCTCTGTCACAGTGACAATCTCTCTCTCTCTCACTGTGATATTCTCTCTCTCTCTCTCTCTCACTGTGACATTCTCTCTCTCTCTCTTTCTCACTGTGACATTCTGTCTCTCTCTCTCTTACACGTTGACAGTCTCTCTCTCTCACTGTGACATTCTCTCTCTCTCTCTCACTGCGACATTCTCTCTCTCTCTCTCACTGTGACATTTTCTCTCTCTCTCTCACTCACTCTCACTGTGACATTCTCTCTCTCTCTTTCTCACTGTGACAATCTCTCTCTCTCTCTCTCACTGTGACATTCGCTCTCTCTCTCACTGTGACATTCTCTCTCTCTCTCTCACCGTCACATTCTCTCTCTCTTTCCCTGTCACATTCTCTCTCTCTCTCACTGTCACATTCTCTCTCTCTCTCACTGTGATATTCTCTCTCTCTCCCTCTCACTGTGACATTCTCTCTCTCTCTCTCTCTCTCTCACTGTGACATTCTCTCTCTCTCTCTCACTGTGACATTCTCTCTCACTCACTCTCACTGTGACATTCTCTCTCTCTCTTTCTCACTGTGACAATCTCTCTCTCTCTCTCTAACTGTGACATTCTCTCTCTCTCTCACTGTGACATTCTCTCTCTCTCTCTCACCGTCACATTCTCTCTCTCTTTCACTGTCACATTCTCTCTCTCTCTCACTGTCACATTCTCTCTCTCTCTCACTGTGACATTCTCTCTCTCTCCCTCTCACTGTGACATTCTCTCTCTCTCTCTCTCTCTCTCTCTCACTGTGACATTCTCTCTCTCTCTCTCACTGTGACTTTTTCTCTCTTTCTCTCTCTCACTGTGATATTCTCTCTCTGTCACTGTGACATTCTCTCTCTCTCACTGTGACATTCTCTCTCTCTCACTGTGACATTCTCTCGTTCTCTCTCTCTCACTGACATTCTCTCTCTCTCTCTCTCACTCACACAGTGACACTATCTCTCACTGTGACATTTTCTCTCTCTCTCTCTCTCACTGCGACATTCTCACTCTCTCACTGACATTCTCTCTCTCACTGTGAAATTCTCCCTCTCTCCCTCTCACTGTGACATTCTCACTCTCTCACTGTGACATTCTCTCTCTCTCTCACTGTGACACTCTCTCTCTCTCTCACTGTGATATTCTCTCTCTCTCTCACTGTGATATTCTCTCTCTCTCTCCGTGACATTCTCTCTATCTCTCTGTGACATTCTCTCTCTCTCTCACTGTGACATTCTCTCCCTCTCATTGTGACATTCTCTCTCTCTCATTGTGACATTCTCTCTCTCACTGTGACATTCTCTCTCGCTCACTGTGACATTCTCCATCTCTCTCACGGTGACATTTACTCTCTGTCATTGAGACATTCTCTCTCTCTCTCTCACTGTGACATTCTCCCTCTCTCTCTCACTGCGACATTCTCCCTCTCTCTCTCACTATGACATTCTCTCTCTCTCTCTCTGACTGTGACATTCTCTCTCTCACTGTGACATTCTCTCTCTCACTGTGACATTCTTTCTCTCACTGTGACATTCTCTTTCTCTCACTGTGACATTCTCTCTCTCTCACTGTGACATTCTCTCTCTCTCTCTCACTGTAACATTCTCTCTCTCTCTCTCACTGTGACATTCTCTCTCTCACTGTGACATTCTCTCTCTCACTGTGAAATTCTCTCTCTCACTGTGACATTCTCTCTCTCTCCCTCTCACTGTGACATTCTCAGTCTCTCACTGTGACATTCTCTCTCTCTCTCACTGTGACATTCTTGCTCTCTCTCACTGCGACACTCACCCTCTCTCTCTCACTGTGACATTCTCCTCCTCTCTCACTGTGACATTCTCTCTCTCTCACTCTCACTGTGACGTTCTCTCTCTCTCTCACTCTCACAGTGACATTCTCTCTCTCTCTCACTCTCAGTGACATTCTCTCTCTCTCTCACTCTCACTGTGACATTCTCTCTCTCTCACTGTGACAGTCCCTCTCTCTCTCACTGTGACATTCTCTCTCTCTCTCTCTCACTGTGACATTCTCTCTCTCTCTCTCTCACTGTGACATTCTCTCTCTCTCTCTCTCACTGTGACATTCTCTCTCTCTCTCACTGTGATAATCTCTCTCTCTCTCACTGTGATATTCTGTCTCTCTCTCTGTCTCTCACTGCGACATTCTCTCTCTCTCTCTCACTGTGACATTCTCTCTCTCTCTCACTGACATTCTCTCTTTCTCTCTCAATGTGACATTCTCTCTTTCTCTCACTGTGACATTCTCTCTTTCTCTCACTGTGACATTCTCTCTCTCTCTCTCACCGTCACATTCTCTCTCTCTCTCACTGTCACATTCTCCATCTCATTGTGACATTCTCTCTCTATCCCTCTCACTGTGACATTCTCTCTCGCTCTCTCACTGTGACATTCTCTCTCTCTCTCTCTCTCTCTCACTGTGACATTCTTTCTCTCTCTCTCTGTCTCACTGTGACATTCTCTCTCTCTCTCTCTCTCCCAGTGACATTCTCTCTCTCTCTCTCTCTCCCTGTGACAATCTCTCTCTCTCTCTCACACTGTGGCATTCTCTCTCTCACTGTGACGTTCTCTCTCTCTCACTGTGACATTCTCTCCCCCTCACTGTGACATTCTCTCTCTCTCCCTCTCACTGAGACATTCTCACTCTCTCACTGTGACATTCTCTCTCTCTCTCACTGTGACATTCTCTCTCTCTCCCTCTCTGACATTCTATCTCTCTCTCTCTGTGACATTCTATCTCTCTCTCTCTCTCTCTGTGACATTCTCTCTCTATCTCTCTCACTGTGACATTCTCTCTCTATTTCTCTGACGGTGACATTCTCTCTCTGTCATTGTGACATTCTCCCTCTCTGTCTCAGTGTGACATTCACTCTCTCTCTCTCTCTCACTGTGATGGTCTCGCTCTCTCTCACGGTGACATTCTCCCTCTCTCTCTCACAGTGACATTCTCCCTCTCTCTCTCACTGTGACATTCTCCTCCTCTCTCACTGTGACATTCTCTCTCTCTCTCTCTCACACAGTGACATTCTATCTCTCTCACTCTCACATTCTCTCTCTCTCTCTCTCTCACTGCGCCATTCTCTCTCTCTCTCTCACTGTGACATTCTCTCTCTCTCTCTCACTGTGACATTCTCTCTCTCTCTCTCACTGTGACATTCTCTCTCTCTCTCTCACTGTGACATTCTCTCTCTCTCTCTCACTGTGACATTCTCTCTCTCTCTCTCACTGTGACTTTCTATCTCTCTCTCTCTCTCACTGTGACATTCTCTCTCTCTCTCACACAGTGACATTCTCTCTCTCTCACTGTGACATTCTCTCTCTCTCTCTCTCACTGCGACATACTCTCTCTCTCTCTCACTGTGACATTCTCTCTCTCTCTCTCTCTCTCTCACTGTGACATTCTCTCTCTCTCTCTCACTGTGACATTCTCTCTCTCTCTCACTGTGACATTCTCTCTCTCTCTCTCACCGTCACATTCTCTCTCTCTCTCACTGTCACATTCTCTGTCTCTCTCACTGTCACATTCTCTCTCTCTCCCTCTCACTGTGACATTCTCTCTCTCTCTCTCAAAGGACATTATCTCTCTCGCTCTCACTGTTACTTTTTTTCTCTCTCTCTCTCACCCAGTGACATTCTCTCTCTCTCACTGTGACATTGTCTTTCTCTCTCACTGTGACATTCTCTCTCTCACTGTGACATTCTCTCGCTCTCTCTCTCACTGACATTCTCTCTCTCTCTCTCACTGTGACATTCTCTCTCTCTCTCTCTCTGTGACATTCTCTCTCTCTCTCTCTCTCTGTGAAATTCTCACTCTCTCTCTCTCTCTCTCACTGTGACATTCAATCTCTCTCTCTCACTGTGACATTCTCTCTCTCTCTCTCACACTTTGTCATTCTCTCTCTCTCACTGTGACATTCCCTCTCTCTCTCTCTCACTGTGACATTCTCTCTCTCTCTCTCTCACTGTGACATTCTATCTCTCTCTCTCTCTCACTGTGACATTCTATCTCTCTCTCTCTCTCACTGTGACATTCTATCTCTCTCTGTCTCTCTCACTGTGACATTCTCTCTCTCTCTCTCACTGTGTTATTCTCTCTCTCACTGTGACAATCTCTCTCTCTCTCTCTCACTGTGCCATTCTCTCATTCTCTCGGTATCTCTCACTGTGACATTTTTCTCTCTCTCTCACTGTGACATTCTCTCACTGTCACATGACATTCTATCTCTCTCACTGTGACATTCTCTCTCTCACTCTCTCTCACTGTGACAATCTCTCTGTGGGTCTCTCTCACTGTGACATTTTTCTCTCTCTCACTGTGACATTCTCACTCTCTCTCTCTCTCTCCCACTCTGACATTCTCTCTCACTCTCACTGTGACATTCTCTCACTGTCACGTGACATTCTCCCTCTCATACTGTGACATTCTCTCTCTCAGTGAGACATTCTCTCTCTCACTATGACATTCTCTCTCTCTCACTGTGACATTCTCTCTCTCTCTCTCACTGTAACATTCTCTCTCTCTCACTGTGACATTCTCTCTCTCACTGTGACATTCTCTCTCTCTCCCTCTCACTGTGACATTCTCACTCTCTCACTGTGACATTCTCTCTCTCTCTCACTGTGACATTCTCCCTCTCTCTCACTGTGACATTCTATCTCTCTCTCTGTGACATTCTCTCTCTCTCTCTCTCTCTGTGACATTCTCTCTCTCTCTCTCTCTGTGACATTCTCTCTCTATCACTCTCACTGTGACATTCTCCCTCTCTCTCTCACTGTCACATTCTCCCTCTCTCTCTCACTGTGACATTCACTCTCTCTCTCACTGTGACATTCTCCCTCTCCCTCTCACTGTGACATTCTCCCTCTCTCTCTCACTGTGACATTCTCTCTCTCTCTCTCACTGTGACATTCTCACCGTCTCATTGTGACATTCTCTCTCTCTCATTTTGACATTCTCTCTCTCACTGTGACATTATCTCTCGCTCACTGTGACATTCTCCATCTCTCTCACGGTGACATTCTCTCTCTGTCATTGTGACATTCTCCCTCTCTCTCTCACTGTGACATTCTATCTCTCTCTCTCACTATGACATTCTCTCTCTCTCTCTCTCACTGTGACATTCACTCTCTCACTGAGACATTCTTTCTCTCACTGTGACATTCTCTCTCTCTCACTGTGACATTCTCTCTCTCTCTCTCACTGTCACGTTCTCTCTCTCTCTCACTGTCACATTCTCTCTCTCACTGTGACATTCTCTCTCTCACTGTGACATTCTCTCTCTCACTGTGACATTCTCTCTCTATTTCTCTGACGGTGACATTCTCTCTCTGTCATTGTGACATTCTCCCTCTCTCTCTCACTGTGACATTCACTCTCTCTCTCTCTCTCACTGTGATAGTCTCGCTCTCTCTCACGGTGACATTCTCCCTCTCTCTCTCACAGTGACATTCTCCCTCTCTCTCTCACAGTGACATTCTCCCTCTCTCTCTCACTGTGACATTCTCCTCCTCTCTCACTGTGACATTCTCTCTCTCTCTCACACAGTGACATTCTATCTCTCTCACTCTCACATTCTCTCTCTCTCTCTCTCTCACTGCGCCATTCTCTCTCTCTCTCTCTCACTGTGACATTCTCTCTCTCTCTCTCACTGTGACATTCTCTCTCTCTCTCTCACTGTGACATTCTCTCTCTCTCTCTCACTGTTACATTCTCTCTCTCTCTCTCACTGTGACTTTCTATCTCTCTCTCTCTCTCACTGTGACATTCTCTCTCTCTCTCACACAGTGACATTCTCTCTCTCTCACTGTGACATTCTCTCTCTCTCTCTCTCACTGCGACATACTCTCTCTCTCTCTCACTGTGACATTCTCTCTCTCTCTCTCTCTCACTGTGACATTCTCTCTCTCCCTCTCACTGTGACATTCTCTCTCTCTCTCACTGTGACATTCTCTCTCTCTCTCTCACCGTCACATTCTCTCTCTCTCTCACTGTCACATTCTCTGTCTCTCTCACTGTCACATTCTCTCTCTCTCCCTCTCACTGTGACATTCTCTCTCTCTCTCTCAAAGGACATTATCTCTCTCGCTCTCACTGTTACTTTTTTTCTCTCTCTCTCTCACCCAGTGACATTCTCTCTCTCTCACTGTGACATTGTCTTTCTCTCTCACTGTGACATTCTCTCTCTCACTGTGACATTCTCTCGCTCTCTCTCTCACTGACATTCTCTCTCTCTCTCTCACTGTGACATTCTCTCTCACTCTCTCTCTGTGACATTCTCTCTCTCTCTCTCTCTCTCTGTGACATTCTCACTCTCTCTCTCTCTCTCTCACTGTGACATTCAATCTCTCTCTCTCACTGTGACATTCTCTCTCTCTCTCTCTCACTTTGTCATTCTCTCTCTCTCACTGTGACATTCCCTCTCTCTCTCTCTCACTGTGACATTCTCTCTCTCTCTCTCTCACTGTGACATTCTATCTCTCTCTCTCTCTCACTGTGACATTCTATCTCTCTCTCTCTCTCACTGTGACATTCTATCTCTCTCTCTCTCTCACTGTGTTATTCTCTCTCTCACTGTGACAATCTCTCTCTCTCTCTCACTGTGCCATTCTCTCATTCTCTCGGTATCTCTCACTGTGACATTTTTCTCTCTCTCTCACTGTGACATTCTCTCACTGTCACATGACATTCTATCTCTCTCACTGTGACATTCTCTCTCTCACTCTCTCTCACTGTGACATTCTCTCTCTCTCATTGTGACATTCTCTCTCTCTCATTGTGACATTCTCTCTCTCTCATTGTGACATTCTCTCTCTCAGTGTGACATTCTCTCTCTCTCTCACGGTGACATTCTCTCTCTGTCATTGTGACATTCTCCCTCTCTCACTCACTGTGACATTCTCTCTCTCTCTCTCTCACTGTGATATTCTCACTCTCTCTCACTGTGACATTCTCCCTCTCTCTCTCACTGCGACATTCTCCCTCACTCTCTCACTGTGACATTCTCCTCCTCTCTCACTGAGACATTCTCCTCCTCTCTCACTGTGACATTCTCTCTCTCTCACTCTCACTGTGACATTCTCTCTCTCTCTCATTCTCACTGTGACATTCTCTCTCTCTCCTACTCTCACTGTGACATTCTCTCTCTCTCACTGTGACAGTCCCTCTCTCTCTCACTGTGACATTCTCTCTCTCTCTCACTGTGACATTGTCTCTCTCTCTCACTGTGACAATCTCTCTCTCTCACTGTGATATTCTCTCTCTCTCTCACTGTGACATTCTCTCTCTCTCTCTCTCACTGTGACATTCTCTCTCTCTCTCACTGTGACATTCGCTCTCTCTCTCTCTCTCTCACACAGTGACATTCTCTCGCTCTCACTGCGACATTCTCTCTCTCTCTCACTGCGACATTCTCTCTCTCTCACTGTGACCTTCTGTCTCTCTCTCTCTCTCTCACTGTGACATTCTCTCTCTCTCTCACTGTGACATTCTCTCTCTCTCATTGTGACATTCTCTCTCTCACTGTGACATTCTCTCTCGCTCACAGTGACATTCTCCATCTCTCTCACGGTGACATTATCTCTCTGTCATTGTGACATTCTCCATCTCTCTCTCACTGTGACATTCTATCTTTCTCTCTCTCTCACTGTGATATTCTCGCTCTCTCTCACTGACATTCTCCCTCTCTCTCTCACTGCGACATTCTCCCTCTCTCTCTCACTATGACATTCTCTCTCTCTCTCTCTCTCACTGTGACATTCTCTCTCTCACTGAGACATTCTCTCTCTCACTGTGACATTCTGACTCTCTCTCTGTGACATTCTCTCTCTCTCTCTCACTGTCACATTCTCTCTCTCTCTCTCACTGTGACATTCTCTCTCTCACTGTGACATTCTCTCTCTCTCCCTCTCACTGTGACATTCTCAGTCTCTAACTGTGACATTCTCCCTCTCTCTCTCACAGTGACATTCTCCCTCTCTCTCTCACAGTGACATTCTCCCTCTCTCTCTCACTGTGACATTCTCCTCCTCTCTCACTGTGACATTCTCTCTCTCTCTCACACAGTGACATTCTATCTCTCTCACTCTCACTTCTCTCTCTCTCTCTCTCTCACTGCGCCATTCTCTCTCTCTCTCTCTCACTGTGACATTCTCTCTCTCTCTCTCACTGTGACATTCTCTCTCTCTCTCTCACTGTGACATTCTCTCTCTCTCTCTCACTGTTACATTCTCTCTCTCTCTCTCACTGTGACTTTCTATCTCTCTCTCTCTCTCACTGTGACATTCTCTCTCTCTCTCACACAGTGACATTCTCTCTCTCTCACTGTGACATTCTCTCTCTCTCTCTCTCACTGCGACATACTCTCTCTCTCTCTCACTGTGACATTCTCTCTCTCTCTCTCTCTCACTGTGACATTCTCTCTCTCCCTCTCACTGTGACATTCTCTCTCTCTCTCACTGTGACATTCTCTCTCTCTCTCTCACCGTCACATTCTCTCTCTCTCTCACTGTCACATTCTCTGTCTCTCTCACTGTCACATTCTCTCTCTCTCCCTCTCACTGTGACATTCTCTCTCTCTCTCTCAAAGGACATTATCTCTCTCGCTCTCACTGTTACTTTTTTTCTCTCTCTCTCTCACCCAGTGACATTCTCTCTCTCTCACTGTGACATTGTCTTTCTCTCTCACTGTGACATTCTCTCTCTCACTGTGACATTCTCTCGCTCTCTCTCTCACTGACATTCTCTCTCTCTCTCTCACTGTGACATTCTCTCTCACTCTCTCTCTGTGACATTCTCTCTCTCTCTCTCTCTCTCTGTGACATTCTCACTCTCTCTCTCTCTCTCTCACTGTGACATTCAATCTCTCTCTCTCACTGTGACATTCTCTCTCTCTCTCTCTCACTTTGTCATTCTCTCTCTCTCACTGTGACATTCCCTCTCTCTCTCTCTCACTGTGACATTCTCTCTCTCTCTCTCTCACTGTGACATTCTATCTCTCTCTCTCTCTCACTGTGACATTCTATCTCTCTCTCTCTCTCACTGTGACATACTATCTCTCTC
This sequence comes from Isurus oxyrinchus, assembly GCA_026770705.1. Classification (NCBI taxonomy): domain Eukaryota; kingdom Metazoa; phylum Chordata; class Chondrichthyes; order Lamniformes; family Lamnidae; genus Isurus; species Isurus oxyrinchus. Next base: position 32,716,569 of record JANJGN010000021.1, read on the forward strand.
TCTCTCTCACTGTGTTATTCTCTCTCTCACTGTGACAATCTCTCTCTCTCCCTCACTGTGCCATTCTCTCATTCTCTCGGTATCTCTCACTGTGACATTTTTCTCTCTCTCTCACTGTGACATTCTCTCACTGTCACATGACATTCTATCTCTCTCACTGTGACATTCTCTCTCTCTCTCACTCTCACTGTGACATTCTCTCTCTCTCATTGTGACATTCTCTCTCTCTCATTGTGACATTCTCTCTCTCTCATTGTGACATTCTCTCTCTCAGTGTGACATTCTCTCTCTCTCTCACGGTGACATTCTCTCTCTGTCATTGTGACATTCTCCCTCTCTCACTCACTGTGACATTCTCTCTCTCTCTCTCTCACTGTGATATTCTCACTCTCTCTCACTGTGACATTCTCCCTCTCTCTCTCACTGCGACATTCTCCCTCACTCTCTCACTGTGACATTCTCCTCCTCTCTCACTGAGACATTCTCCTCCTCTCTCACTGTGACATTCTCTCTCTCTCACTCTCACTGTGACATTCTCTCTCTCTCTCATTCTCACTGTGACATTCTCTCTCTCTCCTACTCTCACTGTGACATTCTCTCTCTCTCACTGTGACAGTCCCTCTCTCTCTCACTGTGACATTCTCTCTCTCTCTCACTGTGACATTGTCTCTCTCTCTCACTGTGACAATCTCTCTCTCTCACTGTGATATTCTCTCTCTCTCTCACTGTGACATTCTCTCTCTCTCTCTCTCACTGTGACATTCTCTCTCTCTCTCTCTCACTGTGACATTCTCTCTCTCTCTCACTGTGACATTCGCTCTCTCTCTCTCTCTCTCACACAGTGACATTCTCTCGCTCTCACTACGACATTCTCTCTCTCTCTCACTGCGACATTCTCTCTCTGTCACTGTGACCTTCTGTCTCTCTCTCTCTCTCTCACTGTGACATTCTCTCTCTCTCTCACTGTGACATTCTCTCTCTCTCATTGTGACATTCTCTCTCTCACTGTGACATTCTCTCTCGCTCACAGTGACATTCTCCATCTCTCTCACGGTGACATTATCTCTCTGTCATTGTGACATTCTCCATCTCTCTCTCACTGTGACATTCTATCTTTCTCTCTCTCTCACTGTGATATTCTCGCTCTCTCTCACTGACATTCTCCCTCTCTCTCTCACTGCGACATTCTCCCTCTCTCTCTCACTATGACATTCTCTCTCTCTCTCTCTCTCACTGTGACATTCTCTCTCTCACTGAGACATTCTCTCTCTCACTGTGACATTCTGACTCTCTCTCTGTGACATTCTCTCTCTCTCTCTCACTGTCACATTCTCTCTCTCTCTCTCACTGTGACATTCTCTCTCTCACTGTGACATTCTCTCTCTCTCCCTCTCACTGTGACATTCTCAGTCTCTAACTGTGACATTCTCTCTCTCTCTCACTGTGACATTCTCTCTCTCTCTCACCGTCACATTCTCTCTCTATCTCACTGTCACATTCTCCATCTCATTGTGACATTCTCTCTCTATCCCTCTCACTGTGACATTCTCTCTCTCTCTCTCACTGTGACATTCTGTCTCGCTCTCTCACTGTGACTTTTTCTCTCTCTCTCTCTCTCACTGACATTCTCTCTCTCTCCCTCACTGTGACATTCTCTCTCTCTATCTCTCTCTCTCTGTGACATTCTCACTCTCTCTCTCTCTCTCACTGTGACATTCTATCTCTCTCTCTCTCACTGTGACATTCTCTCTCTCGCTCTCACTGCGACATTCTCTCTCTATCACTCTCACTGCGACATTCTCTCTCTCTCTCACTGCGACATTCTCTCTCTCTCTCACTCTCAGTGACATTCTCTCTCTCTCTCACTCTCACTGTGACATTCTCTCTCTCTCTATGTGACAATCCCTCTCTCGCACACTGTGACAATTTTTCTCTCTCTCACTGTGACATTCTCTCTCTCTCTCACTGTGACATTCTCTCTCTCTCTCACAGTGAAAATCTCTCTCTCTCACTGTGACAATCTCTCTCTCTCTCACAGTGATATTCTCACTCTCTCTCACTGTGACATTCTCTCTCTCTCTCTCTCTCACTGTGACATTCTCTCTCTCTCTCTCTCACTGTGACTTTCGCTCTCTCTCTCTCGCACTGTGACATTCTCTCTCTCTCTCACTGTGACATTCTCTCTCTCTCTCACTGTGACATTCTCTCTCTCTCTCACTGTGACATTCTCTCTCTCTCTCCCACCGTCACATTCTCTCTCTCTCTCACCGTCACATTCTCTCTCTCTCACACTGTCACATTCTCTCTCTCTCTCACTGTCACATTCTCTCTCTCTCTCACTGTGACATTCTCTCTCTCTCTCCCACCGTCACATTCTCTCTCTCTCTCACCTTCACATTCTCTCTCTCTCACACTGTCACATTCTCTCTCTCTCTCACTGTCACATTCTCTCTCTCTCTCACTGTCACATTCTCTCTCTCTCTCACTGTGACATTCTCTCTCTCTCCCTCTCACTGTGACACTCTCTCTCTCTCTCTCTGTGACTTTTTCTCTCTCTCTAACTGACATTCTCTCTCTCTCTCACTGTGACATTCTCTCTCTCTCACTGTGACATTCTCTCTCTCTCTCTCACTGTGACATTCTCTCTCTCTCTCTCACTATGACATTCTCTCTCTCTCACTGTGACATTGTCTCTCTCTCTCTCACTGTGACATTCTCTCGCTCTCTCTCTCTCACTGACATTCTCTCTCTCTCTCACTGTGACATTCACTCTCCCTCTCTCTGTGACATTCTCACTCTCTCTCTCTCTCTCTCACTGTGACAATCTCTCTCTGTCTCTCACTGTGACATTCTCTCTCTCTCTCACTCTCATTGTGACATTCTCTCTCTCTCATTGTGACATTCTCTCTATCTCTCACTGTGACATTCTCTATCTCTGTCACAGTGTCAATCTCTCTCTCTCTCACTGTGATATTCTCTCTCTCTCTCTCACTGTGACATTCTCTCTATCTCTCTCTCTCTCTCACTGTGACATTCTCTCTCTCTCTCACTGTGACATTCTCTCTCTCTCTCTCTCACTGCGACATTCTCTCTCTCTCTCTCACTGTGACATTCTCTCTCTCTCTCTCACTCTCTCTCACTGTGACATTCTCTCTCTCTCTCTCACTGTGACAATCTCTCTCTCTCTCTCACTGTGACATTCTCTCTCTCTCTCTCAATGTGACATTCTCTCTCTCTCTCACTTTGACATTCTCTCTCTCTCTCACTGTGACATTCTCTCTCTCTCTCTCACAGTCACATTCTCTCTCTCTCTCACTGTCACATTCTCTCTCTCTCCCTCTCACTGTGACATTCTCTCTCTCTCTCTCTCTCACTGTGACATTCTCTCTCTCTCTCTCTCACTGACTTTTTCTCTCTCTCACCCTCTCACTGACATTCTCTCTCTCTCTCACTGTGACATTCTCTCTCTCTCTCACTGTGACAATCTCTCTCTCTCTCACTGTGACATTCTCTCTCTCTCACTGTGTCATTCTCTCTCTCTCTCTCTCACTGTGACATTCTCTCTCTCTCTCACTGTGACATTCTCTCTCTCTCTCTCACTGTGACATTCTCTCGCTCTCAATCTCTGTGACATTCTCACTCTCTCTCTCTCTCTCACTGTGACATTCTATCTCTCTCTCTCTCTCACTGTGACATTCTCTCTCTCTCACTGTGACATTCTCTCTCTCTCACTGTGACATTCTCTCTCTCTCACTGTGACATTCTCTCTCTCTCTCTCTCTCTCACTGCGACATTCTCTCTCTCTGACTGTGACATTCTCTCTCTCTCTCTCACTGTGACATTCTCTCTCTCTCTCTCACTGTGACATTCTCTCTCTCTCTCTCACTGTGACATTCTCTCTCTCTCTCACTGTGACATTCTCTCTCTCTCTCACTGTGACATTCTCTGTCTCTCTCAGCGTCACATTCTCTCTCTCTCTCCCACCGTCACATTCTCTCTCTCTCTCACCGTCACATTCTCTCTCTCTCACACTGTCACATTCTCTCTCTCTCTCACTGTCACAATCTCTCTCTCTCTCACTGTCACATTCTCTCTCTCTCTCACTGTCACATTCTCTCTCTCTCTCTCTCACTGTGACATTCTCTCTCTCTCACTGTGACATTCTCTCTCTCTCTCACTATGACATTCTCTCTCTCTCTCTCACTATGACATTCTCTCTCTCTCACTGTGACATTGTCTCTCTCTCTCTCACTGTGACATTCTCTCGCTCTCTCTCTCTCACTGACATTCTCTCTCTCTCTCTCTCACTGTGACATTCACTCTCTCACTGTGACATTCTCTCTCTCTCACTGTGACATTCTCTCTCTCTCTCTCACTGTGACATTCTCTCTCTCTCTCACTGTGACATTCTCTCTCTCTCTCACTGTGACATTCTCTCTCTCTGTCACTGTGACATTCTCTCTCTCTCTCTCTCTCACTGTGACATTCTCTCTCTCGCTCACTGTGACATTCTCTCTCTCTCTCTCACTGTGACATTCTCTCGCTCTCTCTCTCTCACTGACATTCTCTCTCTCTCTCTCACTGTGACATTCTCTCTCTCTCAATCTCTGTGACATTCTCACTCTCTCTCTCTCTCACTGTGACATTCTATCTCTCTCTCTCTCTCTCACTGTGACAATCTCTCTCTGTCTCTCACTGTGACATTCTCTCTCTCTCTCACTCTCATTGTCACATTCTCTCTCTCTCATTGTGACATTCTCTCTATCTCTCACTGTGACATTCTCTCTATCTCTCACTGTGACATTCTCTATCTCTGTCACAGTGTCAATCTCTCTCTCTCTCACTGTGATATTCTCTCTCTCTCTCTCTCTCACTGTGACATTCTCTCTAGCTCTCTCTCTCTCACTGTGACGTTCTCTCTCTCTCTCACTGTGACATTCACTCTCTCTCTCTCTCACTGCGACATTCTCTCTCTCTCTCTCACACTCTCTCACTGTGACATTCTCTCTCTCTCTCTCACTGTGACAATCTCTCTCTCTCTCTCACTGTGACATTCTCTCTCTCTCTCTCACGGTCACATTCTCTCTCTCTCTCTCACGGTCACATTCTCTCTCTCTCTCTCACAGTCACATTATCTCTCTCTCTCACAGTCACATTCTCTCTCTCTCTCACTGTCACATTCTCTCTCTCTCCCTCTCACTGTGACATTCTCTCTCTCTGTCTCTCTCACTGTGACATTCTCTCTCTCTCTCACTGTGACTTTTTCTCTCTCTCACTCTCTCACTGTGACATTCTCTCGCTCTCTCACTGTGACATTCTCTCTCTCTCTCACTGTGACATTCTCTCTCTCTCACTGTGTCATTCTCTCTCTCTCTCTCTCTCACTGTGACATTCTCTCTCTCTCTCACTGTGACATTCTCTCTCTCTCTCACTGTCACATTCTCTCTCTCTCTCACTGTCACATTCTCTCTCTCTCTCTCACTGTGACATTCTCTCGCTCTCTCTCTCTCACTGTGACATTCTCTCTCTCTCTCTCACTGTGACATTCTCTCTCTCTCAATCTCTGTGACATTCTCACTCACTCTCTCTCTCACTGTGACATTCTATCTCTCTCTCTCTCTCACTGTGACATTCTCTCTCTCTCACTGTGACATTCTATCTCTCTCACTGTGACATTCTCTCTCTCTCTCTCTCTCTCACTGCGACATTCTCTCTCTCTCTCGCTGACTGTGACATTCTCTCTCTCTCTCTCACTGTGACATTCTCTCTCTCTCTCTCAATGTGACATTCTCTCTCTCTCTCACTGTGACATTCTCTCTCTCTCTCACTGTCACATTCTCTGTCTCTCTCACTGTCACATTCTCTCTCTCTCCCTCTCACTGTGACATTCTCTCTCTCTCTCTCAATGGACATTCTCTCTCTCGCTCTCACTGACATTCTCTCTCTCACTCTCTAACTGTGACATTCTCTCTCTCTCTCACTGTGACATTCTACCTCTCTCTCTCTCACTGTGACATTCTCTTTCTCTCTCACTGTGACATTCTCTCTCTCTCTCACTGTGACATTCTCTCTCTCTCTCACTGTGACATTCTCTCTCTCTCTCACTGTGACATTCTCTCGCTCTCTCTCTCACTGACATTCTCTCTCTCTCTCTCATTGTGACATTCTCTCTCTATCAATCTCTCTCTGTGACATTCTCTCTCTCTCTGTGACATTCTCACTCTCTCTCTCTCACTGTGACATTCAATCTCGCTCTCTCACTGTGACGTTCTCTCTCTCTCTCACTTTGTTATTCTCTCTCTCTCTCTCACTGTGACATTCTCTCTCTCTCTCTCACTGTGACATTCTCTCTCTCTCTCACACTGTGACATTCTATCTCTCTCTCTCTCTCTCTCAGTGTCATTCTATCTCTCTCTCTCTCTCTCACTGTGACATTCAATCTCGCTCTCTCACTGTGACATTCTCTGTCTCTCTCTCAGTGTCATTCTCTCTCTCACTGTGACAATCTCTCTCTCTCTCTCTCTCTCACTGTGAAATTCTCACTCTCTCTCTCTCTCCCACTCTGACATTCTCTCTCACTCTCACTGTGACAATCTCTGCCTCCCTCTCACACTGTGACATTCTCTCTCACTGTGACATTCTCTCTCTCACTGTGACATTATCTCTCTCTCACTGTGACATTCTCTCTCTCTCTCACTGTGACTTTCTCTCTCTCTCTCACTGTGATATTCTCTCTCTCTCTCACTGTGACATTCGCTCTCTCTCTCTCACTGTGACATTCTCTCTCTCTCTCTCACTGTGACATTCTCTCTCTCTCTCACTGTGACATTCTCTCTCTCTCTCACTGTCACATTCTCTCTTCTTCTCACTGTCACATTCTCTCTCTCTCTCACTGTCACATTCTCTCTCTCTCTCACTGTCACATTCTCTCTCTCTCTCACTGTCACATTCTCTCTCTCTCACTGTGACCTTCTCTCTCTCTCCCTCTCACAGTGACATTCTCTCTCTCTCTCTCTCACTGTGACATTCTCTCTCTCTCTCTCTCACTGTGACTTTTTCTCTCTCTCTCTCTCTGACAATCTCTCTCTCTCTCTCTGTGACATTCTCTCTCTCTCTCACTGTGACATTCTCTCTCTCTCACTGTGACATTCTCTCTCTCTCTCACTCTGACATTCTCTCTCTCTCTCTCACTGTGACATTCTCTCTCTCTCACTGACATTCTCCCTCTCCCTCTCACTGTGACATTCTCTCTCTCTCTCTCTCTGACATTCTCACTCTCTCTCTCTGTCTCTCTCTCTCACTGTGACATTCTCTCTCTCTCTCTCTCTCACTGTGACATTCTCTCCCTCTCTCTATCTCTCACTGTGACATTCTCCCTCTCTCTCTCACTGCGACATTCTCCCTCTCTCTCTCACTGTGACATTCTCTTCCTCTCTCACTGTGACATTCTCTCTCTCTCACTCTCACTGTGACATTCTCTCTCTCTCTCACTCTCACTGTGACATTCTCTCTCTCTCTCACTCTCACTGTGACATTCTCTCTCTCTCTCCCTCTCACTGTGACATTCTCACTCTCTCACTGTGACATTCTCTTCCTCTCTCACTGTGACATTCTCTCTCTCTCACGGTGACATTCTCTCTCTATCTCACTGTGACATTCTCTCTCTATCTCACTGTGACATTCTCTCTCTCTCTCTCACTGTGACATTCTCTCGCTCTCTCTCTCACTGTGACATTCGCTCTCTCTCTCTGTGACATTCTCACTCTCTCTCTCTCTCTCACTGTGACATTCTATCTCTCTCTCTCACTGTGACATTCTCTCTCTCTCTCTCACTTTGTCATTCTCTCTCTCTCTCTCTCACTCTGACATTCTCTCTCTCTCTCACTGTGACATTCTCTCTCTCTCTCTCTCACTGTGACATTCTCTCTCTCTCTCACTGTGACATTCACTCTCTCTCTCACTGTGACATTCTCTCTCTCTCTCACTGTGACATTCTCTCTCTCTCTCTCTCACTGTGACATTCACTCTCTCTCTCTCAATGTGACATTCTCGCTCTCTCTCTCACTGTAACATTCTCCCTCTCTCTCTCACTGCGACATTCTCCCTCTCTCTCTCACTGTGACATTCTCTTCCTTTCTCACTGTGACATTCTCTCTCTCTCTCACTCTCACTGTGACATTCTCTCACTCTCTCACTCTCACTGTGACATTCTCTCTCTCTCTCACTCTCACTGTGACATTCTCTCTCTCTCTCCCTCTCACTGTGACATTCTCACTCTCTCTCACTGTGACATTCTCTCTCTCACTGTGACATTCCCTCTCTCTCTCACTGTGACATTCTCTCTCTCACTGTGACATTCTCTCTCTCACTGTGACATTCTCTCGCTCTCTCTCTCACTGTGACATTCTCTCGCTCTCTCTCTCACCGTGACATTCTCTCTCTGTCTCTCTCACTGTGACATTCTCTCTCTCTCTCTCACTGTGACATTCTCTCTCTCTCTCACTGTGACATTCTCTCTCACGGTGATATTCTCTCTCTCTCTCACTGTGACATTCTGCTTCTCTCTCTCACTGTGACATTCTCTCTCTCTCTCTCACTGTGACATTCCCTCTCTCTCACTGTGACATTCTCTCTCTCTCACTGTGACATTCTCTCTCTCTCTCACTCTGACATTCTCTCTCTCTCTCTCACTGTGACATTCTCTCTCTCTCACTGACATTCTCCCTCTCCCTCTCACTGTGACATTCTCTCTCTCTCTCTCTCTGACATTCTCACTCTCTCTCTCTCTCTCTCTCTCTCTCACTGTGACATTCTCTCTCTCTCTCTCTCTCACTGTGACATTCTCTCCCTCTCTCTATCTCTCACTGTGACATTCTCCCTCTCTCTCTCACTGCGACATTCTCCCTCTCTCTCTCACTGTGACATTCTCTTCCTCTCTCACTGTGACATTCTCTCTCTCTCACTCTCACTGTGACATTCTCTCTCTCTCTCACTCTCACTGTGACATTCTCTCTCTCTCTCACTCTCATTGTGACATTCTCTCTCTCTCTCCCTCTCACTGTGACATTCTCACTCTCTCACTGTGACATTCTCTTCCTCTCTCACTGTGACATTCTCTCTCTCTCACGGTGACATTCTCTCTCTATCTCACTGTGACATTCTCTCTCTATCTCACTGTGACATTCTCTCTCTCTCTCTCACTGTGTCATTCTCTCGCTCTCTCTCTCACTGACATTCTCTCACTCTCTCTCTCACTGTGACATTCTCTCTCTCTCACTGTGACATTCTCTCGCTCTCTCTCTCTCACTGTGACATTCTCTCGCTCTCTCTCTCTCACTGACATTCTCTCACTCTCTCTCTCACTGTGACATTCGCTCTCTCTCTCTGTGACATTCTCACTCTCTCTCTCTCTCTCACTGTGACATTCTATCTCGCTCTCTCACTGTGACATTCTCTCTCTCTCTCTCACTTTGTCATTCTCTCTCTCTCTCTCTCACTCTGACATTCTCTCTCTCTCTCACTGTGACATTCTCTCTCTCTCTCTCTCACTGTGACATTCTCTCTCTCTCTCACTGTGACATTCACTCTCTCTCTCACTGTGACATTCTCTCTCTCTCTCACTGTGACATTCTCTCTCTCTCTCTCTCACTGTGACATTCACTCTCTCTCTCTCAATGTGACATTCTCGCTCTCTCTCTCACTGTAACATTCTCTCTCTCTCTCACTCTCACTGTGACATTCTCTCACTCTCTCACTCTCACTGTGACATTCTCTCTCTCTCTCACTCTCACTGTGACATTCTCTCTCTCTCTCCCTCTCACTGTGACATTCTCACTCTCTCTCACTGTGACATTCTCTCTCTCACTGTGACATTCCCTCTCTCTCTCACTGTGACATTCTCTCTCTCACTGTGACATTCTCTCTCTCACTGTGACATTCTCTCGCTCTCTCTCTCACTGTGACATTCTCTCGCTCTCTCTCTCACTGTGACATTCTCTCTCTGTCTCTCTCACTGTGACATTCTCTCTCTCTCTCTCACTGTGACATTCTCTCTCTCTCTCACTGTGACATTCTCTCTCTCTCACGGTGATATTCTCTCTCTCTCTCACTGTGACATTCTGCTTCTCTCTCTCACTGTGACATTCTCTCTCTCTCTCTCACTGTGACATTCCCTCTCTCTCATTGTGACATTCTCTCTCTCTCATTGTGACATTCTCTCTCTCACTGTGACATTCTCTCTCTCACTGTGACATTCTCTCTCGCTCACTGTGACATTCTCCATCTCTCACACGGTGAAATTCTCTCTCTGTCATTGTGACATTCTCACTCTCTCTCTCACTGTGACATTCTCTCTCTCTCTCTCACTGTGACATTCTCTCTCTCTCTCTCACTGTGACATTCTCTCTCTCTCTCTCTCACTGTGACATTCTCCCTCTCTCTCTCACTGCGACATTCTCACTCTCTCTCTCACTGTGACATTCTCCTCCTATCTCACTGTGACATTCTCTCTCTCTCTCTCTCACTGTGACATTCTCTCTCTCTCTCTCTCACTGTGACATTCTCTCTCTCTCTCACTGTGACATTCACTCTCTCTCACTGTGACATTCTCTCTCTCTCACTGTGACATTCTCTCTCTCTCTCATTGTGACATTCTCTCTCTCACTGTGACAATGTCTCTCGCTGTTACATTCTCTATCTCTCTCACGGTGACATTCTCTCTCTGTCATTGTGACATTCTCCCTCTCTCTCTCACTGTGACATTATCTCTCTCTCTCTCTCACTGTGACATTCTCGCTCTCTCTCTCACTGTGACATTCTCCCTCTCTCTCTCACTGCGACATTCTCTCTCTCTCTCTCACTGTGACATTCTCTCTTCTCTCTCTCACTGTGACATTCTCCCTCTCCCTCTCACTGCGACATTCTCCCTCTCTCTCGCACTGTGACATTCTCTCTCTCTCTCTCTCACTGTGACATTCTCTCTCACACTGTGACATTCTCTCTCTCACTGTGACATTCTCTCTCTCACTGTGACATTCTCTCTCTCACTGTGACATTCTCTCTCTCTCACTGTGACATTCTCTCTCTCTCTCTCACTGTGACATTCTGTCTCTCACTGTGACATTCTGTCTCTCACTGTGACATTCTGTCTCTCACTGTGACATTCTGTCTCTCACTGTGACATTCTCTCTCTGTCTCACTGTGACATTCTCTCTCTCTCCCTCTCACTGTGACATTCTCTCTCTCTCTCACTGTGACATTCTCGCTCTCTCTCACTGTGACATTCTCTCTCTCTCACTCTCACTGTGACATTCTCTCTCTCTCTCACTCTCACAGTGACATTCTCTCTCCCTCTCTCTCTCACTGCGACATTCACCCTCTCTCTCTCACTGTGACATTCTCTCTCTCTCTCTCTCACTGTGACATTCTCTCTCTCTCTCTCTCACTGTGACATTCTCTCTCTCTCTCTCTCTCACTGTGACATTCTCTCCCTCTCTCTATCTCTCACTGTGACATTCTCCCTCTCTCTCTCACTGCGACATTCTCCCTCTCTCTCTCACTGTGACATTCTCTTCCTCTCTCACTGTGACATTCTCTCTCTCTCACTCTCACTGTGACATTCTCTCTCTCCCTCACTCTCACTGTGACAGTCTCTCTCTCTCTCACTCTCACTGTGACATTCTCTCTCTCTCTCCCTCTCACTGTGACATTCTCACTCTCTCACTGTGACATTCTCTTCCTCTCTCACTGTGACATTCTCTCTCTCTCACGGTGACATTCTCTCTCTATCTCACTGTGACATTCTCTCTCTATCTCACTGTGACATTCTCTCTCTCTCTCTCACTGTGACATTCTCTCGCTCTCTCTCTCACTGTGACATTCGCTCTCTCTCTCTGTGACATTCTCACTCTCTCTCTCTCTCTCACTGTGACATTCTATCTCTCTCTCTCACTGTGACATTCTCTCTCTCTCTCTCACTTTGTCATTCTCTCTCTCTCTCTCTCACTCTGACATTCTCTCTCTCTCTCACTGTGACATTCTCTCTCTCTCTCTCTCACTGTGACATTCTCTCTCTCTCTCACTGTGACATTCACTCTCTCTCTCACTGTGACATTCTCTCTCTCTCTCACTGTGACATTCTCTCTCTCTCTCTCTCACTGTGACATTCACTCTCTCTCTCTCAATGTGACATTCTCGCTCTCTCTCTCACTGTAACATTCTCCCTCTCTCTCTCACTGCGACATTCTCCCTCTCTCTCTCACTGTGACATTCTCTTCCTTTCTCACTGTGACATTCTCTCTCTCTCTCACTCTCACTGTGACATTCTCTCACTCTCTCACTCTCACTGTGACATTCTCTCTCTCTCTCACTCTCACTGTGACATTCTCTCTCTCTCTCCCTCTCACTGTGACATTCTCACTCTCTCTCACTGTGACATTCTCTCTCTCACTGTGACATTCCCTCTCTCTCTCACTGTGACATTCTCTCTCTCACTGTGACATTCTCTCTCTCACTGTGACATTCTCTCGCTCTCTCTCTCACTGTGACATTCTCTCGCTCTCTCTCTCACCGTGACATTCTCTCTCTGTCTCTCTCACTGTGACATTCTCTCTCTCTCTCTCACTGTGACATTCTCTCTCTCTCTCACTGTGACATTCTCTCTCACGGTGATATTCTCTCTCTCTCTCACTGTGACATTCTGCTTCTCTCTCTCACTGTGACATTCTCTCTCTCTCTCTCACTGTGACATTCCCTCTCTCTCACTGTGACATTCTCTCTCTCTCACTGTGACATTCTCTCTCTCTCTCACTCTGACATTCTCTCTCTCTCTCTCACTGTGACATTCTCTCTCTCTCACTGACATTCTCCCTCTCCCTCTCACTGTGACATTCTCTCTCTCTCTCTCTCTGACATTCTCACTCTCTCTCTCTCTCTCTCTCTCTCTCACTGTGACATTCTCTCTCTCTCTCTCTCTCACTGTGACATTCTCTCCCTCTCTCTATCTCTCACTGTGACATTCTCCCTCTCTCTCTCACTGCGACATTCTCCCTCTCTCTCTCACTGTGACATTCTCTTCCTCTCTCACTGTGACATTCTCTCTCTCTCACTCTCACTGTGACATTCTCTCTCTCTCTCACTCTCACTGTGACATTCTCTCTCTCTCTCACTCTCATTGTGACATTCTCTCTCTCTCTCCCTCTCACTGTGACATTCTCACTCTCTCACTGTGACATTCTCTTCCTCTCTCACTGTGACATTCTCTCTCTCTCACGGTGACATTCTCTCTCTATCTCACTGTGACATTCTCTCTCTATCTCACTGTGACATTCTCTCTCTCTCTCTCACTGTGTCATTCTCTCGCTCTCTCTCTCACTGACATTCTCTCACTCTCTCTCTCACTGTGACATTCTCTCTCTCTCACTGTGACATTCTCTCGCTCTCTCTCTCTCACTGTGACATTCTCTCGCTCTCTCTCTCTCACTGACATTCTCTCACTCTCTCTCTCACTGTGACATTCGCTCTCTCTCTCTGTGACATTCTCACTCTCTCTCTCTCTCTCACTGTGACATTCTATCTCGCTCTCTCACTGTGACATTCTCTCTCTCTCTCTCACTTTGTCATTCTCTCTCTCTCTCTCTCACTCTGACATTCTCTCTCTCTCTCACTGTGACATTCTCTCTCTCTCTCTCTCACTGTGACATTCTCTCTCTCTCTCACTGTGACATTCACTCTCTCTCTCACTGTGACATTCTCTCTCTCTCTCACTGTGACATTCTCTCTCTCTCTCTCTCACTGTGACATTCACTCTCTCTCTCTCAATGTGACATTCTCGCTCTCTCTCTCACTGTAACATTCTCTCTCTCTCTCACTCTCACTGTGACATTCTCTCACTCTCTCACTCTCACTGTGACATTCTCTCTCTCTCTCACTCTCACTGTGACATTCTCTCTCTCTCTCCCTCTCACTGTGACATTCTCACTCTCTCTCACTGTGACATTCTCTCTCTCACTGTGACATTCCCTCTCTCTCTCACTGTGACATTCTCTCTCTCACTGTGACATTCTCTCTCTCACTGTGACATTCTCTCGCTCTCTCTCTCACTGTGACATTCTCTCGCTCTCTCTCTCACTGTGACATTCTCTCTCTGTCTCTCTCACTGTGACATTCTCTCTCTCTCTCTCACTGTGACATTCTCTCTCTCTCTCACTGTGACATTCTCTCTCTCTCACGGTGATATTCTCTCTCTCTCTCACTGTGACATTCTGCTTCTCTCTCTCACTGTGACATTCTCTCTCTCTCTCTCACTGTGACATTCCCTCTCTCTCATTGTGACATTCTCTCTCTCTCATTGTGACATTCTCTCTCTCACTGTGACATTCTCTCTCTCACTGTGACATTCTCTCTCGCTCACTGTGACATTCTCCATCTCTCACACGGTGAAATTCTCTCTCTGTCATTGTGACATTCTCACTCTCTCTCTCACTGTGACATTCTCTCTCTCTCTCTCACTGTGACATTCTCTCTCTCTCTCTCACTGTGACATTCTCTCTCTCTCTCTCTCACTGTGACATTCTCCCTCTCTCTCTCACTGCGACATTCTCACTCTCTCTCTCACTGTGACATTCTCCTCCTATCTCACTGTGACATTCTCTCTCTCTCTCTCTCACTGTGACATTCTCTCTCTCTCTCTCTCACTGTGACATTCTCTCTCTCTCTCACTGTGACATTCACTCTCTCTCACTGTGACATTCTCTCTCTCTCACTGTGACATTCTCTCTCTCTCTCATTGTGACATTCTCTCTCTCACTGTGACAATGTCTCTCGCTGTTACATTCTCTATCTCTCTCACGGTGACATTCTCTCTCTGTCATTGTGACATTCTCCCTCTCTCTCTCACTGTGACATTATCTCTCTCTCTCTCTCACTGTGACATTCTCGCTCTCTCTCTCACTGTGACATTCTCCCTCTCTCTCTCACTGCGACATTCTCTCTCTCTCTCTCACTGTGACATTCTCTCTTCTCTCTCTCACTGTGACATTCTCCCTCTCCCTCTCACTGCGACATTCTCCCTCTCTCTCGCACTGTGACATTCTCTCTCTCTCTCTCTCACTGTGACATTCTCTCTCACACTGTGACATTCTCTCTCTCACTGTGACATTCTCTCTCTCACTGTGACATTCTCTCTCTCACTGTGACATTCTCTCTCTCTCACTGTGACATTCTCTCTCTCTCTCTCACTGTGACATTCTGTCTCTCACTGTGACATTCTGTCTCTCACTGTGACATTCTGTCTCTCACTGTGACATTCTGTCTCTCACTGTGACATTCTCTCTCTGTCTCACTGTGACATTCTCTCTCTCTCCCTCTCACTGTGACATTCTCTCTCTCTCTCACTGTGACATTCTCGCTCTCTCTCACTGTGACATTCTCTCTCTCTCACTCTCACTGTGACATTCTCTCTCTCTCTCACTCTCACAGTGACATTCTCTCTCCCTCTCTCTCTCACTGCGACATTCACCCTCTCTCTCTCACTGTGACATTCTCTCTCTCTCTCTCTCACTGTGACATTCTCTCTCTCTCTCTCTCACTGTGACATTCTCTCTCTCTCTCTCTCTCACTGTGACATTCTCTCCCTCTCTCTATCTCTCACTGTGACATTCTCCCTCTCTCTCTCACTGCGACATTCTCCCTCTCTCTCTCACTGTGACATTCTCTTCCTCTCTCACTGTGACATTCTCTCTCTCTCACTCTCACTGTGACATTCTCTCTCTCCCTCACTCTCACTGTGACAGTCTCTCTCTCTCTCACTCTCACTGTGACATTCTCTCTCTCTCTCCCTCTCATTGTGACATTCTCACTCTCTCACTGTGACATTCTCTCTCTCTCTCACTGTGACATTCTCTCTCTCTCACTGTGACATTCTCTCTCTATCTCACTGTGACATTCTCTCTCTCTCTCTCACTGTGACATTCTCTCTCTCTCTCTCACTGTGACATTCTCTCGCTCTCTCTCTCACTGACATTCTCTCACTCTCTCTCTCACTGTGACATTCGCTCTCTCTCTCTGTGACATTCTCACTCTCTCTCTCTCTCTCACTGTGACATTCTATCTCTCTCTCTCACTGTGACATTCTCTCTCTCTCTCTCACTTTGTCATTCTCTCTCTCTCTCTCTCACTCTGACATTCTCTCTCACTCTCACTGTGACATTCTCTCTCTCTCTCTCTCACTGTGACATTCTCTCTCTCTCTCACTGTGACATTCACTCTCTCTCCCACTGTGACATTCTCTCTCTCTCTCACTGTGACATTCTTCTCTCTCTCTCAGTGACATTCTCTCTCTCTCAATGTGACAATCTCTCTCTCTCTCTCACTGTGACATTCTCTCTCTCTCTCTCTCACTGTGACATTCACTCTCTCTCTCTCAATGTGACATTCTCGCTCTCTCTCTCACTGTAACATTCTCCCTCTCTCTCTCACTGCGACATTCTCCCTCTCTCTCTCACTGTGACATTCTCTTCCTTTCTCGCTGTGACATTCTCTCTCTCTCTCACTCTCACTGTGACATTCTCTCACTCTCTCACTCTCACTGTGACACTCTCTCTCTCTCTCTCTCTCACTGTGACATTCTATCTCTCTCTCCCTCTCACTGTGACATTCTCACTCTCTCTCACTGTGACATTCTCTCTCTCAATGTGACATTCCCTCTCTCTCTCACTGTGACATTCTCTCTCTCACTGTGACATTTCTCTCTCACTGTGACATTCTCTCGCTCTCTCTCTCACTGTGACATTCTCTCTCTGTCTCTCTCACTGTGACATTCTCTCTCTCTCTCTCACTGTGACATTCTCTCTCTCTCTCACTGTGACATTCTCTCTCACGGTGATATTCTCTCTCTCTCTCACTGTGACATTCTGCTTCTCTCTCTCACTGTGACATTCTCTCTCTCTCTCTCACTGTGACATTCCCTCTCTCTCATTGTGACATTCTCTCTCTCTCATTGTGACATTCTCTCTCTCACTGTGACATTCTCTCTCTCACTGTGACATTCTCTCTCTCACTGTGACATTCTCTCTCTCTCTCACTGTGACATTTTCTCTCTCTCTCTCTCACTGTGACATTCTCTCTCTCTCTCACTGTGACATTCACTCTCTCTCTCACTGTGACATTCTCTCTCTCTCTCACTGTGACATTCTTCTCTCTCTCTCAGTGACATTCTCTCTCTCTCAATGTGACAATCTCTCTCTCTCTCTCACTGTGACATTCTCTCTCTCTCTCTCTCACTGCGACATTCACTCTCTCTCTCTCAATGTGACATTCTCGCTCTCTCTCTCACTGTAACATTCTCCCTCTCTCTCTCACTGCGACATTCTCCCTCTCTCTCTCACTGTGACATTCTCTTCCTTTCTCACTGTGACATTCTCTCTCTCTCTCACTCTCACTGTGACATTCTCTCACTCTCTCACTCTCACTGTGACATTCTCTCTCTCTCTCACTCTCACTGTGACATTCCCTCTCTCTCTCCCTCTCACTGTGACATTCTCACTCTCTCTCACTGTGACATTCTCTCTCTCACTGTGACATTCCCTCTCTCTCTCACTGTGACATTCTCTCACTGTGACATTCTCTCTCTCACTGTGACATTCTCTCTCTCACTGTGACATTCTCTCGCTCTCTCTCTCACTGTGACATTCTCTCTCTGTCTCTCTCACTGTGACATTCTCTCTCTCTCTCTCACTGTGACATTCTCTCTCTCTCTCACTGTGACATTCTCTCTCTCTCTCTCTCACTGCGACATTCACTCTCTCTCTCTCAATGTGACATTCTCGCTCTCTCTCTCACTATAACATTCTCCCTCTCTCTCTCACTGCGACATTCTCCCTCTCTCTCTCACTGTGACATTCTCTTCCTTTCTCACTGTGACATTCTCTCTCTCTCTCACTCTCACTGTGACATTCTCTCACTCTCTCACTCTCACTGTGACATTCTCTCTCTCTCTCACTCTCACTGTGACATTCCCTCTCTCTCTCCCTCTCACTGTGACATTCTCACTCTCTCTCACTGTGACATTCTCTCTCTCACTGTGACATTCCCTCTCTCTCTCACTGTGACATTCTCTCTCTCACTGTGACATTCTCTCTCTCACTGTGACATTCTCTCTCTCACTGTGACATTCTCTCGCTCTCTCTCTCACTGTGACATTCTCTCTCTGTCTCTCTCACTGTGACATTCTCTCTCTCTCTCTCACTGTGACATTCTCTCTCTCTCTCACTGTGACATTCTCTCTCACGGTGATATTCTCTCTCTCTCTCACTGTGACATTCTGCTTCTCTCTCTCACTGTGACATTCTCTTTCTCTCTCACTGTGACATTCCCTCTCTCTCATTGTGACATTCTCTCTCTCACTGTGACATTCTCTCTCTCACTGTGACATTCTCTCTCGCTCACTGTGACATTCTCCATCTCTCACACGGTGAAATTCTCTCTCTGTCATTGTGACATTCTCACTCTCTCTCTCACTGTGACATTCTCTCTCTCTCTCTCACTGTGACATTCTCTCTCTCTCTCTCACTGTGACATTCTCTCTCTCTCTCTCTCACTGTGACATTCTCCCTCTCTCTCTCACTGCGACATTCTCCCTCTCTCTCTCACTGTGACATTCTCCTCCTATCTCACTGTGACATTCTCTCTCTCTCTCTCTCAATGTGACATTCTCTCTCTCTCTCTCTCACTGTGACATTCTCTCTCTCTCTCACTGTGACATTCTATCTCTCTCACTGTGACATTCTCTCTCTC
The DNA here is from genome assembly GCA_026770705.1 of Isurus oxyrinchus. Classification (NCBI taxonomy): domain Eukaryota; kingdom Metazoa; phylum Chordata; class Chondrichthyes; order Lamniformes; family Lamnidae; genus Isurus; species Isurus oxyrinchus. The sequence continues at coordinate 32,735,361 of JANJGN010000021.1, forward strand.
TCACTGTGACATTCTCTCTCTCTCATTGTGACATTCTCTCTCTCACTGTGACAATGTCTCTCGCTGTTACATTCTCTATCTCTCTCACGGTGACATTCTCTCTCTGTCATTGTGACATTCTCCCTCTCTCTCTCACTGTGACATTATCTCTCTCTCTCTCTCACTGTGACATTCTCGCTCTCTCACTGTGACATTCTCCCTCTCTCTCTCACTGCGACATTATCTCTCTCTCTCTCTCACTGTGACATTCTCGCTCTCTCTCTCACTGTGACATTCTCCCTCTCTCTCTCTGTGACATTCTCTCTCTCTCTCTCTGTGACATTCTCTCTCTCTCTCTGTGACATTCTCTCTCTCCCTCTCTCTGTGACATTCTCTCTCTATCTCTCTGTGAAATTCTCTCTCTATCTCTCTCACTGTGACATTCTCTCTCTATCTCTCTCACTGTGACATTCTCTCTCTCTCTCTCTCTCACTGTGACATTCTCTCTCTCTCTCTCACTGTGACATTCTCTCTCTCTCTCTCACTGTGACATTCTCTCTCTCTCTCTCACTGTGACATTCTCCCTCTCCCTCTCACTGCGACATTCTCCCTCTCTCTCGCACTGTGACATTCTCTCTCTCTCTCTCTCACTGTGACATTCTCTCTCACACTGTGACATTCTCTCTCTCACTGTGACATTCTCTCTCTCACTGTGACATTCTCTCTCTCTCTCTCACTGTGACATTCTCTCTCTCTCTCTCACTGTGACATTCTCTCTCTCACTGTGACATTCTCTCTCTCACTGTGACATTCTGTCTCTCACTGTGACATTCTGTCACTCACTGTGACATTCTCTCTCTCTCTCACTGTGACATTCTCTCTCTCTCCCTCTCACTGTGACATTCTCAGTCTCTCACTGTGACATTCTCTCTCTCTCTCACTGTGACGTTCTCGCTCTCTCTCACTGTGACATTCTCTCTCTCTCACTCTCACTGTGACATTCTCTCTCTCTCTCACTCTCACAGTGACATTCTCTCTCCCTCTCTCTCTCACTGCGACATTCACCCTCTCTCTCTCACTGTGACATTCTCTCTCTCTCACTCTCACTGTGACATTCTCTCTCTTTCTCACTCTCACTGTGACATTCTCTCTCTCTCTCACTCTCACTGTGACATTCTCTCTCTCTCACTGTGACAGTCCCTCTCTCTCTCGCTGTGACATTCTCTCTCTCTCTCTCTCACTGTGACATTCTCTCTCTCTCTCACTGTGACAATCTCTCTCTCTCTCACTGTGATATTCTCTCTCTCTCTCTCTCACTGTGACATTCTCTCTCTCTCTCTCTCACTGTGACATTCTCTCTCTCTCTCACTGTGCCATTCTCTCTCTCTCTCTCTCTCACTGCGACATTTTCTCTCTCTCTCTCTCACTGTGACATTCTCTCTCACTCTCTCACTGTGACATTCTCTCTTTCTCTCGCACTGTGACATTCTCTCTCTCTCTCACTGTGACATTCTCTCTCTCTCTCACTGTGACATTCTCTCTCTCGCTCACCGTCACATTCTCTCTCTCTCTCACCGTCACATTCTCTCTCTCCCTCACTGTCACATTCTCCATCTCATTGTGACATTCTCTCTCTATCCCTCTCACTGTGACATTCTCTCTCTCTCTCTCTCTCACTGTGACATTCTCTCTCGCTCTCTCACTGTGACTTTTTCTCTCTCTCTCTCTCACTGACATTCTCTCTCTCTCTCACTGTGACATTCTCTCTCTCTATCTCTCTCACTCTGTGACATTCTCACTCTCTCTCTCTCTCTCACTGTGACATTCTATCTCTCTCTCTCTCTCACTGTGACATTCTCACTCTCTCTCTCTCTCTCACTTTGTCATTCTCTCTCTCTCTCTCATTGTGACATTCTGTCTCTCTCTCTCTCACTGTGACATTCTATCTCTCTCTCTCTCTCTCACTGTGACATTCTATCTCTCTCTCTCTCTCTCACTGTGACATTCTATCTCTCTCTCTCTCTCACTGTGACATTCTATCTCTCTCTCTCTCTCACTGTGACATTCTTTCTCTCTCTCTCTCACAGTGACATTCTCTCTCTCTCTCTCTCTCTCACTGTGACAATCTCTCTCTCTCTCTCTCACACTGTGACATTCTCTCTCTCACTGTGACATTCTCTCTCTCACTGTGACATTCTCTCTCTCACTGTGACATTCTCTCACTCTCACTGTGACATTCTCTCTCCCTCACTGAGACATTCTCTCTCTCACTATCTCACTGTGACATTCTCTCTCTCTCTCTCACTGTAATATTCTCTCTCTCCCTCTCACTGTGACATTCTCACTCTCTCACTGTGACATTCTCTCTCTCCCTCTCTGTGACATTCTATCTCTCTCTCTCTCTCTCTCTGTGACATTCTCTCTCTCTCTGTGACATTCTCTCTCTATCTCTCTCACTGTGACATTCTCTCTCTATCTCTCTCACTGTGACATTCTCTCTCTCTCTCTCACTGTGACATTCTCTCTCTCTCTCTCACTGTGACATTCTCTCTCTCACTCACTGTGATATTCTCTCTCTCTCTCACTGTGACATTCTCTCTCTCTCTCACTGTGACATTCTCTCTCTCTCTCTCACTGTGACATTCTCTCTCTCTCTCTCTCTCACTGTGACATTCTCTCTCTCTCATTGTGACATTCTCTCTCTCACAGTGACATTCTCTCTCGCTCACTGTGACATTCTCTATCTCTCTAACGGTGACAATCTCTCTCTGTCATTGTGACATTCTCCCTCTCTCTCTCACTGTGACATTCTCTCTCTCTCTCTCTCTCTCACTGTGATATTCTCGCTCTCTCTCACTGTGACATTCTCCCTCTCTCTCTAACTGCGACATTCTCCCTCTCTCTCTCACTGTGACATTCTCCTCCTCTCTCACTGTGACATTCTCTCTCTCTCACTCTCACTGTGACATTCTCTCTCTCTCTCACTCTCACTGTGACATCCTCTCTCTCTCTAACTCTCACTGTGACATTCTCTCTCACTCACTGTGACAGTCCCTCTCTCTCCCACTGTGACATTCACTCTCTCTCTCACTGTGACATTCTCTCTCTCTCTCACTGTGACAATCTCTCTCTCTCACTGTGACAATCTCTCTCTCTCACTGTGACATTCTCTCTCTCTCTCACTGTGACATTCTCTCTCTCTCTCACTGTGACATTCTCTCTCTCTCACCAGTGACATTCTCTCTCTCTCACTGCGACATTCTCTCTCTCTCACTGTGACATTCTGTCTCTCTCTCTCTCTCTCTCTCTCTCACTGTGACATTCTCTCTCTCTCTCACTGCGACTTTCTCTCTCTCTCTCACTGTGATATTCTCTCTCTCTCTCACTGTGACATTCGCTCTCTCTCTTTCACTGTGACATTCTCTCTCTCTCTCTCACTGTGACATTCTCTCTCTCTCTCACTGTGACATTCTCTCTCTCTCTCACTGCCACATTCTCTCTCTCTCTCACTGTCACATTCTCTCTCTCTCTCACTGTCACATTCTCTCTCTCTCTCACTGTCACATTCTCTCTCTCTCACTGTGACCTTCTCTCTCTCTCCCTCTCACTGTGACATTCTCTCTCTCTCCCTCTCACTGAGACATTCTCTCTCTCTCTCTCTCACTGTGACATTCTCTCTCTCTCTCTCTCACTGTGACTTTTTCTCTCTCTCTCTCTCTGTGACATTCTCTCTCTCTCTCTCTGTGACATTCTCTCTCTCTCTCACTGTGACATTCTCTCTCTCTCTCACTGTGACATTCTCTCTCTCTCTCACTGTGACATTCTCCCTCTATCTCTCACTGTGACATTCTCTCTCTCTCACTGTGACAATCTCTCTCTCTCTCTCACTGTGACATTCTCTCTCTCTCTCACTGTGACATTCTCTCTCTCTCTCACTGTCACATTCTCTCTTCGTCTCACTGTCACATTCTCTCTCTCTCTCACTGTCACATTCTCTCTCTCTCTCACTGTCACATTCTCTCTCTCTCTCACTGTCACATTCTCTCTCTCTCACTGTGACCTTCTCTCTCTCTCCCTCTCACAGTGACATTCTCTCTCTCTCTCTCTCACTGTGACATTCTCTCTCTCTCTCTCTCACTGTGACTTTTTCTCTCTCTCTCTCTCTGACAATCTCTCTCTCTCTCTCTGTGACATTCTCTCTCTCTCTCACTGTGACATTCTCTCTCTCTCACTGTGACATTCTCTCTCTCTCTCACTGTGACATTCTCTCTCTCTCTCTCACTGTGACATTCTCGCTCTCTCTCTCACTGTGACATTCTCTCTCTCTCACTGACATTCTCCCTCTCCCTCTCACTGTGACATTCTCTCTCTCTCTCTCTCTGACATTCTCACTCTCTCTCTCTCTCTCTCACTGTGACATTCTCTCTCTCTCTCTCTCTCACTGTGACATTCTCTCCCTCTCTCTATCTCTCACTGTGACATTCTCCCTCTCTCTCTCACTGCGACATTCTCCCTCTCTCTCTCACTGTGACATTCTCTTCCTCTCTCACTGTGACATTCTCTCTCTCTCACTCTCACTGTGACATTCTCTCTCTCTCTCACTCTCACTGTGACATTCTCTCTCTCTCTCACTCTCACTGTGACATTCTCACTCTCTCACTGTGACATTCTCTCTCTCTCTCACTGTGACATTCTCTCTCTCTCACGGTGACATTCTCTCTGTATCTCACTGTGACATTCTCTCTCTATCTCACTGTGACATTCTCTCTCTCTCTCTCACTGTGACATTCTCTCGCTCTCTCTCTCACTGACATTCTCTCACTCTCTCTCTCACTGTGACATTCTCTCTCTCTCTCTCACTGTGACATTCTCTCGCTCTCTCTCTCTCACTGACATTCTCTCACTCTCTCTCTCACTGTGACATTCGCTCTCTCTCTCTGTGACATTCTCACTCTCTCTCTCTCTCTCACTGTGACATTCTATCTCTCTCTCTCACTGTGACATTCTCTCTCTCTCTCTCACTTTGTCATTCTCTCTCTCTCTGTCTCACTCTGACATTCTCTCTCTCTCTCACTGTGACATTCTCTCTCTCTCTCTCTCACTGTGACATTCTCTCTCTCTCTCACTGTGACATTCACTCTCTCTCTCACTGTGACATTCTCTCTCTCTCTCACTGTGACATTCTCTCTCTCTCACTGTGACATTCACTCTCCCTCTCTCAATGTGACATTCTCGCTCTCTCTCTCACTGTAACATTCTCCCTCTCTCTCTCACTGCGACATTCTCCCTCTCTCTCTCACTGTGACATTCTCTTCCTTTCTCACTGTGACATTCTCTCTCTCTCTCACTCTCACTGTGACATTCTCTCACTCTCTCACTCTCACTGTGACATTCTCTCTCTCTCTCACTCTCACTGTGACATTCTCTCTCTCTCTCCCTCTCACTGTGACATTCTCACTCTCTCTCACTGTGACATTCTCTCTCTCACTGTGACATTCCCTCTCTCTCTCACTGTGACATTCTCTCTCTCACTGTGACATTCTCTCTCTCACTGTGACATTCTCTCGCTCTCTCTCTCACTGTGACATTCTCTCTCTGTCTCTCTCACTGTGACATTCTCTCTCTCTCTCTCACTGTGACATTCTCTCTCTCTCTCACTGTGACATTCTCTCTCACGGTGATATTCTCTCTCTCTCTCACTGTGACATTCTGCTTCTCTCTCTCTGTGACATTCTCTCTCTCTCTCTCACTGTGACATTCCCTCTCTCTCATTGTGACATTCTCTCTCTCTCATTGTGACATTCTCTCTCTCACTGTGACATTCTCTCTCGCTCACTGTGACATTCTCCAACTCTCACACGGTGAAATTCTCTCTCTGTCATTGTGACATTCTCACTCTCTCTCTCACTGTGACATTCTCTCTCTCTCTCACTGTGACATTCTCTCTCTCTCTCTCACTGTGACATTCTCTCTCTCTCTCTCTCACTGTGACATTCTCCCTCTCTCTCTCACTGCGACATTCTCCCTCTCTCTCTCACTGTGACATTCTCCTCCTATCTCACTGTGACATTCTCTCTCTCTCTCTCTCACTGTGACATTCTCTCTCTCTCTCTCTCTCACTGTGACATTCTCTCTCTCTCTCACTGTGACATTCTCTCTCTCTCACTGTGACATTCTCTCTCTCTCACTGTGACATTCTCTCTCTCTCTCATTGTGACATTCTCTCTCTCACTGTGACAATGTCTCTCGCTGTTACATTCTCTATCTCTCTCACGGTGACATTCTCTCTCTGTCATTGTGACATTCTCCCTCTCTCTCTCACTGTGACATTATCTCTCTCTCTCTCTCACTGTGACATTCTCGCTCTCTCTCTCACTGTGACATTCTCCCTCTCTCTCTCACTGCGACATTCTCGCTCTCTCTCTCACTGTGACATTCTCCCTCTCTCTCTCTGTGACATTCTCTCTCTCTCTCTCTGTGACATTCTCTCTCTCTCTCTGTGACATTCTCTCTCTCTCTCTCTCTGTGACATTCTCTCTCTCTCTCTCTCTGTGACATTCTCTCTCTATCTCTCTGTGACATTCTCTCTCTATCTCTCTCACTGTGACATTCTCTCTCTATCTCTCTCACTGTGACATTCTCTCTCTCCCTCTCTCACTGTGACATTCTCTCTCTCTCTCTCTCACTGTGACATTCTCTCTCTCTCTCTCTCTCACTGTGACATTCTCTCTCTCTCTCTCACTGTGACATTCTCCCTCTCCCTCTCACTGCGACATTCTCCCTCTCTCTCGCACTGTGACATTCTCTCTCTCTCTCTCTCACTGTGACATTCTCTCTCACACTGTGACATTCTCTCTCTCACTGTGACATTCTCTCTCTCACTGTGACATTCTCTCTCTCACTGTGACATTCTCTCTCTCTCACTGTGACATTCTCTCTCTCTCTCTCACTGTGACATTCTCTCTCTCACTGTGACATTCTCTCTCTCACTGTGACATTCTGTCTCTCACTGTGACATTCTGTCTCTCACTGTGACATTCTCTCTCTGTCTCACTGTGACATTCTCTCTCTCTCCCTCTCACTGTGACATTCTCAGTCTCTCACTGTGACATTCTCTCTCTCTCTCACTGTGACATTCTCGCTCTCTCTCACTGTGACATTCTCTCTCTCTCACTGTGACATTCTCTCTCTCTCTCACTCTCACAGTGACATTCTCTCTCCCTCTCTCTCTCACTGCGACATTCACCCTCTCTCTCTCACTGTGACATTCTCTCTCTCTCACTCTCACTGTGACATTCTCTCTCTCTCTCTCTCTCACTGTGACATTCTCTCCCTCTCTCTATCTCTCACTGTGACATTCTCCCTCTCTCTCTCACTGCGACATTCTCCCTCTCTCTCTCACTGTGACATTCTCTTCCTCTCTCACTGTGACATACTCTCTCTCTCACTCTCACTGTGACATTCTCTCTCTCTCTCACTCTCACTGTGACATTCTCTCTCTCTCTCACTCTCACTGTGACATTCTCTCTCTCTCTCCCTCTCACTGTGACATTCTCACTCTCTCACTGTGACATTCTCTCTCTCTCTCACTGTGACATTCTCTCTCTCTCACTGTGACATTCTCTCTCTATCTCACTGTGACATTCTCTCTCTATCTCACTGTGACATTCTCTCTCTCTCTCTCACTGTGACATTCTCTCGCTCTCTCTCACTGTGACATTCTCTCGCTCTCTCTCACTGTGACATTCTCTCGCTCTCTCTCTCACTGACAGTCTCTCACTCTCTCTCTCACTGTGACATTCGCTCTCTCTCTCTGTGACATTCTCACTCTCTCTCTCTCTCTCACTGTGACATTCTATCTCTCTCTCTCACTGTGTCATTCTCTCTCTCTCTCTCTCACTCTGACATTCTCTCTCTCTCTCACTGTGACATTCTCTCTCTCTCTCTCTCACTGTGACATTCTCTCTCTCTCTCACTGTGACATTCACTCTCTCTCTCACTGTGACATTCTCTCTCTCTCTCACTGTGACATTCTTCTCTCTCTCTGTGACATTCTCTCTCTCTCAATGTGACAATCTCTCTCTCTCTCTCACTGTGACATTCTCTCTCTCTCTCTCTCACTGTGACATTCACTCTCTCTCTCTCAATGTGACATTCTCGCTCTCTCTCTCACTGTAACATTCTCACTCTCTCTCTCACTGCGACATTCTCCCTCTCTCTCTCACTGTGACATTCTCTTCCTTTCTCGCTGTGACATTCTCTCTCTCTCTCACTCTCACTGTGACATTCTCTCACTCTCTCACTCTCACTGTGACACTCTCTCTCTCTCTCTCTCTCACTGTGACATTCTCTCTCTCTCTCCCTCTCACTGTGACATTCTCACTCTCTCTCACTGTGACATTCTCTCTCTCACTGTGACATTCCCTCTCTCTCTCACTGTGACATTCTCTCTCTCACTGTGACATTCTCTCTCTCACTGTGACATTCTCTCGCTCTCTCTCTCACTGTGACATTCTCTCTCTGTCTCTCTCACTGTGACATTCTCTCTCTCTCTCTCTCACTGTGACATTCTCTCTCTCTCTCACTGTGACATTCTCTCTCACGGTGATATTCTCTCTCTCTCTCACTGTGACATTCTGCTTCTCTCTCTCACTGTGACATTCTCTCTCTCTCTCTCACTGTGACATTCCCTCTCTCTCATTGTGACATTCTCTCTCTCTCATTGTGACATTCTCTCTCTCACTGTGACATTCTCTCTCTCACTGTGACATTCACTCTCTCTCTCACTGTGACATTCTCTCTCTCTCTCTCACTGTGACATTCTCTCTCTCTCTCACTGTGACATTCACTCTCTCTCTCACTGTGACATTCTCTCTCTGTCTCACTGTGACATTCTTCTCTCTCTCTCAGTGACATTCTCTCTCTCTCAATGTGACAATCTCTCTCTCTCTCTCACTGTGACATTCTCTCTCTCTCTCTCACTGTGACATTCACTCTCTCTCTCTCAATGTGACATTCTCGCTCTCTCTCTCACTGTAGCATTCTCCCTCTCTCTCTCACTGCGACATTCTCCCTCTCTCTCTCACTGTGACATTCTCTTCCTTTCTCACTGTGACATTCTCTCTCTCTCTCACTCTCACTGTGACATTCTCTCACTCTCTCACTCTCACTGTGACATTCTCTCTCTCTCTCACTCTCACTGTGACATTCTCTCTCTCTCTCCCTCTCACTGTGACATTCTCACTCTCTCTCACTGTGACATTCTCTCTCTCACTGTGACATTCCCTCTCTCTCTCACTGTGACATTCTCTCTCTCACTGTGACATTCTCTCTCTCACTGTGACATTCTCTCTCTCACTGTGACATTCTCTCGCTCTCTCTCTCACTGTGACATTCTCTCTCTGTCTCTCTCACTGTGACATTCTCTCTCTCTCTCTCACTGTGACATTCTCTCTCTCTCTCACTGTGACATTCTCTCTCACGGTGATATTCTCTCTCTCTCTCACTGTGACATTCTGCTTCTCTCTCTCACTGTGACATTCTCTCTCTCTCTCTCACTGTGACATTCCCTCTCTCTCATTGTGACATTCTCTCTCTCTCATTGTGACATTCTCTCTCTCACTGTGACATTCTCTCTCTCACTGTGACATTCTCTCTCGCTCACTGTGACATTCTCCATCTCTCACACGGTGAAATTCTCTCTCTGTCATTGTGACATTCTCACTCTCTCTCTCACTGTGACATTCTCTCTCTCTCTCTCACTGTGACATTCTCTCTCTCTCTCTCACTGTGACATTCTCTCTCTCTCTCTCTCACTGTGACATTCTCCCTCTCTCTCTCACTGCGACATTCTCCCTCTCTCTCTCACTGTGACATTCTCCTCCTATCTCACTGTGACATTCTCTCTCTCTCTCCCTCACTGTGACATTCTCTCTCTCTCTCTCTCACTGTGACATTCTCTCTCTCTCTCACTGTGACATTCTATCTCTCTCACTGTGACATTCTCTCTCTCTCACTGTGACATTCTCTCTCTCTCTCATTGTGACATTCTCTCTCTCACTGTGACAATGTCTCTCGCTGTTACATTCTCTATCTCTCTCACGGTGACATTCTCTCTCTGTCATTGTGACATTCTCCCTCCCTCTCTCACTGTGACATTATCTCTCTCTCTCTCTCACTGTGACATTCTCGCTCTCTCTCTCACTGTGACATTCTCCCTCTCTCTCTCACTGCGACATTATCTCTCTCTCTCTCTCACTGTGACATTCTCGCTCTCTCTCTCACTGTGACATTCTCCCTCTCTCTCTCTGTGACATTCTCTCTCTCTCTCTGTGACATTCTCTCTCTCTCTCTGTGACATTCTCTCTCTCCCTCTCTCTGTGACATTCTCTCTCTATCTCTCTGTGACATTCTCTCTCTATCTCTCTCACTGTGACATTCTCTCTCTCACTGTGACATTCTCTCTCTCACTGTGACATTCTCTCTCTCTCACTGTGACATTCTCTCTCTCTCTCTCACTGTGACATTCTCTCTCTCACTGTGACATTCTCTCTCTCACTGTGACATTCTGTCTCTCACTGTGACATTCTGTCACTCACTGTGACATTCTCTCTCTCTCTCACTGTGACATTCTCTCTCTCTCCCTCTCACTGTGACATTCTCAGTCTCTCACTGTGACATTCTCTCTCTCTCTCACTGTGACATTCTCGCTCTCTCTCACTGTGACATTCTCTCTCTCTCACTCTCACTGTGACATTCTCTCTCTCTCACTCTCACTGTGACATTCTCTCTCCCTCTCTCTCTCACTGCGACATTCACCCTCTCTCTCTCACTGTGACATTCTCTCTCTCTCACTCTCACTGTGACATTCTCTCTCTTTCTCACTCTCACTGTGACATTCTCTCTCTCTCTCACTCTCACTGTGACATTCTCTCTCTCTCACTGTGACAGTCCCTCTCTCTCTCGCTGCGACATTCTCTCTCTCTCTCTCTCACTGTGACATTCTCTCTCTCTCTCACTGTGACAATCTCTCTCTCTCTCACTGTGATATTCTCTCTCTCTCTCTCTCACTGTGACATTCTCTCTCTCTCTCTCTCACTGTGACATTCTCTCTCTCTCTCACTGTGCCATTCTCTCTCTCTCTCTCTCACTGCGACATTCTCTCTTTCTCTCGCACTGTGACATTCTCTCTCTCTCACTGTGACATTCTCTCTCTCTCTCACTGTGACATTCTCTCTCTCTCTCACCGTCACATTCTCTCTCTCTCTTACCGTCACATTCTCTCTCTCTCTCACTGTCACATTCTCCATCTCATTGTGACATTCTCTCTCTATCCCTCTCACTGTGACATTCTCTCTCTCTCTCTCTCACTGTGACATTCTCTCTCGCTCTCTCACTGTGACATTCTCTCTCTCTATCTCTCTCACTCTGTGACATTCTCACTCTCTCTCTCTCTCTCACTGTGACATTCTATCTCTCTCTCTCTCTCACTGTGACATTCTCACTCTCTCTCTCTCTCTCACTTTGTCATTCTCTCTCTCGCTCTCATTGTAACATTCTGTCTCTCTCTCGCTCACTGTGACATTCTATCTCTCTCTCTCTCTCTCACTGTGACATTCTATCTCTCTCTCTCTCTCTCACTGTGACATTCTATCTCTCTCTCTCTCTCTCACTGTGACATTCTATCTCTCTCTCTCTCTCACTGTGACATTCTATCTCTCTCTCTCTCTCACTGTGACATTCTATCTCTCTCTCTCTCACAGTGACATTCTCTCTCTCTCTCTCTCTCTCTCACTGTGACAATCTCTCTCTCTCTCTCTCACACTGTGACATTCTCTCTCTCACTGTGACATTCTCTCTCTCACTGTGACATTCTCTCTCTCACTGTGACATTCTCTCACTCTCACTGTGACATTGTCTCTCCCTCACTGAGACATTCTCTCTCTCACTATCTCACTGTGACATTCTCTCTCTCTCTCTCATTGTAATATTCTCTCTCTCCCTCTCACTGTGACATTCTCACTCTCTCACTGTGACATTCTCTCTCTCCCTCTCTGTGACATTCTATCTCTCTCTCTCTCTCTGTGACATTCTCTCTCTGTGACATTCTCTCTCTATCTCTCTCACTGTGACATTCTCTCTCTATCTCTCTCACTGTGACATTCTCTCTCTCTCTCTCACTGTGACATTCTCTCTCTCTCTCTCTCACTGTGACATTCTCTCTCTCTCTCACTGTGATATTCTCTCTCACTCTCACTGTGACATTCTCTCTCTCTCTCTCACTGTGACATTCTCTCTCTCTCTCTCTCACTGTGACATTCTCTCTCTCTCATTGTGACATTATCTCTCTCACAGTGACATTCTCTCTCGCTCACTGTGACATTCTCTATCTCTCTAACGGTGACATTGTCTCTCTGTCATTGTGACATTCTCCCTCTCTCTCTCACTGTGACATTCTCTCTCTCTCTCTCTCTCACTGTGATATTCTCGCTCTCTCTCACTGCGACATTCTCCCTCTCTCTCTCACTGTGACATTCTCCTCCTCTCTCACTGTGACATTCTCTCTCTCTCACTCTCACTGTGACATTCTCTCTCTCTCTCAGTCTCACTGTGACATCCTCTCTCTCTCTAACTCTCACTGTGACATTCTCTCTCACTCACTGTGACAGTCCCTCTCTCTCCCACTGTGACATTCTCTCTCTCTCTCACTGTGACATTCTCTCTCTCTCTCACTGTGACATTCTCTCTCTCTCTCACTGTGACATTCTCTCTCTCTCTCACTGTGACATTCTCTCTCTCTCTCTCTCTCACCAGTGACATTCTCTCTCTCTCACTGCGACATTCTCTCTCTCTCACTGTGACATTCTGTCTCTCTCTCTCTCTCTCTCTCTCACTGTGACATTCTCTCTCTCTCTCACTGTGACTTTCTCTCTATCTCTCACTGTGATATTCTCTCTCTCTCTCACTGTGACATTCGCTCTCTCTCTCTCACTGTGACATTCTCTGTCTCTCTCTCACTGTGACATTCTCTGTCTCTCTCACTGTGACATTCTCTCTCTCTCTCACTGAGACATTCTCTCTCTCTCTCACTGAGACATTCTCTCTCTCTCTCTCACCGTAACATTCTCTCTCTCTCTCACTGTCACATTCTCTCTCTCTCTCACTGTCACATTCTCTCTCTCTCTCACTGTCACATTCTCTCTCTCTCACTGTGACCTTCTCTCTCTCTCCCTCTCACTGTGACATTCTCTCTCTCTCTCTCTCTCACTGTGACATTCTCTCTCTCTCTCTCTCTCACTGTGACTTTTTCTCTCTCTCTCTCTCTGACATTCTCTCTCTCTCTCTCTGTGACATTCTCTATCTCTCACTGTGGCATTCTCTCTCTCTCACTGTGACATTCTCTCTCTCTCTCACTGTGACATTCTCTCTCTCTCTCTCACTGTGACATTCTCTCTCTCTCACTGTGACATTCTCTCGCTCTCTCTCTCACTGACATTCTCCCTCTCTCTCTCACTGACATTCTCTCTCTCTCTCTCTCTCTGACATTCTCACTCTCTCTCTCGCTCTCTCTCTCACTGTGACATTCTATCTCTCTCTCTCTCACTGTGACATTCTCTCTCTCACTTTGTCATTCTCTCTCTCTCTCTATCACTGTGACATTGTCTCTCTCTCGCACTGTGACATTCTCTCTCTCTCTCTCTCTCTCACTGTGACATTCTCTCTCACTCTCTATCTCTCACTGTGACATTCTCCCTCTCTCTCTCACTGCGACATTCGCCCTCTCTCTCTCACTGTGACATTCTCTTCCTCTCTCACTGTGACATTCTCTCTCTCTCACTCTCACTGTGACATTCTCTCTCTCTCTCACTCTCACTGTGACATTCTCTCTCTCTCTCACTCTCACTGTGACATTCTCTCTCTCTCTCCCTCTCACTGTGACATTCTCACTCTCTCACTGTGACATTCTCTCTCTCTCTCACTGTGACATTCTCTCTCTCTCTCACTGTGACATTCTCTCTCTCTCTCTCACTGTGACATTCTCTCGCTCTCTCTCACTGTGACATTCTCTCACTCTCTCTCTCACTGTGACATTCTCTCTCTCTCTCTCACTGTGACTTTCTCTCGCTCTCTCTCTCACTGACATTCTCTCACTCTCTCTCTCACTGTGACATTCGCTCTCTCTCTCTGTGACATTCTCACTCTCTCTCTCTCACTGTGACATTCTATCTCTCTCTCTCACTGTGACATTCTCTCTCTCTCTCTCACTTTGTCATTCTCTCTCTCTCTCTCTCACTCTGACATTCTCTCTCTCTCTCACTGTGACATTCTCTCTCTCTCTCTCTCACTGTGACATTCTCTCTCTCTCTCACTGTGACATTCTTCTCTCTCTCTCAGTGACATTCTCTCTCTCTCAATGTGACAATCTCTCTCTCTCTCACTGTGACATTCTCTCTCTCTCACTGTGACATTCACTCTCTCTCTCTCAATGTGACATTCTCGCTCTCTCTCACAGTAACATTCTCCCTCTGTCTCTCACTGCGAAATTCTCCCTCTCTCTCTCACTGTGACATTCTCTTCCTTTCTCACTGTGACATTCTCTCTCTCTCTCACTCTCACTGTGACATTGTCTCTCTCTCTCACTCTCACTGTGACATTCTCTCTCTCTCTCCCTCTCACTGTGACATTCTCACTCTCTCTCACTGTGACATTCTCTCTCTCACTGTGACATTCTCTCTCTCTCTCACTGTGACATTCTCTCTCTCACTGTGACATTCTCTCGCTCTCTCTCTCACTGTGACATTCTCTCTCTGTCTTTCTCACTGTGACATTCTCTCTCTCTCTCTCACTGTGACATTCTCTCTCTCTCTCACTGTGACATTCTCTCTCACGGTGATATTCTCTCTCTCTCTCACTGTGACATTCTCTCTCTCTCTCTCTCACTGTGACATTCTCTCTCTCTCTCTCACTGTGACATTCTCTCTCTCTCATTGTGACATTCTCTCTCTCTCATTGTGACATTCTCTCTCTCACTGTGACATTCTCTCTCGCTCACTGTGACATTCTCTCTCTCTCTCTCACTGTGACATTCTCTCTCTCTCTCACTGTGACAATCTCTCTCTCTCCCTCAACTGTGACATTCTCTCACTCACTGTGACATTCTCTCTCTCTGTCTCTCTCTCTCTCTCTGTGACGTTCTCTCTCTCTCTCACTGTGACATTCTCTCTCTCTCTCACTGTGACATTCTCTCTCTCTCTCACTGTAACATTCTCTCTCTCTCTCTCTGTGACATTCTCTCTCTCTCACTCTCTCACTGTGACATTGTCTCTCTCTCTCTCACTGTGACATTCTCTCGCTCTCTCTCTCACTGACATTCTCTCCCTCTGTCTCTCACTGTGACATTCGCTCTCTCTCTCTCTGACATTCTCACTCTCTCTCTCTCTCTCACTGTGACATTCTATCTCTCTCTCTCACTGTGACATTCTCTCTCTCTCTCTCACTTTGTCATTCTCTCTCTCTCTCTCTCACTCTGACATTCTCTCTCTCTCTCACTGTGACATTCTCTCTCTCTCTCTCTCACTGTGACATTCTCTCTCTCTCTCTCAATGTGACATTCTCGCTCTCTCTCACAGTAACATTCTCCCTCTCTCTCTCACTGCGACATTCTCCCTCTCTCTCTCACTGTGACATTCTCTTCCTTTCTCACTGTGACATTCTCTCTCTCTCTCACTGTGACATTCTTCTCTCTCTCTCAGTGACATTCTCTCTCTCTCAATGTGACAATCTCTCTCTCTCTCACTGTGACATTCTCTCTCTCTCACTGTGACATTCACTCTCTCTCTCTCAATGTGACATTCTCGCTCTCTCTCACAGTAACATTCTCCCTCTCTCTCTCACTGCGACATTCTCCCTCTCTCTCTCACTGTGACATTCTCTTCCTTTCTCACTGTGACATTCTCTCTCTCTCTCACTCTCACTGTGACATTGTCTCTCTCTCTCACTCTCACTGTGACATTCTCTCTCTCTCTCCCTCTCACTGTGACATTCTCACTCTCTCTCACTGTGACATTCTCTCTCTCACTGTGACATTCTCTCTCTCTCTCACTGTGACATTCTCTCTCTCACTGTGACATTCTCTCGCTCTCTCTCTCACTGTGACATTCTCTCTCTCTCTCACTGTGACATTCTCTCTCACGGTGATATTCTCTCTCTCTCTCACTGTGACATTCTCTCTCTCTCTCTCTCACTGTGACATTCTCTCTCTCTCTCTCACTGTGACATTCTCTCTCTCTCATTGTGACATTCTCTCTCTCGCTCACTGTGACATTCTCTCTCTCTCTCTCACTGTGACATTCTCTCTCTCTCTCTCACTGTGACATTCTCTCTCTCTCTCACTGTGACAATCTCTCTCTCTCCCTCAACTGTGACATTCTCTCACTCACTGTGACATTCTCTCTCTCTCTCTCTCTCTCTCTCTCTCACTGTGACGTTCTCTCTCTCTCTCACTGTGACATTCTCTCTCTCTCTCACTGTGACATTCTCTCTCTCTCTCACTGTGACATTCTCTCTCTCTCTCTCACTGTGACATTCACTCTCTCTCTCTCTGTGACATTCTCTCTCTCTCACTCTCTCACTGTGACATTGTCTCTCTCTCTCACATGTGACATTGTCTCTGTCTCTCTCACTGTGAAATTCTCTCTCTCTCTCTCACTGTGACATTCTCTCTCTCTCTCTCTCACTGTGACATTCTCTCTCTCTCACTGTGAGATTCTCTGTCTCCCTCACTGACATTTTCTCTGTCTCACTGTGACATTCTCCTCTCTGTCTCTCACTGTGACATTCTCTTCCTCTCTCACTGTGACATACTCTCCCTCTCTCTCACTGTGACAGTCCCTCTCTCTCTCACTGTGACATTCTCTCTCTCTCTCTCTCACTGTGACATTCTCTCTCTCTCTCTCACTGTGACATTCTCTCTCTCTCTCTCTCACTGTGACATTCTCTCTCTCTCTCCCACTGTGACATTCTCTCGCTCTCACTGTGACATTCTCTCTCTCTCTCTCACTGTGACATTCTAACTCTCTCTCTCTCTGTGACATTCTCTCTCTCTCTGTGACATTCTCTCTCTCTCTCTCACTGTGACATTCTCTCTCTCTCTCTCTCACTGTGACATTCTCTCTCTCTCTCTCTCTCACAGTGACATTCTCTCTCTCTCTCTCTGTGACATTCCCTCTCTCTCTCACTGTGACATTCTATCTCTCTCTCTCACTTTGACATTCTCTCTCTGTCTCTCACTTTGACATTCTCTCTCTGTCTCTCACTTTGACATTCTCTCTCTCACTCTCACTTTGACATTCTCTCTCTCTCTCAGTTTGACATTCTCTCTCTCTCTCACTTTGACATTCTCTCTCTCTCTCTCACTTTGACATTCTCTCTCTCTCTCTCACTTTGACATTCTCTCTCCCACTCTCACTTTGACATTCTCTCTCACTTTGACATTCTCTCTCTCTCTCTCTCTCACTGTCACAGTCTCTCTCTCACTGTGACTGTCTCTCTCTCACTGTGACAGTCTCTCTCTCTCTCTCTCACTGTGACATTCGGTGTCTCTCTGTGACATTCTCTCTCTCTCTCTCACTGTGACATTCTCTCTCTCTCACAGCATTAACATTCACTCTCTCTCTCACTGTGACTTTCTCTCTCTTTCTCTCTAACTGTGACATTCTCTCTCTCACTGTGACATTCTCTCTCTCTCTCTCTCACCGTGACATTCTCTCTCTCTCTCTCACTGTGACATTCTCTCTCTCTCTCTCACTGTGACATTCTCTCTCTGTCTCTCACTGTGACATTCTCTCTCTCTCACCGTGACATTCTCTCTCTCTCTCTCACTGTGACCTTCTCTCTCTCTATCTCACTGTGACCTTCTCTCTCTCTCTCTATCTCACTGTGACATTCTCTAACTCTCTCTCACCGTGACATTCTCTCTCTCTCCCACCGTGACATTCTCTCTCTCCCTCTCTCTGACTGTGACATTCAGTCTCTCTCACAGTATAACATTCACTCTCTCTCACTGTGACATTCTCTCTCTCTCACGTCAAATTCTCTCTCTCCCACGTGATATTCTCTCTCTCTCACGTCACATTCTCTCACTCTCACGTCACATTCTCTCTCTCTCACGTCACATTCTCTCTCTCTCACGTCACATTCTCTCTCTCTCACGTCACATTCTCTCTCTCTCACGTCACATTCTCTCTCTCTCACGTCACATTCCCTCTCTCTCTCTCTCACTGTGACATTCTCTCTCTCTCTCTCTCACTGTGACAATCTCTCTCTCTCCCTCAACTTTGACATTCTCTCACTCACTGTGACATTCTCTCTCTCTCTCTCTCTCTCACTGTGACATTCTCTCTCTCTCTCACTGTGACATTCTCTCTCTCACTGTGACATTCTCTCTCTCTCTCTCACTGTGACATTCTCTCTCTCTCTCTCACTGTGACATTCTCTCTCTCTCTCTCTCTCTCTCTCTCTGTGACATTCTCTCTCTCTCACTCTCTCACTGTGACATTGTCTCTCTCTCTCACTGTCACATTGTCTCTCTCTCTCTCACTGTGAAATTCTCTCTCTCTCTCTCACTGTGACATTCTCTGCCTCTCTCTCACTGTGACATTCTCTGCCTCTCTCTCACTGTGACATTCTCTCTCTCTCTCATTGTGACATTTTCTCTCTCTCACTGTGACATCTCTCTCTCTCTCTCTCTCTCTCACTGTGACATTCACTCTCTCTCACTCTCACTATGACATTCTCTGTCACTCTCTCACTTTGACGTTCTCTCTCTCTCTCTCACTGTGACGTTCTCTCTCTCTCTCTCACTGTGACATTCTCTCTCTCTCTCTCAATGTGACATTCTCTCTCTCTCTCTCAATGTGACATTCTCTCTCTCACTGTGACATTCTCTCTCTCTCTCACTGTGACATTCTCTCTCTCTCTCACTGTGACATTCTCTCTCTCTCTCACTGTGACATTCTCTCTCTCTCTCACTTTGACATTCTCTCTCTCTCTCTCACTGTGACATTCTCTCTCTCTCACTGTGAGATTCTCTCTGTCTCCCTCACTGTGACATTATCTCTCTCTCACTGTGACATTCTCCCTCTCTCTCTCTCACTGTGATATTCTCTTCCTCTCTCACTGTGACATACTCTCTCTCTCACTGTGACATTCTCTCTCTCTCACTGTGACATTCTCTCTCTCTCTCTCTCTCACTGTGTAATGCTCTCTCTCTCGCTCTCTGTGACAATGTCTCTCTCTCTCTCACTGTGACATTCCCGCTCTCTCTCGGTCTCTCTCACTGTGACATTTTTCTCTCTCTCATTGTGACATTCTCTCTCTCTCATTGTGACATTCTCTCTCTCACTGTGACATTCTCTCTCGCTCACTGTGACATTCTCTCTCTCTCTCTCACTGTGACATTCTCTCTCTCTCTCACCGTGACATTCTCTCTCTCTCTCTCACTGTGACATTCTCTCTCTCTATCTCACTGTGACATTCTCACTCTCTCTCTATCTCACTGCGACATTCTCCAACTCTCTCTCACCGTGACATTCTCTCTCTCTCCCACCGTGACATTCTCTCTCTCCCTCTCTCTGACTGTGACATTCACTCTCTCTCACAGTATAACATTCACTCTCTCTCACTGTGACATTCTCTCTCTCTCACGTCAAATTCTCTCTCTCCCACGTGACATTCTCTCTCTCTCACGTCACATTCTCTCACTCTCACGTCACATTCTCTCTCTCACGTCACATTCTCTCTCTCACGTCACATTCTCTCTCTCACGTCACATTCTCTCTCTCTCACGTCACATTCCCTCTCTCTCTCTCTCACTGTGACATTCTCTCTCTCTCTCTCACTGTGACAATCTCTCTCTCTCCCTCAACTGTGACATTCTCTCACTCACTGTGACATTCTCTCTCTCTCTCTCTCTCTCACTGTGACGTTCTCTCTCTCTCTCACTGTGACATTCTCTCTCTCTCTCACTGTGACATTCTCTCTCTCTCTCACTGTGACATTCTCTCTCTCTCTCTCACTGTGACATTCTCTCTCTCTCTCTCACTGTGACATTCTCTCTCTCTCTCTCTGTGACATTCTCTCTCTCTCACTCTCTCACTGTGACATTGTCTCTCACTCTCACTGTGACATTGTCTCTGTCTCTCTCACTGTGAAATTCTCTCTCTCTCTCTCACTGTGACATTCTCTCTCTCTCTCTCTCACTGTGACATTCTCTCTCTCTCTCTCTCACTGTGACATTCTCTCTCTCTCACTGTGAGATTCTCTGTCTCCCTCACTGTGACATTTTCTCTGTCTCACTGTGACATTCTCCTCTCTCTCTCTCACTGTGACATTCTCTTCCTCTCTCACTGTGACATACTCTCTCTATCTCTCACTGTGACAGTCCCTCTCTCACTGTGACGTTCTCTCTCTCTCTCTCTCTCACTGTGACGTTCTCTCTCTCTCTCTCTCCTCACTGTGACATTCTCTCGCTCTCACTGTGACATTCTCTCTCTCTCTCTCACTGTGACATTCTCTCTCTCTCTCCCACTGTGACATTCTCTCGCTCTCACTGTGACATTCTCTCTCTCTCTCACTGTGACATTCTATCTCTCTCTCTCTCTCTCTGTGACATTCTCTCTCTCTCTCTGTGACATTCTCTCTCTCTCTCTCACTGTGACATTCTCTCTCTCTCTCTCTCACTGTGACATTCTCTCTCTCTCTCTCTCACTGTGACATTCTCTCTCTCTCTCTCTGTGACATTCCCTCTCTCTCTCACTGTGACATTCTATCTCTCTCTCTCACTTTGACATTCTCTCTCTGTCTCTCACTTTGACATTCTCTCTCTCACTCTCACTTTGACATTCTCTCTCTCTCTCAGTTTGACATTCTCTCTCTCTCTCACTTTGACATTCTCTCTCTCTCTCACTTTGACATTCTCTCTCTCTCTCTCACTTTGACATTCTCTCTCTCTCTCTCACTTTGACATTCTCTCTCCCTCTCTCTTTGACATTCTCTCTCACTTTGACATTCTCTCTCTCTCTCTCGCACTGTCACAGTCTCTCTCTCACTGTGACAGTCTCTCTCTCACTGTGACAGTCTCTCTCTCACTGTGACAGTCTCTCTCTCACTGTGACAGTCTCTCTCTCTCTCTCTCACTGTGACATTCGGTGTCTCTCTGTGACATTCTCTCTCTCTCTCACTGAGACATTCTCTCTCTCTCACAGCATTAACATTCACTCTCTCTCTCACTGTGACATTCTCTCTTTTTCTCTCTCACTGTGACATTCTCTCTCTCACTGTGACATTCTGTCTCTCTCTCTCTCTCACCGTGACATTCTCTCTCTCTCTCTCTCACTGTGACATTCTCTCTCTCTCTCTCTCTCACTGTGACATTCTCTCTCTCTCTCTCACTGTGACATTCTCTCTCTCTCTCTCACTGTGACATTCTCTCTCTCTCTCACCGTGACATTCTCTCTCTCTCTCTCACTGTGACATTCTCTCTCTCTATCTCACTGTGACATTCTCTCTCTCTCCCACCGTGACATTCTCTCTCTCCCTCTCTCTGACTGTGACATTCACTCTCTCTCACAGTATAACATTCACTCTCTCTCACTGTGACATTCTCTCTCTCTCACGTCAAATTCTCTCTCTCCCACGTGATATTCTCTCTCTCTCACGTCACATTCTCTCACTCTCACGTCACATTCTCTCTCTCTCACGTCACATTCGCTCTCTCTAACGTCACATTCTCTCTCTCTCACTGTCACATTGTCTCTCTCTCTCTCACTGTGAAATTCTCTCTCTCTCTCTCACTGTGACATTCTCTGCCTCTCTCTCACTGTGACATTCTCTGCCTCTCTCTCACTGTGACATTCTCTCTCTCTCTCATTGTGACATTTTCTCTCTCTCACTGTGACATCTCTCTCTCTCTCTCTCTCTCTCACTGTGACATTCACTCTCTCTCACTCTCACTATGACATTCTCTGTCACTCTCTCACTTTGACGTTCTCTCTCTCTCTCTCACTGTGACGTTCTCTCTCTCTCTCTCACTGTGACATTCTCTCTCTCTCTCTCAATGTGACATTCTCTCTCTCTCTCTCAATGTGACATTCTCTCTCTCACTGTGACATTCTCTCTCTCACTGTGACATTCTCTCTCTCTCTCACTGTGACATTCTCTCTCTCTCTCACTGTGACATTCTCTCTCTCTCTCACTTTGACATTCTCTCTCTCTCTCTCACTGTGACATTCTCTCTCTCTCACTGTGAGATTCTCTCTGTCTCCCTCACTGTGACATTATCTCTCTCTCACTGTGACATTCTCCCTCTCTCTCTCTCACTGTGACATTCTCTTCCTCTCTCACTGTGACATACTCTCTCTCTCACTGTGACATTCTCTCTCTCTCACTGTGACATTCACTCTCTCTCTCTCTCTCACTGTGTAATGCTCTCTCTCTCCCTCTCTGTGACAATGTCTCTCTCTCTCTCACTGTGACATTCCCGCTCTCTCTCGGTCTCTCTCACTGTGACATTTTTCTCTCTCTCATTGTGACATTCTCTCTCTCTCATTGTGACATTCTCTCTCTCACTGTGACATTCTCTCTCGCTCACTGTGACATTCTCTCTCTCTCTCTCACTGTGACATTCTTTCTCTCTCTCACCGTGACATTCTCTCTCTCTCTCTCACTGTGACATTCTCTCTCTCTATCTCACTGTGACATTCTCTCTCTCTCTCTATCTCACTGCGACATTCTCCAACTCTCTCTCACCGTGACATTCTCTCTCTCTCCCACCGTGACATTCTCTCTCTCCCTCTCTCTGACTGTGACATTCACTCTCTCTCACAGTATAACATTCACTCTCTCTCACTGTGACATTCTCTCTCTCTCACGTCAAATTCTCTCTCTCCCACGTGACATTCTCTCTCTCTCACGTCACATTCTCTCACTCTCACGTCACATTCTCTCTCTCACGTCACATTCTCTCTCTCACGTCACATTCTCTCTCTCTCACGTCACATTCCCTCTCTCTCTCTCTCACTGTGACATTCTCTCTCTCTCTCTCACTGTGACAATCTCTCTCTCTCCCTCAACTGTGACATTCTCTCACTCACTGTGACATTCTCTCTCTCTCTCTCTCTCTCTCACTGTGACGTTCTCTCTCTCTCTCACTGTGACATTCTCTCTCTCTCTCACTGTGACATTCTCTCTCTCTCTCACTGTGACATTCTCTCTCTCTCTCTCACTGTGACATTCTCTCTCTCTCTCTCTGTGACATTCTCTCTCTCTCACTCTCTCACTGTGACATTGTCTCTCTCTCTCACTGTGACATTGTCTCTGTCTCTCTCACTGTGAAATTCTCTCTCTCTCTCTCACTGTGACATTCTCTCTCTCTCTCTCTCACTGTGACATTCTCTCTCTCTCTCTCTCACTGTGACATTCTCTCTCTCTCACTGTGAGATTCTCTGTCTCCCTCACTGTGACATTTTCTCTGTCTCACTGTGACATTCTCCTCTCTCTCTCTCACTGTGACATTCTCTTCCTCTCTCACTGTGACATACTCTCTCTATCTCTCACTGTGACAGTCCCTCTCTCACTGTGACGTTCTCTCTCTCTCTCTCTCTCACTGTGACGTTCTCTCTCTCTCTCCCACTGTGACATTCTCTCGCTCTCACTGTGACATTCTCTCTCTCTCTCTCACTGTGACATTCTCTCTCTCTCTCCCACTGTGACATTCTCTCGCTCTCACTGTGACATTCTCTCTCTCTCTCTCACTGTGACATTCTATCTCTCTCTCTCTCTCTCTGTGACATTCTCTCTCTCTCTCTGTGACATTCTCTCTCTCTCTCTCACTGTGACATTCTCTCTCTCTCTCTCTGTGACATTCCCTCTCTCTCTCACTGTGACATTCTATCTCTCTCTCTCACTTTGACATTCTCTCTCTGTCTCTCACTTTGACATTCTCTCTCTCACTCTCACTTTGACATTCTCTCTCTCTCTCAGTTTGACATTCTCTCTCTCTCTCACTTTGACATTCTCTCTCTCTCTCACTTTGACATTCTCTCTCTCTCTCTCACTTTGACATTCTCTCTCTCTCTCTCACTTTGACATTCTCTCTCCCTCTCTCTTTGACATTCTCTCTCACTTTGACATTCTCTCTCTCTCTCTCGCACTGTCACAGTCTCTCTCTCACTGTGACAGTCTCTCTCTCACTGTGACAGTCTCTCTCTCACTGTGACAGTCTCTCTCTCTCTCTCTCACTGTGACATTCGGTGTCTCTCTGTGACATTCTCTCTCTCTCTCTCACTGAGACATTCTCTCTCTCTCACAGCATTAACATTCACTCTCTCTCTCACTGTGACATTCTCTCTTTTTCTCTCTCACTGTGACATTCTCTCTCTCACTGTGACATTCTGTCTCTCTCTCTCTCTCACCGTGACATTCTCTCTCTCTCTCTCTCACTGTGACATTCTCTCTCTCTCTCTCTCTCACTGTGACATTCTCTCTCTCTCTCTCACTGTGACATTCTCTCTCTCTCTCTCACTGTGACATTCTCTCTCTCTCTCTCACTGTGACATTCTCTCTCTCTCTCACCGTGACATTCTCTCTCTCTCTCTCACTGTGACATTCTCTCTCTCTATCTCACTGTGACATTCTCTCTCTCTCCCACCGTGACATTCTCTCTCTCCCTCTCTCTGACTGTGACATTCACTCTCTCTCACAGTATAACATTCACTCTCTCTCACTGTGACATTCTCTCTCTCTCACGTCAAATTCTCTCTCTCCCACGTGATATTCTCTCTCTCTCACGTCACATTCTCTCACTCTCACGTCACATTCTCTCTCTCTCACGTCACATTCTCTCTCTCTCACGTCACATTCTCTCTCTCTCACGTCACATTCTCTCTCTCTCACGTCACATTCTCTCTCTCTCACGTCACATTCTCTCTCTCTCACGTCACATTCCCTCTCTCTCTCTCTCACTGTGACATTCTCTCTCTCTCTCTCTCACTGTGACAATCTCTCTCTCTCCCTCAACTGTGACATTCTCTCACACACTGTGATATTCGCTCTCTCTCTCTCTCTCTCTCTCACTGTGACGTTCTCTCTCTCTCTCTCACTGTGACATTCTCTCTCTCTCTCTCTCTCTCTCTGTGACATTCTCTCTCTCTCACTCTCTCACTGTGACATTGTCTCTCTCTCTCACTGTCACATTGTCTCTCTCTCTCTCACTGTGAAATTCTCTCTCTCTCTCTCTCACTGTGACATTCTCTGCCTCTCTCTCACTGTGACATTCTCCCTCTCTCTCATTGTGACATTTTCTCTCTCTCACTGTGACATCTCTCTCTCTCTCTCTCTCACTGTGACATTCACTCTCTCTCACTCTCACTGTGACATTCTCTGTCACTCTCTCACTTTGACGTTCTCTCTCTCTCACTGTGACGTTCTCTCTCTCTCTCTCACTGTGACATTCTCTCTCTCTCTCTCAATGTGACATTCTCTCTCTCACTGTGACATTCTCTCTCTCACTGTGACATTCTCTCTCTCTCTCACTGTGACATTCTCTCTCTCTGTCACTGTGACATTCTCTCTCTCTCTCACTGTGACATTCTCTCTCTCTCTCACTGTGACATTCTCTCTCTCTCTCACTTTGACATTCTCTCTCTCTCTCTCACTGTGACATTCTCTCTCTCTCACTGTGAGATTCTCTCTGTCTCCCTCACTGTGACATTCTCTCTCTCTCACTGTGACATTCTCCCTCTCTCTCTCTCACTGTGACATTCTCTTCCTCTCTCACTGTGACATACTCTCTCTCTCACTGTGACATTCTCTCTCTCTCTCTCTCTCTCACTGTGTAATTCTCTCTCTCTCGCTCACTGTGACAATCTCTCTCTCACTGTGACAATGTCTCTCTCTCTCTCTCACTGTGACATTCCCGCTCTCTCTCGGTCTCTCTCACTGTGACATTTATCTCTCTCTCACTGTGACATTCTCTCTCTCTCTCTCACTGTGACATTCTCTCTCTCTCTCTCTCACTGTGACATTCTCTCCCTCTGTCTCAGTCTCTCTCACTGGGACATATTTCTCTCTCTCTTTCACTGTGACATTCTCTCTCTTTCTCTCTCACTGTGACATTCTCTCTCTCACTGTGACATTCTCTCTCTCTCTCTCTCTCACCGTGACATTCTCTCTCTCTCTCTCACTGCGACATTCTCTCTCTCTCTCTCTCACTGTGACATTCTCTCTCTCTCTCTCACTGTGACATTCTCTCTCTCTCTCTCACTGTGACATTCTCTCTCTCTCTCTCACTGTGACATTCTCTCTCTCTATCTCACTGTGACATTCTCTCTCTCTCTCTATCTCACTGTGACATTCTCCAACTCTCTCTCACCGTGACATTCTCTCTCTCTCCCACGTGACATTCTCTCTCTCTCACGTCACATTCTCTCACTCTCACGTCACATTCTCTCTCTCAAGTCACATTCTCTCTCTCACGTCACATTCTCTCTCTCTCACGTCACATTCCCTCTCTCTCTCTCTCACTGTGACATTCTCTCTCTCTCTCTCACTGTGACAATCTCTCTCTCTCCCTCAACTGTGACATTCTCTCACTCACTGTGACATTCTCTCTCTCTCTCTCACTGTGACGTTCTCTCTCTCTCTCACTGTGACATTCTCTCTCTCTCTCACTGTGACATTCTCTCTCTCTCTCACTGTGACATTCTCTCTCTCTCGCACTGTGAAATTCTCTCTCTCTCTCTCTCTGTGACATTCTCTCTCTCTCACTCTCTCACTGTGACATTGTCTCTCCCTCTCACTGTGACATTGTCTCTGTCTCTCTCACTGTGAAATTCTCTCTCTCTCTCTCACTGTGACATTCTCTGCCTCTCTCTCACTGTGCCATTCTCTCTCTCTCTCATTCTGACATTTTCTCTCTCTCATTGTGACATTTTCTCTCTCTCACTGTGACATCTCTCTCTCTCTCTCTCACTGTGACATTCATTCTCTCACTCTCACTGTGACATTCTCTGTCACTCTCTCACTTTGACGTTCTCGCTCTCTCTCTCACTGTGACATTGTCTCTCTCTCACGTGACTTTCTCACTCTCTCACGTGACATTCTCTCTCTCTCACGTGACATTCTCTCTCTCTCACGTGACATTCTCTCTCTCTCACGTGACATTCTCTCTCTCTCACGTGACATTCTCTCTCTCTCTCTCTCTCTCTGTGTGACATTCTCTCTCTCTCTCTCACTGTGACATTCTCTCCCTCTCTCTCACTGTGACATTCTCTCCCTCTCTCTCACTGTGACATTCTCTCCCTCTCTCTCACTGTGACATTCTCTCTCTCTCGCTCACTGTGACATTCTCTCTCTCTCGCTCACTGTGACATTCTCTCTCTCTCGCTCACTGTGACATTCTCTCTCTCTCGCTCACTGTGACATTCTATCTCTCTCTATCTCTGTGACATTCTCTCTCTCTCTCTCTCTCTCACTGTGACATTCTCTCTCTCTCTCTCTCTCTGTGACATTCTCGCTCTCTCTCACTGTGACATTCTCTCTCTCTCTCTCAGTGTGACATTCTCTCTCTCTCTCACTGTGACATTCTCTCTCTGTCACGTGACATTCTCGATCCCTCACGTCACATTCTCTCTCTCTCACGTCACATTCTCTCTCTCTCACGTCACATTCTCTCTCTCTCACGTCACATTCTCTCTCTCTCACGTCACATTCTCTCTCTCTCAATGTGACATTCTCTCTCTCTCACGTGACATTCTCTCTCTCTCACGTGACATTCTCTCTCTCTCACGTGACATTCTCTCTCTCTCACGTGACATTCTCTCTCTCTCACGTGACATTCTCTCTCTCTCTCTCTATGTGAAATTCTCTCTCTGTCACTGTGACATTCTCTCTCTCTCACTCACTGTGACATTCTCTCTCTCTCTCTCACTGTGACATTCTCTCTCTCTCTCACTGTGACATTCTCTCTCTCTCTCTAACTGTGACATTCTCTCTCTCTCTCTCACTGTGACATTCTGTCTCTCCCTCAGTGACATTCTCTCTCTCACACTGTGACATTCTCTCTCTCTCTAACTGTGACATTCTCTCACTCACTGTGACATTCTCTCTCTCTCTCTCTCTCTCTCACTGTGACGTTCTCTCTCTCTCTCACTGTGACATTCTCTCTCTCTCTCACTGTGACATTCTCTCTCTCTCTCACTGTGACATTCTCTCTCTCTCTCACTGTGAAATTCTCTCTCTCTCTCTCTGTGACATTCTCTCTCTCTCACTCTCTCACTGTGACATTGTCTCTCTCTCTCACTGTGACATTGTCTCTGTCTCTCTCACTGTGAAATTCTCTCTCTCTCTCTCACTGTGACATTCTCTGCCTCTCTCTCACTGTGCCATTCTCTCTCTCTCTCATTCTGACATTTTCTCTCTCTCTCATTGTGACATTTTCTCTCTCTCACTGACATCTCTCTCTCTCTCTCTCTCACTGTGACATTCACTCTCTCACTCTCACTGTGACATTCTCTGTCACTCTCTCACTTTGACGTTCTCTCCCTCTCTCTCACTGTGACATTGTCTCTCTCTCACGTGACTTTCTCACTCTCTCACGTGACATTCTCTCTCTCTCACGTGACATTCTCTCTCTCTCACGTGACATTCTCTCTCTCTCACGTGACATTCTCTCTCTCTCTCTCTCTCTCTGTGTGACATTCTCTCCCTCTCTCTCACTGTGACATTCTCTCCCTCTCTCTCACTGTGACATTCTCTCCCTCTCTCTCACTGTGACATTCTCTCCCTCTCTCTCACTGTGACATTCTCTCCCTCGCTCTCACTGTGACATTCTCTCTCTCTCTCTCACTGTGACATTCTCTCTCTCTCTCTCACTGTGACATTCTCTCTCTCTCGCTCACTGTGACATTCTCTCTCTCTCGCTCACTGTGACATTCTCTCTCTCTCGCTCACTGTGACATTCTCTCTCTCTCTCACTGTGACATTCTCTCACTCTCTCATTGTGACATTTTCTCTCTCTCACTGTAACATCTCTCTCTCTCTCTCTCTCTCATGTGACATTCACTCTCTCTCACTCCACTGTGACATTCTCTGTAACTCTCTCACTTTGACGTTCTCTCTCTCTCTCTCACTGTGACGTTCTCTCTCTCTCTCTCACTGTGACATTCTCTCTCTCTCTCTCACTGTGACATTCTCTCTCTCTCTCTCAATGTGACATTCTCGCTCTCCACTGTGACATTCTCTCTCTCTCTCACTGTGACATTCTCTCTCTCTCTCACTGTGACATTCTCTCTCTCACTGTGACATTCTCTCTCTCTCACTGTGACATTCTCTCTCTCTCACTGTGACATTCTCTCTCTCTCACTGTGACATTCTCTCTCTATCACTGTGACATTCTCTCTCTATCACTGTGACATTCTCTCTCTCTCTCACTTTGACATTCTCTCAATCTCTCTCACTGTGACATTCTCTCTCTCTCACTGTGAGATTCTCTGTCTCCCTCACTGTGACATTTTCTCTGTCTCACTGTGCAATTCTCCCTCTCTCTCTCTCACTGTGACATTCTCTTCCTCTCTCACTGTGACATACTCTCTCTCTCTCTCACTGTGACAGTCCCTCTCTCTCTCACTGTGACATTCTCTCTCTCTCTCTCTCTCACTGTGACATTCTCTCTCCCTCTCTCACTGTGACATTCTCTCTCTCTCACTCTCTCACTGTGACATTCTCTCTCTCTCACTCTCTCACTGTGACATTGTCTCTCTCTCTCACTGTGACATTGTCTCTCTCTCTCACTGTGACATTGTCTCTCTCTCTCACTGTGAAATTCTCTCTCTCTCTCTCACTGTGAAATTCTCTCTCTCTCTCTCACTGTGACATTCTCTGACTCACTCTCACTGTGACATTCTCTGTCACTCTCTCACTTTGACGTTCTCTCTCTCTCTCTCACTGTGACATTCTCTCTCTCCTCTCTAACTGTGACATTCTCTCTCTCTCTCTCACTGTGACATTCTCTCTCTCTCTCTCACTGTGACATTCTCTCTCTCTGTGACATTCTCTCTCTCTCTCTCACTGTGACATTCTCTCTCTCTCTAACTGTGACATTCTATCTCTCTCTCTCACTGTGACATTCTCTCTCTCACTCTCTCACTGTGACATTCTCTCTCTCTCTCTCTCACTGTGACATTCTCTCTCTCTCTCACTGTGACATTCTCTCTCTCTCTCTCTCACTGTGACATTCTCTCTCTCTCTCTCTCACTGTGACATTCTCTCTCTCTCTCTCTCACTGTGACATTCTCTCTCTCTCTCACTGTGACATTCTCTCTCTCTCTCTCTCTCTGTGACATTCTCTCTCTCTCTCACTGTGATATTCTCTCTCTCTCTCACTGTGACATTCTCTCTCTCTCCCTCTCACTGTCACATTCTCTCTCTCTCTCTCACAGTGACATTCTCTCTCTCTCTCTCACTGTGACATTCTCTGCCTCTCTCTCACTGTGACATTCTCTCTCTCTCTCTGTGACATTCTCTCTCTCTCTCATTGTGACATTTTCTCTCTCTCACTGTGACATCTCTCTCTCTCTCTCTCTCATGTGACATTCACTCTCTCTCACTCTCACTGTGACATTCTCTGTAACTCTCTCACTTTGACGTTCTCTCTCTCTCTCTCACTGTGACATTGTCCTCTCTCTCACGTGACTTTCTCACTCTCTCACGTGACATTCTCTCTCTCTCACGTGACCATTCTCTCTCTCTCACGTGACATTCTCTCTCTCTCTCTCTCTCTCTCTGTGTGACATTCTCTCTCTCTCTCTCTCTGTGTGACATTCTCTCTCTCTCTCTCACTGTGACATTCTCTCCCTCTCTCTCACTGTGACATTCTCTCCCTCTCTCTCACTGTGACATTCTCTCTCTCTCTCTCACTGTGACATTGTCTCTCTCTCGCTCACTGTGACATTCTCTCTCTCTCGCTCACTGTGACATTCTCTCTCTCTCGCTCACTGTGACATTCTCTCTCTCTCGCTCACTGTGACATTCTATCTCTCTCTATCTCTGTGACTTTCTCTCTCTCTCTCTCACTGTGACATTCTCTCTCTCTCTCTCAGTGGTGACATTCTCTCTCTCTCTCTCTGTGACATTCTCTCTCTGTCACGTGACATTCTCTCTCTGTCACGTGACATTCTCGATCCCTCACGTCACATTCTCTCTCTCTCACGTCACATTCTCTCTCTCTCACGTCACATTCTCTCTCTCTCACGTCACATTCTCTCTCTCTCAATGTGACATTCTCTCTCTCTCACGTGACATTCTCTCTCTCTCACGTGACATTCTCTCTCTCCTCACGTGACATTCTCTCTCTCTCACGTGACATTCTCTCTCTCTCACGTGACATTCTCTCTCTCTCTCTCTATGTGAAATTCTCTCTCTGTCACTGTGACATTCTCTCTCTCTCACTCACTGTGACATTCTCTCTCTCTCTCTCACTGTGACATTCTCTCTCTCTCTCACTGTGACATTCTCTCTCTCTCTCTAACTGTGACATTCTCTCTCTCTCTCTCACTGTGACATTCTCTCTCTCCCTCAGTGACATTCTCTCTCTCACACTGTGACATTCTCTCTCTCTCTAACTGTGACATTCTCTCACTCACCTGTGACATTCTCTCTCTCTCTCTCTCTCTCTCACTGTGACGTTCTCTCTCTCTCTCACTGTGACATTCTCTCTCTCTCTCACTGTGACATTCTCTCTCTCTCTCACTGTGACATTCTCTCTCTCTCTCACTGTGACATTCTCTCTCTCTCTCACTGTGAAATTCTCTCTCTCTCTCACTGTGAAATTCTCTCTCTCTCTCTCTGTGACATTCTCTCTCTCTCACTCTCTCACTGTGACATTGTCTCTCTCTCTCACTGTGACATTGTCTCTGTCTCTCTCACTGTGAAATTCTCTCTCTCTCTCTCACTGTGACATTCTCTGCCTCTCTCTCACTGTGCTATTCTCTCTCTCATTCTGACATTTTCTCTCTCTCTCATTGTGACATTTTCTCTCTCTCACTGTCATCTCTCTCTCTCTCTCTCTCACTGTGACATTCACTCTCTCACTCTCACTGTGACATTCTCTGTCACTCTCTCACTTTGATGTTCTCTCTCTCTCTCTCACTGTGACATTGTCTCTCTCTCACGTGACTTTCTCACTCTCTCACGTGACATTCTCTCTCTCTCACGTGACATTCTCTCTCTCTCACGTGACATTCTCTCTCTCTCACGTGACATTCTCTCTCTCTCACGTGACATTCTCTCTCTCTCTCTCTCTCTCTGTGTGACATTCTCTCCCTCTCTCTCACTGTGACATTCTCTCCCTCTCTCTCACTGTGACATTCTCTCCCTCTCTCTCACTGTGACATTCTCTCCCCTCCGCTCTCACTGTGACATCTCTCTCTCTCTCTCTCACTGGGGACATTCTCTCTCTCTCTCTCTCTCTCTCTCTCACTGTGACATTCTTTCTCTCTCTCTCTCTCACTGTGACATTCTTTCTCTCTCTCTCACTGTGACATTCTCTGTCTCTCTCTCACTGTGACATTCTCTCTGTCTCTCTCACTGTGAAATTCGCTCTCTCTCTCCACTGTGACATTCTCTGCCTCTCTCTCACTGTGCCATATCTCTCTCTCTCATTCTGACATTTTCTCTCTCTCTCATTGTGACATTTTCTCTCTCTCACTGTCATCTCTCTCTCTCCTCTCTCTCACTGTGACATTCACTCTCTCACTCTCACTGTGACATTCTCTGTCACTCTCTCACTTTGATGTTCTCTCTCTCTCTCTCACTGTGACATTGTCTCTCTCTCACGTGACTTTCTCTCTCTCTCACGTGACATTCTCTCTCTCTCACGTGACATTCTCTCTCTCTCACGTGACATTCTCTCTCTCTCTCTCTGTGTGACATTCTCTCCCTCTCTCTCACTGTGACATTCTCTCCCTCTCTCTCACTGTGACATTCTCTCCCTCTCTCTCACTGTGACATTCTCTCCCTCGCTCTCACTGTGACATTCTCTCTCTCTCTCTCACTGTGACATTCTCTCTCTCTCGCTCACTGTGACATTCTCTCTCTCTCGCTCACTGTGACATTCTCTCTCTCTCGCTCACTGTGACATTCTCTCTCTCTCTCACTGTGACATTCTCTCACTCTCTCATTGTGACATTTTCTCTCTCTCACTGTAACATCTCTCTCTCTCTCTCTCTCTCATGTGACATTCACTCTCTCTCACTCTCACTGTGACATTCTCTGTAACTCTCTCACTTTGACGTTCTCTCTCTCTCTCTCACTGTGACGTTCTCTCTCTCTCTCTCACTGTGACATTCTCTCTCTCTCTCTCACTGTGACATTCTCTCTCTCTCTATGTGACATTCTCGCTCTCACTGTGACATTCTCTCTCTCTCTCACTGTGACATTCTCTCTCTCTCTCACTGTGACATTCTCTCTCTCACTGTGACATTCTCTCTCTCTCACTGTGACATTCTCTCTCTCTCACTGTGACATTCTCTCTCTCTCACTGTGACATTCTCTCTCTATCACTGTGACATTCTCTCTCTATCACTGTGACATTCTCTCTCTCTCTCACTTTGACATTCTCTCAATCTCTCTCACTGTGACATTCTCTCTCTCTCACTGTGAGATTCTCTGTCTCCCTCACTGTGACATTTTCTCTGTCTCACTGTGACATTCTCCCTCTCTCTCTCTCACTGTGACATTCTCTTCCTCTCTCATTGTGACATACTCTCTCTCTCTCTCACTGTGACAGTCCCTCTCTCTCTCACTGTGACATTCTCTCTCTCTCTCTCTCTCACTGTGACATTCTCTCTCCCTCTCTCACTGTGACATTCTCTCTCTCTCACTCTCTCACTGTGACATTCTCTCTCTCTCACTCTCTCACTGTGACATTGTCTCTCTCTCTCACTGTGACATTGTCTCTCTCTCTCACTGTGACATTGTCTCTCTCTCTCACTGTGACATTGTCTCTCTCTCTCACTGTGACATTGTCTCTCTCTCTCTCACTGTGAAATTCTCTCTCTCTCTCTCACTGTGAAATTCTCTCTCTCTCTCTCACTGTGACATTCTCTGACTCACTCTCACTGTGACATTCTCTGTCACTCTCTCACTTTGACGTTCTCTCTCTCTCTCTCACTGTGACATTCTCTCTCTCTCTCTAACTGTGACATTCTCTCTCTCTCTCTCACTGTGACATTCTCTCTCTCTCTCTCACTGTGACATTCTCTCTCTCTGTGACATTCTCTCTCTCTCTCTCACTGTGACATTCTCTCTCTCTCTAACTGTGACATTCTCTCTCTCTCTCTCACTGTGACATTCTCTCTCTCACTCTCTCACTGTGACATTCTCTCTCTCTCTCTCTCACTGTGACATTCTCTCTCTCTCTCACTGTGACATTCTCTCTCTCTCTCTCTCACTGTGACATTCTCTCTCTCTCTCTCTCACTGTGACATTCTCTCTCTCTCTCTCTCACTGTGACATTCTCTCTCTCTCTCACTGTGACATTCTCTCTCTCTCTCTCTCTCTGTGACATTCTCTCTCTCTCTCACTGTGATATTCTCTCTCTCTCTCACTGTGACATTCTCTCTCTCTCCCTCTCACTGTCACATTCTCTCTCTCTCTCTCACAGTGACATTCTCTCTCTCTCTCTCACTGTGACATTCTCTGCCTCTCTCTCACTGTGACATTCTCTCTCTCTCTCTGTGACATTCTCTCTCTCTCTCATTGTGACATTTTCTCTCTCTCACTGTGACATCTCTCTCTCTCTCTCTCTCATGTGACATTCACTCTCTCTCACTCTCACTGTGACATTCTCTGTAACTCTCTCACTTTGACGTTCTCTCTCTCTCTCTCACTGTGACATTGTCTCTCTCTCACGTGACTTTCTCACTCTCTCACGTGACATTCTCTCTCTCTCACGTGACATTCTCTCTCTCTCACGTGACATTCTCTCTCTCTCTCTCTCTCTCTCTGTGTGACATTCTCTCTCTCTCTCTCTGTGTGACATTCTCTCTCTCTCTCTCACTGTGACATTCTCTCCCTCTCTCTCACTGTGACATTCTCTCCCTCTCTCTCACTGTGACATTCTCTCTCTCTCTCTCACTGTGACATTCTCTCTCTCTCTCTCACTGTGACATTGTCTCTCTCTCGCTCACTGTGACATTCTCTCTCTCTCGCTCACTGTGACATTCTCTCTCTCTCGCTCACTGTGACATTCTCTCTCTCTCGCTCACTGTGACATTCTATCTCTCTCTATCTCTGTGACTTTCTCTCTCTCTCTCTCACTGTGACATTCTCTCTCTCTCTCTCAGTGTGACATTCTCTCTCTCTCTCACTGTGACATTCTCTCTCTGTCACGTGACATTCTCTCTCTGTCACGTGACATTCTCGATCCCTCACGTCACATTCTCTCTCTCTCACGTCACATTCTCTCTCTCTCACGTCACATTCTCTCTCTCTCAATGTGACATTCTCTCTCTCTCACGTGACATTCTCTCTCTCTCACGTGACATTCTCTCTCTCTCACGTGACATTCTCTCTCTCTCACGTGACATTCTCTCTCTCTCACGTGACATTCTCTCTCTCTCACGTGACATTCTCTCTCTCTCTCTCTATGTGAAATTCTCTCTCTGTCACTGTGACATTCTCTCTCTCTCACTCACTGTGACATTCTCTCTCTCTCTCTCACTGTGACATTCTCTCTCTCTCTCACTGTGACATTCTCTCTCTCTCTCTAACTGTGACATTCTCTCTCTCTCTCTCACTGTGACATTCTCTCTCTCCCTCAGTGACATTCTCTCTCTCACACTGTGACATTCTCTCTCTCTCTAACTGTGACATTCTCTCACTCACTGTGACATTCTCTCTCTCTCTCTCTCTCTCTCACTGTGACGTTCTCTCTCTCTCTCACTGTGACATTCTCTCTCTCTCTCACTGTGACATTCTCTCTCTCTCTCACTGTGACATTCTCTCTCTCTCTCACTGTGACATTCTCTCTCTCTCTCACTGTGAAATTCTCTCTCTCTCTCACTGTGAAATTCTCACTCTCTCTCTCTGTGACATTCTCTCTCTCTCACTCTCTCACTGTGACATTGTCTCTCTCTCTCACTGTGACATTGTCTCTGTCTCTCTCACTGTGAAATTCTCTCTCTCTCTCTCACTGTGACATTCTCTGCCTCTCTCTCACTGTGCCATTCTCTCTCTCTCTCATTCTGACATTTTCTCTCTCTCTCATTGTGACATTTTCTCTCTCTCACTGTCATCTCTCTCTCTCTCTCTCTCACTGTGACATTCACTCTCTCACTCTCACTGTGACATTCTCTGTCACTCTCTCACTTTGATGTTCTCTCTCTCTCTCTCACTGTGACATTGTCTCTCTCTCACGTGACTTTCTCACTCTCTCACGTGACATTCTCTCTCTCTCACGTGACATTCTCTCTCTCTCACGTGACATTGTCTCTCTCTCACGTGACATTGTCTCTCTCTCACGTGACATTCTCTCTCTCTCACGTGACATTCTCTCTCTCTCTCTCTCTCTCTGTGTGACATTCTCTCCCTCTCTCTCACTGTGACATTCTCTCCCTCTCTCTCACTGTGACATTCTCTCCCTCTCTCTCACTGTGACATTCTCTCCCTCGCTCTCACTGTGACATTCTCTCTCTCTCTCTCACTGTGACATTCACTCTCTCACTCTCACTGTGACATTCTCTGTCACTCTCTCACTTTGACGTTCTCTCCCTCTCTCTCACTGTGACATTGTCTCTCTCTCACGTGACTTTCTCACTCTCTCACGTGACATTCTCTCTCTCTCACGTGACATTCTCTCTCTCTCACGTGACATTCTCTCTCTCTCACGTGACATTCTCTCTCTCTCACGTGACATTCTCTCTCTCTCTCTCTCTCTCTGTGTGACATTCTCTCCCTCTCTCTCACTGTGACATTCTCTCTCTCTCTCTCACTGTGACATCTCTCTCTCTCGCTCACTGTGACATTCTCTCTCTCTCGCTCACTGTGACATTCTCTCTCTCTCGCTCACTGTGACATTCTCTCTCCCTCTCACAGTGACATTCTCTCTCTCTCTCACTGTGACATTCTCTCACTCTCTCATTGTGACATTTTTCTCTCTCTCACTGTAACATCTCTCTCTCTCTCTCACTCTCTCACATGTGACATTCACTCTCTCTCACTCTCACTGTGACATTCTCTGTAACTCTCTCACTTTGACGTTCTCTCTCTCTCTCTCTCACGTGTGACGTTCTCTCTCTCTCTCTCACTGTGACATTCTCTCTCTCTCTCTACTCAATGTGACATTCTCTCTCTCACTGTGACATTCTCTCTCTCTCTCTCACTGTGACATTCTCTCTCTCTCTCACTGTGACATTCTCTCTCTCTCTCACTGTGACATTCTCTCTCTCTCTCTCACGTGTGACATTCTCTCTCTCTCTCACTGTGACATTCTCCTCTCTCTCACTCTGTGACATTCTCTCTCTCTCACTGTGACATTCTCTCTCTCTCACTGTGACATTCTCTCTCTATCACTGTGACATTCTCTCTCTCTCTCACTTTTGACATTCTCTCAATCTCTCTCACTGTGTGACATTCTCTCTCTCTCACTGTGAGATTCTCTGTCTCCCTCACTGTGACATTTTCTCTGTCTCACTGTGACATTCTCCCTCTCTCTCTCTCACTGTGACATTCTCTTCCTCTCTCACTGTGACATACTCTCTCTCTCTCTCACTGTGACAGTCCCTCTCTCTCTCACTGTGACATTCTCTCTCTCTCACTCTCTCACTGTGACATTGTCTCTCTCTCTCAACTGTGACATTGTCTCTCTCTCTCACTGTGACATTGTCTCTCTCTCTCACTGTGACATTGTCTCTCTCTCTCTCACTGTGACATTGTCTCTCTCTCTCTCACTGTGAAATTCTCTCTCTCTCTCTCACTGTGAAATTCTCTCTCTCTCTCTCACTGTGACATTCTCTGACTCACTCTCACTGTGGACATTCTCTGTCACTCTCTCACTTTGACGTTCTCTCTCTCTCTCTCACTGTGACATTCTCTCTCTCTCTCTAACGTGTGACATTCTCTCTCTCTCTCTTACTGTGACATTCTCTCTCTATGTGACATTCTCTCTCTCTCTCTCACTGTGACATTCTCTCTCTCTCTAACTGTGACATTCTCTCTCTCTCTATCACTGTGACATTCTCTCTCTCACTCTCTCACTGTGACATTCTCTCTCTCTCTCTCTCTCACTGTGACATTCTCTCTCTCTCTCTCTCACTGTGACATTCTCTCTCTCTCTCTCTCACTGTGACATTCTCTCTCTCTCTCTCTCACTGTGACATCTCTCTCTCTCTCTCTCACTGTGACATTCTCTCTCTCTCTCTCTCACTGTGGACATTCTCTCTCTCTCTCTCTCACTGTGACATTCTCTCTCTCTCTCACTGTGACATTCTCTCTCGTCTCTCTCTCACTGTGACATTCTCTCTCTGTGACATTCTCTCTCTCTCTCATTGTGACATTTTTCTCTCTCTCACTGTGACATCTCTCTCTCTCTCTCTCTCTCATGTGACATTCACTCTCTCTCACTCTCACTGTGACATTCTCTGTAACTCTCTCACTTTTGACGTTCTCTCTCTCTCTCTCTCACTGTGACATTGTCTCTCTCCTCACGTGACTTTCTCACTCTCTCACGTGACATTCTCTCTCTCTCACGTGACATTTCTCTCTCTCTCACGTGACATTCTCTCTCTCTCTCTCTCTCTGTGTGACATTCTCTCTCTCTCTCTCTCTGTGTGACATTTTCTCTCTCTGCTCTCACTGTGACATTCTCTCCCTCTCTCTCACTGTGACATTGTCTCTCTCTCACGTCTGACTTTCTCACTCTCTCACGTGGACATTCTCTCTCTCTCACGTGACATTCTCTCTCTCTCACGTGACATTCTCTCTCTCTCACGTGACATTCTCTCTCTCTCTCTCTCTCTCTGTGTGACATTCTCTCTCTCTCTCTCTGTGTGACATTCTCTCTCTCTCTCTCACTGTGACATTCTCTCCCTCTCTCTCACTGTGGACATTCTCCTCCCTCTCTCTCACTGTGACATTCTCTCTCTCTCTCTCACTGTGACATTCTCTCTCTCTCGCTCACTGTGACATTCTCTCTCTCTCTCGCTCACTGTGACATTCTCTCTCTCTCGCTCACTGTGGACATTCTCTCTCTCATCGCTCACTGTGACATTCTATCTCTCTCTATCTCTGTGACATTCTCTCTCTCTCTCCTCACTGTGACATTCTCTCTCTCTCTCTCAGTGTGACATTCTCTCTCTCTCTCTCACTGTGACATTCTCTCTCTGTCACGTGACATTCTCCTCCCTGTCACGTGACATTCTCGATCCCTCACGTCACATTCTCTCTCTCTCACGTCACATTCTCTCTCTCTCACGTCACATTCTCTCTCTCTCACGTCACATTCTCTCTCTCTCAATGTGACATTCTCTCTCTCTCACGTGACATTCTCTCTCTCTCACGTGACATTCTCTCTCTCTCACGTGACATTCTCTCTCTCTCACGTGACATTCTCTCTCTCTCACGTGACATTCTCTCTCTCTCTGTGTGAAATTCTCTCTCTCTCTGTGTGAAATTCTCTCTCTCTCACTCACTGTGACATTCTCTCTCTCTCTCTCACTGTGACATTCTCTCTCTCTCTCTAACTGTGACATTCTCTCTCTCTCTCTCACTGTGACATTCTCTCTCTCCCTCAGTGACATTCTCTCTCTCTCACTGTGACATTCTCTCTCTCACACTGTGACATTCTCTCTCTCTCTAACTGTGACATTCTCTCACTCACTGTGACATTCTCTCTCTCTCTCTCTCTCTCTCACTGTGACGTTCTCTCTCTCTCTCTCACTGTGACATTCTCTCTCTCTCTCACTGTGACATTCTCTCTCTCTCTCACTGTGACATTCTCTCTCTCTCTCACTGTGACATTCTCTCTCTCTCTCTCACTGTGACATTCTCTCTCTCTCTCACTGTGACATTCTCTCTCTCTCTCTCACTGTGAAATTCTCTCTCTCTCTCACTGTGAAATTCTCTCTCTCTCTCTCTGTGACATTCTCTCTCTCTCACTCTCTCACTGTGACATTGTCTCTCTCTCTCTCACTGTGACATTGTCTCTGTCTCTCTCACTGTGAAATTCTCTCTCTCTCTCTCACTGTGACATTCTCTGCCTCTCTCTCACTGTGCCATTCTCTCTCTCTCTCATTCTGACATTTTCTCTCTCTCTCATTGTGACATTTTCTCTCTCTCACTGACATCTCTCTCTCTCTCTCTCTCACTGTGACATTCACTCTCTCACTCTCACTGTGACATTCTCTGTCACTCTCTCACTTTGATGTTCTCTCTCTCTCTCTCTCACTGTGACATTGTCTCTCTCTCACGTGACTTTCTCACTCTCTCACGTGACATTCTCTCTCTCTCAAGTGACATTCTCTCTCTCTCACGTGACATTCTCTCTCTCTCACGTGACATTCTCTCTCTCTCACGTGACATTCTCTCTCTCTCACGTGACATTCTCTCTCTCTCACGTGACATTCTCTCTCTCTCACGTGACATTCTCTCTCTCTCTCTCTCTGTGTGACATTCTCTCCCTCTCTGTGACATTCTCTCCCTCTCTCTCACTGTGACATTCTCTCCCTCTCTCTCACTGTGACATTCTCTCCCTCTCTCTCACTGTGACATTCTCTCCCTCGCTCTCACTGTGACATTCTCTCTCTCTCTCTCACTGTGACATTCTCTCTCTCTCGCTCACTGTGACATTCTCTCTCTCTCGCTCACTGTGACATTCTCTCTCTCTCTCACTGTGACATTCTCTCCCTCTCATTGTGACATTTTCTCTCTCTCACTGTAACATCTCTCTCTCTCTCTCTCTCTCATGTGACATTCACTCTCTCTCAATCTCACTGTGACATTCTCTGTAACTCTCTCACTTTGACGTTCTCTCTCTCTCTCTCACTGTGACGTTCTCTCTCTCTCTCTCACTGTGACATTCCCTCTCTCTCTCTCAATGTGACATTCTCTCTCTCACTGTGACATTCTCTCTCTCTCTCACTGTGACATTCTCTCTCTCTCTCACTGTGACATTCTCTCTCTCTCTCTCTCACTGTGACATTCTCTCTCTCTCTCTCTCACTGTGACATTCTCTCTCTCTCTCTCTCACTGTGACATTCTCTCTCTCTCTCTCTCACTGTGACATTCTCTCTCTCTCTCTCTCACTGTGACATTCTCTCTCTCTCTCTCTCACTGTGACATTCTCTCTCTCTCTCTCTCACTGTGACATTCTCTCTCTCTCTCACTGTGACATTCTCTCTCTCTCTCTCTCACTGTGACATTCTCTCTCTGTGACATTCTCTCTCTCTCTCATTGTGACATTTTCTCTCTCTCACTGTGACATCTCTCTCTCTCTCTCTCTCATGTGACATTCACTCTCTCTCACTCTCACTGTGACATTCTCTGTAACTCTCTCACTTTGACGTTCTCTCTCTCTCTCTCACTGTGACATTGTCTCTCTCTCACGTGACTTTCTCACTCTCTCACGTGACATTCTCTCTCTCTCACGTGACATTCTCTCTCTCTCACGTGACATTCTCTCTCTCTCTCTCTCTCTGTGTGACATTCTCTCTCTCTCTCTCTGTGTGACATTTTCTCTCTCTCTCTCACTGTGACATTCTCTCCCTCTCTCTCACTGTGACATTGTCTCTCTCTCACGTGACTTTCTCACTCTCTCACGTGACATTCTCTCTCTCTCACGTGACATTCTCTCTCTCTCACGTGACATTCTCTCTCTCTCACGTGACATTCTCTCTCTCTCTCTCTCTCTGTGTGACATTCTCTCTCTCTCTCTCTGTGTGACATTCTCTCTCTCTCTCTCACTGTGACATTCTCTCCCTCTCTCTCACTGTGACATTCTCTCCCTCTCTCTCACTGTGACATTCTCTCTCTCTCTCTCACTGTGACATTCTCTCTCTCTCGCTCACTGTGACATTCTCTCTCTCTCGCTCACTGTGACATTCTCTCTCTCTCGCTCACTGTGACATTCTCTCTCTCTCGCTCACTGTGACATTCTATCTCTCTCTATCTCTGTGACATTCTCTCTCTCTCTCTCACTGTGACATTCTCTCTCTCTCTCTCAGTGTGACATTCTCTCTCTCTCTCACTGTGACATTCTCTCTCTGTCACGTGACATTCTCTCCCTGTCACGTGACATTCTCGATCCCTCACGTCACATTCTCTCTCTCTCACGTCACATTCTCTCTCTCTCACGTCACATTCTCTCTCTCTCACGTCACATTCTCTCTCTCTCAATGTGACATTCTCTCTCTCTCACGTGACATTCTCTCTCTCTCACGTGACATTCTCTCTCTCTCACGTGACATTCTCTCTCTCTCACGTGACATTCTCTCTCTCTCACGTGACATTCTCTCTCTCTCTGTGTGAAATTCTCTCTCTCTCTGTGTGAAATTCTCTCTCTCTCACTCACTGTGACATTCTCTCTCTCTCTCTCACTGTGACATTCTCTCTCTCTCTCTAACTGTGACATTCTCTCTCTCTCTCTCACTGTGACATTCTCTCTCTCCCTCAGTGACATTCTCTCTCTCACACTGTGACATTCTCTCTCTCACACTGTGACATTCTCTCTCTCTCTAACTGTGACATTCTCTCACTCACTGTGACATTCTCTCTCTCTCTCTCTCTCTCTCACTGTGACGTTCTCTCTCTCTCTCACTGTGACATTCTCTCTCTCTCTCACTGTGACATTCTCTCTCTCTCTCACTGTGACATTCTCTCTCTCTCTCACTGTGACATTCTCTCTCTCTCTCACTGTGACATTCTCTCTCTCTCTCACTGTGACATTCTCTCTCTCTCTCACTGTGAAATTCTCTCTCTCTCTCACTGTGAAATTCTCTCTCTCTCTCTCTGTGACATTCTCTCTCTCTCACTCTCTCACTGTGACATTGTCTCTCTCTCTCACTGTGACATTGTCTCTGTCTCTCTCACTGTGAAATTCTCTCTCTCTCTCTCACTGTGACATTCTCTGCCTCTCTCTCACTGTGCCATTCTCTCTCTCTCTCATTCTGACATTTTCTCTCTCTCTCATTGTGACATTTTCTCTCTCTCACTGACATCTCTCTCTCTCTCTCTCTCACTGTGACATTCACTCTCTCACTCTCACTGTGACATTCTCTGTCACTCTCTCACTTTGATGTTCTCTCTCTCTCTCTCACTGTGACATTGTCTCTCTCTCACGTGACTTTCTCACTCTCTCACGTGACATTCTCTCTCTCTCAAGTGACATTCTCTCTCTCTCACGTGACATTCTCTCTCTCTCACGTGACATTCTCTCTCTCTCACGTGACATTCTCTCTCTCTCACGTGACATTCTCTCTCTCTCACGTGACATTCTCTCTCTCTCACGTGACATTCTCTCTCTCTCTCTCTCTGTGTGACATTCTCTCCCTCTCTCTCACTGTGACATTCTCTCCCTCTCTCTCACTGTGACATTCTCTCCCTCTCTCTCACTGTGACATTCTCTCCCTCGCTCTCACTGTGACATTCTCTCTCTCTCTCTCACTGTGACATTCTCTCTCTCTCGCTCACTGTGACATTCTCTCTCTCTCGCTCACTGTGACATTCTCTCTCTCTCTCACTGTGACATTCTCTCCCTCTCATTGTGACATTTTCTCTCTCTCACTGTAACATCTCTCTCTCTCTCTCTCTCTCATGTGACATTCACTCTCTCTCAATCTCACTGTGACATTCTCTGTAACTCTCTCACTTTGACGTTCTCTCTCTCTCTCTCACTGTGACGTTCTCTCTCTCTCTCTCACTGTGACATTCCCTCTCTCTCTCTCAATGTGACATTCTCTCTCTCACTGTGACATTCTCTCTCTCTCTCACTGTGACATTCTCTCTCTCTCTCACTGTGACATTCTCTCTCTCTCACTGTGACATTCTCTCTCTCTCACTGTGACATTCTCTCTCTCTCACTGTGACATTCTCTCTCTCTCACTGTGACATTCTCTCTCTCTCACTGTGACATTCTCTCTCTCTCACTGTGACATTCTCTCTCTCTCTCACTTTGACATTCTCTCAATCTCTCTCACTGTGACATTCTCTCTCACTGTGAGATTCTCTGTCTCCCTCACTGTGACATTTTCTCTGTCTCACTGTGACATTCTCCCTCTCTCTCTCTCACTGTGACATTCTCTTCCTCTCTCACTGTGACATACTCTCTCTCTCTCTCACTGTGACAGTCCCTCTCTCTCTCACTGTGACATTGCCTCTCTCGCTCTCTCTCACTGTGACATTCTCTCTCCCTCTCTCACTGTGACATTCTCTCTCTCTCACTGTGACATGCTCTCTCTCTCTCTGTGACATTCTCTCTCTCTCACCCTCTCACTGTGACATTGTCTCTCTCTCTCACTGTGACATTGTCTCTCTCTCTCACTGTGACATTGTCTCTCTCTCTCTCACTGTGACATTGTCTCTCTCTC
This sequence comes from Isurus oxyrinchus, assembly GCA_026770705.1. Lineage (NCBI taxonomy): Eukaryota > Metazoa > Chordata > Chondrichthyes > Lamniformes > Lamnidae > Isurus > Isurus oxyrinchus. The sequence goes on from JANJGN010000021.1 coordinate 32,779,973, forward strand.
TCTCACTGTGAAATTCTCTCTCTCTCTCTCACTGTGACATTCTCTGACTCACTCTCACTTTGACATTCTCTGTCACTCTCTCACTTTGACGTTCTCTCTCTCTCTCTCACTGTGACATTCTCTCTCTCTCTCTAATTGTGACATTCCCTCTCTCTCTCTCACTGTGACATTCTCTCTCTCTCTGTGACATTCTCTCTCTCTCTCTCACTGTGACATTCTCTCTCTCTCTCTCACTGTGACATTCTCTCTCTCTCTCTCACTGTGACATTCTCTCTCTCACTCTCTCACTGTGACATTCTCTCTCTCTCTCTCTCACTGTGACATTCTCTCTCTCTCTCTCTCACTGTGACATTCTCTCTCTCTCTCACTGTGACATTCTCTCTCTCTCTCTCTCACTGTGACATTCTCTCTCTCTCTCACTGTGACATTCTCTCTCTCTCTCTCTCACTGTGACATTCTCTCTCTCTCTCTCTGTGACATTCTCTCTCTCTCTCTGTGACATTCTCTCTCTCTCTCACTGTGACATTCTCTCTCTCTCCCTCTCACTGTCACATTCTCTCTCTCTCTCTCACAGTGACATTCTCTCTCTCTCTCTCACTGTGACATTCTCTGCCTCTCTCTCACTGTGACATTCTCTCTCTCTCTCTCTGTGACATTCTCTCTCTCTCTCATTGTGACATTTTCTCTCTCTCACTGTGACATCTCTCTCTCTCTCTCTCATGTGACATTCACTCTCTCTCACTCTCACTGTGACATTCTCTGTAACTCTCTCACTTTGACGTTCTCTCTCTCTCTCTCACTGTGACGTTCTCTCTCTCTCTCTCACTGTGACATTCTCTCTCTCTCTCTCAATGTGACATTCTCTCTCTCTCTCACTGTGACATTCTCTCTCTCTCTCACTGTGACATTCTCTCTCTCTCTCACTTTGACATTCTCTCTCTCTCTCTCACTGTGACATTCTCTCTCTCTCACTGTGAGATTCTCTGTCTCCCTCACTGTGACATTTTCTCTGTCTCACTGTGACATTCTCTACCTCTCTCACTGTGACATACTCTCTCTGTCTCTCACTGTGACATTCTCTCTCTCTCTCTCTCTCTCACTGTGACATTCTCTCTCTCTCTCTCACTGTGATATTCTCTCTCTCTCTCTCACTGTGACATTCTCTCTCTCTCTCTCACTGTGACATTCTCTCTCTCTCTCCCACTGTGACATTCTCTCGCTCTCACTGTGACATTCTCTCTCTCTCTCTCACTGTGACATTCTATCTCTCTCTCTCTGTGACATTCTCTCTCTCTCTCTGTGACATTCTCTCTCTCTCTCTGTGACATTCTCTCTCTCTCTCTCACTGTGACATTCCCTCTCTCTCTCTCACTGTGACAATCTCTCTCTCTCTCTCACTGTGACATTCTCTCTCTCTCTCTCACTGTGACATTCTCTCTCTCTCTCTCACTGTGACATTCTCTCTCTCTCTCTCTGTGACATTCTCTCTCTCTCTCTCTGTGACATTCTCTCTCTCTCTCACTGTGACATTCTATCTCTCTCTCACTGTGACATTCTCACTCTCTCACTGTGACATTGTCTCTCTCTCTCTCACTGTGACATTATCTCTCTCTCTCTCTCACTGTGACATTCTCTCTCTCTCTCTCCGACTGTGTAATTCTCTCTCTCTCTCTCACTGTGACAATCTCTCTCTCACTGTGACAATGTCTCTCTCTCACTGTGACATTCCCGCTCTCTCTCGGTCTCTCTCACTGACATTTTTCTCTCTCTCACTGTGACATTCTCTCTCTCTCTCTCACTGTGACATTCTCTCTCTCCCTCTCTCACTGTGACCTTCTCTCCCTCTGTCTCAGTCTCTCTCACTGGGACATATTTCTCTCTCTCTCTCTCACTGTGACATTCTCTCTCTTTCTCTCTCACTGTGACATTCTCTTTCTCTCTCCCACTGTGACATTCTCTCGCTCTCACTGTGACATTCTCTCGCTCTCTCTCACTGTGACATTCTCTCTCTCACTGTGACATTCTATCTCTCACTCTCTCTGTGACATTCTCTCTCTCTCTCTGTGACATTCTCTCTCTCTCTCTGGGACATTGTCTCTCTCTCTCTCACTGTGACATTCTCTTTCTCTCTCTCTCACTGTGACATTCTCTCCCTCTCTCTCACTGTGACATTCTCTCCCTCTCTCTTACTGTGACATTCTCTCCCTCTCTCTCACTGTGACATTCTCTCCCTCTCTCTCACTGTGACATTCTCTCTCTCTCTCTCACTGTGACATTCTCTCTCTCTCGCTCACTGTGACATTCTCTCTCTCTCGCTCACTGTGACATTCTCTCTTGCTCGCTCACTGTGACATTCTATCTCTCTCTATCTCTGTGACATTCTCTCTCTCTCTCTCTCTCTCACAGTGACATTCTCTCTCTCTCTCTCAGTGTGACATTCTCTCTCTCTCTCTCAGTGTGACATTCTCTCTCTCTCTCACTGTGACATTCTCTCTCTCTCTCACTGTGACATTCTCTCTCTGTCACGTGAGATTCTCGATCCCTCACGTCACATTCTCTCTCTCTCACGTCACGTTCTCTCTCTCTCACGTCACATTCTCTCTCTCTCAATGTGACATTCTCTCTCTCTCACGTGACATTCTCTCTCTCTCACGTGACATTCTCTCTCTCTCAAGTGACATTCTCTCTCTCTCTCTCTGTGTGAAATTCTCTCTCTCTCACTGTGACATTCTCTCTCTCTCACTCACTGTGACATTCTCTCTCTCTCTCTCACTGTGACATTCTCTCTCTCTCTCACTGTGACATTCTCTCTCTCTCTCTTACTGTGACATTCTCTCTCTCTCTCTCACTGTGACATTCTCTCTGTCCCTCAGTGACATTCTCTCTCTCTCTCACACTAAGACATTCTCTCTCTCTCTAACTGTGACATTCTCTCTCTCTCTAACTGTGACATTCTCTCTCTCTCTAACTGTGACATTCTCTCTCTCTCTCTCACTGTGACATTCTCTCTCTCTCTCTCTCACTGTGACATTCTCTCTCTCTCACTGTGACATTCTCTCTCTCTCTCTCTCACTGTGACATTCTCTCTCTCTCTCTCTCTCACTGTGACATTCTCTCTCTCACTCTCTCACTGTGACATTCTCTCTCTCTCTGTGTGAAATTCTCTCTCTCTCACTGTGACATTCTCTCTCTCTCACTCACTGTGACATTCTCTCTCTCTCTCTCACTGTGACATTCTCTCTCTCTCTCACTGAGACATTCTCTCTCTCTCTCTAACTGTGACATTCTCTCTCTCGCTCTCACTGTGACATTCTCTCTCTCCCTCAGTGACATTCTCTCTCTCTCTCACACTGTGACATTCTCTCTCTCTCTAACTGTGACATTCTCTCTCTCTCTAACTGTGACATTCTCTCTCTCTCTCTCACTGTGACATTCTCTCTCTCTCTCTCTCACTGTGACATTCTCTCTCACTGTGACATTCTCTCTCTCTCTCTCTCACTGTGACATTCTCTCTCTCTCTCTCTCACTGTGACATTCTCTCTCTCTCTCTCTCACTGTGACATTCTCTCTCTCTCTCTCTCACTGTGACATTCTCTCTCTCTCTCACTGTGACATTCTCTCTCTCTCTCTCCCACTGTGACATTCCCTCTCTCTCTCTCTCTCACTGTGACATTCTCTCTCTCTCTCTGTAACATTCTCTCTCTCTCTCTGTGACATTCTCTCTCTCTCTCTCACTGTGACATTCTCTCTCTCTCTCTCACTGTGACATTCTCTCTCTCTCTCTCACTGTGACATTCTCTCTCTCTCTCTCACTGTGACATTCTCTCTCTCTCTCTCACTGTGACATTCTCTCTCTCTCTCACTGTGACATTCTCTCTCTCTCTCTCTGTGACATTCTCTCTCTCTCTCTCTGTGACATTCTCTCTCTCTCTCACTGTGACATTCTCTCTCTCTCTCACTGTGACATTCTCTCTCTCTCTCACTGTGACATTCTCTCTCTCTCTCACTTTGACATTCTCCCTCTCTCTCACTTTGACATTCTCTCTCTCTCTCTCACTGTGACATTCTCTCTCTCTCACTGTGAGATTCTCTGTCTCCCTCACTGTGACATTTTCTCTGTCTCACTGTGACATTCTCTTCCTCTCTCACTGTGACATTCTCTCTCTCTCTCTCTCTCTCACTGTGACATTCTCTCTCTCTCTCTCACTGTGACATTCTCTCTCTCACTCTCACTGTGACATTCTCTCTCTCTCTCTCACTGTGACATTCTCTCTCTCTCTCCCACTGTGACATTCTCTCGCTCTCACTGTGACATTCTCTCTCTCTCTCTCACTGTGACATTCTATCTCTCTCTCTCTCTGTGACATTCTCTCTCTCTCTCTGTGACATTCTCTCTCTCTCTCTCACTGTGACATTCTCTCTCTCTCTCTCACTGTGACATTCTCTCTCTCTCTCTCTGTGACATTCTCTCTCTCTCTCTCTGTGACATTCTCTCTCTCTCTCACTGTGACATTCTATCTCTCTCTCACTGTGACATTCTCACTCTCTCACTGTGACATTGTCTCTCTCTCTCTCACTGTGACATTATCTCTCTCTCTCTCTCACTGTGACATTCTCTCTCTCTCTCTCCGACTGTGTAATTCTCTCTCTCTCTCTCACTGTGACAATCTCTCTCTCACTGTGACAATGTCTCTCTCTCACTGTGACATTCCCGCTCTCTCTCGGTCTCTCTCACTGTGACATTTTTCTCTCTCTCACTGTGACATTCTCTCTCTCTCTCTCTCACTGTGACCTTCTCTCCCTCTGTCTCAGTCTCTCTCACTGGGACATATTTCTCTCTCTCTCTCTCACTGTGACATTCTCTCTCTTTCTCTCTCACTGTGACATTCTCTTTCTCTCTCCCACTGTGACATTCTCTCGCTCTCACTGTGACATTCTCTCGCTCTCTCTCACTGTGACATTCTATCTCTCACTCTCTCTGTGACATTCTCTCTCTCTCTCTGTGACATTCTCTCTCTCTCTCTGGGACATTCTCTCTCTCTCTCTCACTGTGACATTCTCTTTCTCTCTCTCTCACTGTGACATTCTCTCCTCTCTCTCACTGTGACATTCTCTCCCTCTCTCTCACTGTGACATTCTCTCCCTCTCTCTCACTGTGACATTCTCTCCCTCTCTCTCACTGTGACATTCTCTCTCTCTCTCTCACTGTGACATTCTCTCTCTCTCGCTCACTGTGACATTCTCTCTCTCTCGCTCACTGTGACATTCTCTCTCGCTCGCTCACTGTGACATTCTATCTCTCTCTATCTCTGTGACATTCTCTCTCTCTCTCTCTCTCTCACTGTGACATTCTCTCTCTCTCTCTCAGTGTGACATTCTCTCTCTCTCACGTCACATTCTCTCTCTCTCACGTCACATTCTCTCTCTCTCAATGTGACATTCACTCTCTCTCACGTGACATTCTCTCTCTCTCACGTGACATTCTCTCTCTCTCAAGTGACATTCTCTCTCTTTCTCTCTGTGTGAAATTCTCTCTCTCTCACTGTGACATTCTCTCTCTCTCACTCACTGTGACATTCTCTCTCTCTCTCTCACTGTGACATTCTCTCTCTCTCTCACTGTGACATTCTCTCTCTCTCTCTAACTGTGACATTCTCTCTCTCTCTCTAACTGTGACATTCTCTCTCTCTCTCTCACTGTGACATTCTCTCTCTCCCTCAGTGACATTCTCTCTCTCTCTCACACTGTGACATTCTCTCTCTCTCTAACTGTGACATTCTCTCTCTCTCTCTAACTGTGACATTCTCTCTCTCTCTAACTGTGACATTCTCTCTCTCTCTCTCTCACTGTGACATTCTCTCTCTCTCACTGTGACATTCTCTCTCTCTCTCTCTCACTGTGACATTCTCTCTCTCTCTCTCTCACTGTGACATTCTCTCTCTCTCTCTCTCACTGTGACATTCTCTCTCTCTCTCTCTCACTGTGACATTCTCTCTCTCTCTCTCCCACTGTGACATTCCCTCTCTCTCTCTCTCACTGTGACATTCTCTCTCTCTCACTGTGACATTGTCTCTCTCTCACTGTGACATTCTCTCTCTCTCTCACTCTCTGTGACATTCTCTCTCTCTCACTCTCTCACTGTGACATTGTCTCTCTCTCTCACTGTGACATTGTCTCTCTCTCTCTCACTGTGAAATTCTCTCTCTCTCTCTCACTGTGAAATTCTCTCTCTCTCTCACTGTGACATTCTCTGCCTCACTCTCACTGACATTCTCTGTCACTGTGACATTCTCTGCCTCACTCTCACTGACATTCTCTGTCACTCTCTCACTTTGACGTTCTCTCTCTCTCTCTCACTGTGACATTCTCTCTCTCTCTCAGTGACATTCTCTCTCTCCTCTCACTGTGATATTCTCTCTCTCTCTAACTTTGACATTCTCTCTCTCTCTCTCACTGTGACATTCTCTCTCTCTCTCTCTCACTGTGACATTCTCTCTCCCTCTCTCACTGTGACATTCTCTCTCTCTCACTGTGACATCTCTCTCTCTCTCTCTCTGTGACATTCTCTCTCTCTCACCTCTCTCACTGTGACATTGTCTCTCTCTCTCACTGTGACATTGTCCTCTCTCTCTCACTGTGACATTGTCTCTCTCTCTCACTGTGACATTGTCTCTCTCTCTCTCACTGTGAAATTCTCTCTCTCTCTCTCACTGTGAAATTCTCTCTCTCTCTCTCACTGTGACATTCTCTGACTCACTCTCACTGTGACATTCTCTGTCACTCTCTCACTTTGACGTTCTCTCTCTCTCTCTCACTGTGACATTCTCTCTCTCTCTCTAACTGTGACATTCTCTCTCTCTCTCTCACTGTGACATTCTCTCTCTCTCTGTGACATTCTCTCTCTCTCTCACTGTGACATTCTCTCTCTCTCTAACTGTGACATTCTCTCTCTCTCTCTCACTGTGACATTCTCTCTCTCACTCTCTCACTGTGACATTCTCTCTCTCTCTCTCTCACTGTGACATTCTCTCTCTCTCTCTCACTGTGACATTCTCTCTCTCTCTCTCTCACTGTGACATTCTCTCTCTCTCTCTCTCTCTCACTGTGACATTCTCTCTCTCTCTCTCACTGTGACATTCTCTCTCTCTCTCTCTCACTGTGACATTCTCTCTCTCTCTCTCTCTGTGACATTCTCTCTCTCTCTCACTGTGATATTCTCTCTCTCTCTCACTGTGACATTCTCTCTCTCTCCCTCTCACTGTCACATTCTCTCTCTCTCTCTCACAGTGACATTCTCTCTCTCTCTCTCACTGTGACATTCTCTGCCTCTCTCTCACTGTGACATTCTCTCTCTCTCTCTCTGTGACATTCTCTCTCTCTCTCATTGTGACATTTTCTCTCTCTCACTGTGACATCTCTCTCTCTTCTCTCTCTCATGTGACATTCACTCTCTCTCACTCTCACTGTGACATTCTCTGTAACTCTCTCACTTTGACGTTCTCTCTCTCTCTCTCACTGTGACATTGTCTCTCTCTCACGTGACTTTCTCACTCTCTCACGTGACATTCTCTCTCTCTCACGTGACATTCTCTCTCTCTCACGTGACATTCTCTCTCTCTCTCTCTCTCTCTGTGTGACATTCTCTCTCTCTCTCTCACTGTGACATTCTCTCCCTCTCTCTCACTGTGACATTCTCTCCCTCTCTCTCACTGTGACATTCTCTCCCTCTCTCTCACTGTGACATTCTCTCCCTCTCTCTCACTGTGACATTCTCTCTCTCTCTCACTGTGACATTCTCTCTCTCTCGCTCACTGTGACATTCTCTCTCTCACGCTCACTGTGACATTCTCTCTCTCCTCGCTCACTGTGACATTCTCTCTCTCTCGCTCACTGTGACATTCTATCTCTCTCTATCTCTGTGACATTCTCTCTCTCTCTCTCACTCTCACTGTGACATTCTCTCTCTCTCTCTCTCTGTGACATTCTCGCTCTCTCTCACTGTGACATTCTCTCTCTCTCTCTCAGTGTGACATTCTCTCTCTCTCTCACTGTGACATTCTCTCTCTGTCACGTGACATTCTCGATCCCTCACGTCACATTCTCTCTCTCTCACGTCACATTCTCTCTCTTCTCTCTCTCTCACGTGACATTCTCTCTCTCTCACGTGACATTCTCTCTCTCTCACGTGACATTCTCTCTCTCTCTCTCTGTGTGAAATTCTCTCTCTCTCACTGTGACATTCTCTCTCTCTCTCTCACTGTGACATTCTCTCTCTCTCCCTCTCACTGTCACATTCTCTCTCTCTCTCTCTCACAGTGACATTCTCTCTCTCTCTCTCACTGTGACATTCTCTGCCTCTCTCTCACTGTGACATTCTCTCTCTCTCTCTCTGTGACATTCTCTCTCTCTCTCTCTGTGACATTCTCTCTCTCTCTCATTGTGACATTTTCTCTCTCTCACTGTGACATCTCTCTCTCTCTCTCATGTGACAATCACTCTCTCTCACTCTCACTGTGACATTCTCTGTAACTCTCTCACTTTGACGTTCTCTCTCTCTCTCTCACTGTGACATTGTCTCTCTCTCACGTGACTTTCTCACTCTCTCACGTGACATTCTCTCTCTCTCACGTGACATTCTCTCTCTCTCACGTGACATTCTCTCTCTCTCTCTCTCTCTCTGTGTGACATTCTCTCTCTCTCTCTCACTGTGACATTCTCTCCCTCTCTCTCACTGTGACATTCTCTCCCTCTCTCTCACTGTGACATTCTCTCCCTCTCTCTCACTGTGACATTCTCTCCCTCTCTCTCACTGTGACATTCTCTCTCTCTCTCTCACTGTGACATTCTCTCTCTCTCGCTCACTGTGACATTCTCTCTCTCACGCTCACTGTGACATTCTCTCTCTCTCGCTCACTGTGACATTCTCTCTCTCTCGCTCACTGTGACATTCTATCTCTCTCTATCTCTGTGACATTCTCTCTCTCTCTCTCACTCTCACTGTGACATTCTCTCTCTCTCTCTCTCTGTGACATTCTCGCTCTCTCTCACTGTGACATTCTCTCTCTCTCTCTCAGTGTGACATTCTCTCTCTCTCTCACTGTGACATTCTCTCTCTGTCACGTGACATTCTCGATCCCTCACGTCACATTCTCTCTCTCTCACGTCACATTCTCTCTCTCTCACGTCACATTCTCTCTCTCTCAATGTGACATTCTCTCTCTCTCACGTGACATTCTCTCTCTCTCACGTGACATTCTCTCTCTCTCACGTGACATTCTCTCTCTCTCTCTCTGTGTGAAATTCTCTCTCTCTCACTGTGACATTCTCTCTCTCTCACTCACTGTGACATTCTCTCTGTCTCACTCACTGTGACATTCTCTCTCTCTCTCACTGTGACATTCTCTCTCTCTCTCACTGTGACATTCTCTCTCTCTCTCTAACTGTGACATTCTCTCTCTCTCTCTCACTGTGACATTCTCTCTCTCCCTCAGTGACATTCTATCTCTCACACTGTGACATTCTCTCTCTCTCTAACTGTGACATTCTCTCACTCACTGTGAAATTCTCTCTCTCTCTCTCTCTCTCTCACTGTGAAATTCTCTCTCTCTCTCTCACTGTGACATTCTCTGCCTCACTCTCACTGACATTCTCTGTCACTCTCTCACTTTGACGTTCTCTCTCTCTCTCTCACTGTGACATTCTCTCTCTCTCTCTAACTGTGACATTCTCTCTCTCTCTCTCACTGTGACATTCTCTCTCTCTCTCTCACTGTGACATTCTCTCTCTCTCTCTCACTGTGACATTCTCTCTCTCTCTCTCACTGTGACATTCTCTCTCTCTCTCTCACTGTGACATTCTCTCTCTCTCTCTCACTGTGACATTCTCTCTCTCTCTCTCTCTCACTGTGATATTCTCTCTCTCTCTAACTTTGACATTCTCTCTCTCTCTCTCACTGTGACATTCTCTCTCTCTCTCTCTCACTGTGACATTCTCTCTCCCTCTCTCACTGTGACATTCTCTCTCTCTCACTGTGACATTCTCTCTCTCACTCTCTCTCTGTGACATTCTCTCTCTCTCTCTCTCTCTGTGACATTCTCTCTCTCTCACTCTCTCACTGTGACATTGTCTCTCTCTCTCACTGTGACATTGTCTCTCTCTCTCACTGTGACATTGTCTCTCTCTCTCACTGTGACATTGTCTCTCTCTCTCACTGTGACATTGTCTCTCTCTCTCTCACTGTGAAATTCTCTCTCTCTCTCTCACTGTGAAATTCTCTCTCTCTCTCACTGTGACATTCTCTGACTCACTCTCACTGTGACGTTCTCTGTCACTCTCTCACTTTGACGTTCTCTCTCTCTCTCTCACTGTGACATTCTCTCTCTCTCTCTAACTGTGACATTCTCTCTCTCTCTCTCACTGTGACATTCTCTCTCTCTCTGTGACATTCTCTCTCTCTCTCTCACTGTGACATTCTCTCTCTCTCTAACTGTGACATTCTCTCTCTCTCTAACTGTGACATTCTCTCTCTCTCTCTCACTGTGACATTCTCTCTCTCACTCTCTCACTGTGACATTCTCTCTCTCTCTCTCTCACTGTGACATTCTCTCTCTCTCACTGTGACATTCTCTCTCTCTCTCTCACTGTGACATTCTCTCTCTCTCTAACTGTGACATTCTCTCTCTCTCTAACTGTGACATTCTCTCTCTCTCTCTCACTGTGACATTCTCTCTCTCTCTCTCTCACTGTGACATTCTCTCTCTCTCTCTCTCACTGTGACATTCTCTCTCTCTCTCTCTCTCACTGTGACATTCTCTCTCTCTCTCTCTCACTGTGACATTCTCTCTCTCTCACTGTGACATTCTCTCTCTCTCTCTCTCACTGTGACATTCTCTCTCTCTCTCTGTGACATTCTCTCTCTCTCTCACTGTGATATTCTCTCTCTCTCTCACTGTGACATTCTCTCTCTCTCCCTCTCACTGTCACATTCTCTCTCTCTCTCTCACAGTGACATTCTCTCTCTCTCTCTCACTGTGACATTCTCTGCCTCTCTCTCACTGTGACATTCTCTCTCTCTCTCTCTGTGACATTCTCTCTCTCTCTCATTGTGACATTTTCTCTCTCTCACTGTGACATCTCTCTCTCTCTCTCTCTCATGTGACATTCACTCTCTCTCACTCTCACTGTGACATTCTCTGTAACTCTCTCACTTTGACGTTCTCTCTCTCTCTCTCACTGTGACATTGTCTCTCTCTCACGTGACTTTCTCACTCTCTCACGTGACATTCTCTCTCTCTCACGTGACATTCTCTCTCTCTCACTGTGACATTCTCTCTCTCTCTCTCTCTCTCTGTGTGACATTCTCTCTCTCTCTCTCACTGTGACATTCTCTCCCTCTCTCTCACTGTGACATTCTCTCCCTCTCTCTCACTGTGACATTCTCTCCCTCTCTCTCACTGTGACATTCTCTCCCTCTCTCTCACTGTGACATTCTCTCTCTCTCTCTCTCTGTGACATTCTCTCTCTCTCGCTCACTGTGACATTCTCTCTCTCTCGCTCACTGTGACATTCTCTCTCTCTCGCTCACTGTGACATTCTCTCTCTCTCGCTCACTGTGACATTCTATCTCTCTCTATCTCTGTGACATTCTCTCTCTCTCTCTCTCTCTCACTGTGACATTCTCTCTCTCTCTCTCTCTCTGTGACATTCTCGCTCTCTCTCACTGTGACATTCTCTCTCTCTCTCTCAGTGTGACATTCTCTCTCTCTCTCACTGTGACATTCTCTCTCTGTCACGTGACATTCTCGATCCCTCACGTCACATTCTCTCTCTCTCACGTCACATTCTCTCTCTCTCACGTCACATTCTCTCTCTCTCAATGTGACATTCTCTCTCTCTCACGTGACATTCTCTCTCTCTCACGTGACATTCTCTCTCTCTCACGTGACATTCTCTCTCTCTCACGTGACATTCTCTCTCTCTCACGTGACATTCTCTCTCTCTCTCTCTGTGTGAAATTCTCTCTCTCTCACTGTGACATTCTCTCTCTCTCACTCACTGTGACATTCTCTCTCGCTCTCACTGTGACATTCTCTCTCTCTCTCTAACTGTGACATTCTCTCTCTCTCTCTCACTGTGACATTCTCTCTCTCCCTCAGTGACATTCTCTCTCTCACACTGTGACATTCTCTCTCTCTCTAACTGTGACATTCTCTCACTCACTGTGACATTCTCTCTCTCTCCCTCTCTCTCTCACTGTGACGTTCTCTCTCTCTCTCACTGTGACATTCTCTCTCTCTCTCACTGTGACAGTCTCTCTCTCTCTCACTGTGACATTCTCTCTCTCTCTCACTGTGAAATTCTCTCTCTCTCTCTCTGTGACATTCTCTCTCTCTCACTCTCTCACTGTGACATTCTCTCTCTCTCTCACTGTGACATTGTCTCTGTCTCTCTCACTGTGAAATTCTCTCTCTCTCTCTCACTGTGACATTCTCTGCCTCTCTCTCACTGTGCCATTCTCTCTCTCTCTCATTCTGACATTTTCTCTCGCTCTCATTGTGACATTTTCTCTCTCTCACTGACATCTCTCTCTCTCTCTCTCTCACTGTGACATTCACTCTCTCACTCTCACTGTGACATTCTCTGTCACTCTCTCACTTTGACGTTCTCTCTCTCTCTCTCACTGTGACATTGTCTCTCTCTCACGTGACTTTCTCACTCTCTCACGTGACATTCTCTCTCTCTCACGTGACATTCTCTCTCTCTCACGTGACATTCTCTCTCTCTCACGTGACATTCTCTCTCTCTCACGTGACATTCTCTCTCTCTCACGTGACATTCTCTCTCTCTCTCACTGTGACATTCTCTCTCTCTCCCTCTCACTGTCACATTCTCTCTCTCTCTCTCACAGTGACATTCTCTCTCTCTCTCTCACTGTGACATTCTCTGCCTCTCTCTCACTGTGACATTCTCTCTCTCTCTCTCTGTGACATTCTCTCTCTCTCTCATTGTGACATTTTCTCTCTCTCACTGTGACATCTCTCTCTCTCTCTCTCTCATGTGACATTCACTCTCTCTCACTCTCACTGTGACATTCTCTGTAACTCTCTCACTTTGAAGTTCTCTCTCTCTCTCTCACTGTGACGTTCTCTCTCTCTCTCTCACTGTGACATTCTCTCTCTCTCTCTCACTGTGACATTCTCTCTCTCTCTCACTGTGACATTCTCTCTCTCTCTCACTGTGACATTCTCTCTCTCTCTCACTTTGACATTCTCTCTCTCTCTCTCACTGTGACATTCTCTCTCTCTCACTGTGAGATTCTCTGTCTCCCTCACTGTGACATTTTCTCTGTCTCACTGTGACATTCTCTTCCTCTCTCACTGTGACATACTCTCTCTCTCTCTCACTGTGACATTCTCTCTCTCTCTCTCTCTCTCACTGTGACATTCTCTCTCTCTCTCTCACTGTGACATTCTCTCTCTCTCTCTCACTGTGACATTCTCTCTCTCTCTCTCACTGTGACATTCTCTCTCTCTCTCTCACTGTGACATTCTCTCTCTCTCTCCCACTGTGACATTCTCTCGCTCTCACTGTGACATTCTCTCTCTCTCTCTCACTGTGACATTCTATCTCTCTCTCTGTGACATTCTCTCTCTCTCTCTCTCTCTGTGACATTCTCTCTCTCTCTCTCACTGTGACATTCTCTCTATCTCTCTCACTGTGACATTCTCTCTCTCTCTCTCACTGTGACATTCTCTCTCTCTCTCACTGTGACATTCTCTCTCTCTCTCTCTGTGACATTCTCTCTCTCTCTCTCTGTGACATTCTCTCTCTCTCTCACTGTGACATTCTATCTCTCTCTCACTGTGACATTCTCACTCTCTCACTGTGACATTGTCTCTCTCTCTCTCACTGTGACATTATCTCTCTCTCTCTCACTGTGACATTATCTCTCTCTCTCTCTCACTGTGACATTCTCTCTCTCTCTCTCCGACTGTGTAATTCTCTCTCTCTCTCTCACTGTGACAATCTCTCTCTCACTGTGACAATGTCTCTCTCTCACTGTGACATTGCCGCTCTCTCTCTCACTGTGACATTCTCTCTCTCTCTCTCTCACTGTGACCTTCTCTCCCTCTGTCTCAGTCTCTCTCACTGGGACATATTTCTCTCTCTCTCTCTCTCACTGTGACATTCTCTCTCTTTCTCTCTCACTGTGACATTCTCTTTCTCTCTCCCACTGTGACATTCTCTCGCTCTCACTGTGACATTCTCTCTCTCTCTCTCACTGTGACATTCTATCTCTCACTCGCTCTGTGACATTCTCTCTCTCTCTCTGTGACATTCTCTCTCTCTCTCTGGGACATTGTCTCTCTCTCTCTCACTGTGACATTCTCTTTCTCTCTCTCTCACTGTGACATTCTCTCCCTCTCTCTCACTGTGACATTCTCTCCCTCTCTCTTACTGTGACATTCTCTCCCTCTCTCTCACTGTGACATTCTCTCCCTCTCTCTCACTGTGACATTCTCTCTCTCTCTCTCTCACTGTGACATTCTCTCTCTCTCGCTCAGTGTGACATTCTCTCTCTCTCGCTCACTGTGACATTCTCTCTCGCTCGCTCACTGTGACATTCTATCTCTCTCTATCTCTGTGACATTCTCTCTCTCTCTCTCTCTCTCACTGTGACATTCTCTCTCTCTCTCTCAGTGTGACATTCTCTCTCTCTCTCACTGTGACATTCTCTCTCTCTCTCACTGTGACATTCTCTCTCTCTCACTGTGACATTCTCTCTCTCTCACTCACTGTGACATTCTCTCTCTGTCACGTGACATTCTCGATCCCTCACGTCACATTCTCTCTCTCTCACGTCACATTCTCTCTCTCTCACGTCACATTCTCTCTCTCTCAATGTGACATTCTCTCTCTCTCACGTGACATTCTCTCTCTCTCACGTGACATTCTCTCTCTCTCTCAAGTGACATTCTCTCTCTCTCTCTCTGTGTGAAATTCTCTCTCTCTCACTGTGACATTCTCTCTCTCTCACTCACTGTGACATTCTCTCTCTCTCTCTCACTGTGACATTCTCTCTCTCTCTCACTGTGACATTCTCTCTCTCTCTCTAACTGTGACATTCTCTCTCTCTCTCTCACTGTGACATTCTCTCTCTCCCTCAGTGACATTCTCTCTCTCTCTCACACTGTGACATTCTCTCTCTCTCTCTAACTGTGACATTCTCTCTCTATCTAACTGTGACATTCTCTCTCTCTCTCTCACTGTGACATTCTCTCTCTCTCTCTCTCACTGTGACATTCTCTCTCTCTCACTGTGACATTCTCTCTCTCTCTCTCTCTCACTGTGACATTCTCTCTCTCTCTCTCTCACTGTGACATTCTCTCTCTCTCTCTCTCACTGTGACATTCTCTCTCTCTGGCTCCCACTGTGACATTCCCTCTCTCTCTCTCTCTCACTGTGACATTGTCTCTCTCTCTCACTGTGACATTGTCTCTCTCTCTCTCACTGTGAAATTCTCTCTCTCTCTCTCACTGTGAAATTCTCTCTCTCTCTCTCACTGTGACATTCTCTGACTCACTCTCACTGTGACATTCTCTGTAACTCTCTCACTTTGACGTTCTCTCTCTCTCTCTCACTGTGACATTCTCTCTCTCTCTCTAACTGTGACATTCTCTCTCTCTCTCTCACTGTGACATTCTCTCTCTCTCTGTGACATTCTCTCTCTCTCTCTCACTGTGACATTCTCTCTCTCTCTAACTGTGACATTCTCTCTCTCTCTCTCACTGTGACATTCTCTCTCTCACTCTCTCACTGTGACATTCTCTCTCTCTCTCTCTCACTGTGACATTCTCTCTCTCTCTCTCTCTCACTGTGACATTCTCTCTCTCTCTCACTGTGACATTCTCTCTCTCTCTCTCTCACTGTGACATTCTCTCTCTCTCTCACTGTGACATTCTCTCTCTCTCCCTCTCACTGTGACATTCTCTCTCTCTCTCTCTCTGTGACATTCTCTCTCTCTCTCTCTCTCTGTGACATTCTCTCTCTCTCTCACTGTGATATTCTCTCTCTCTCTCACTGTCACATTCTCTCTCTCTCCCTCTCACTGTCACATTCTCTCTCTCTCTCTCACAGTGACATTCTCTCTCTCTCTCACTGTGACATTCTCTGCCTCTCTCTCACTGTGACATTCTCTCTCTCTCTCTCTGTGACATTCTCTCTCTCTCTCATTGTGACATTTTCTCTCTCTCACTGTGACATCTCTCTCTCTCTCTCTCTCATGTGACATTCACTCTCTCTCACTCTCACTGTGACATTCTCTGTAACTCTCTCACTTTGAAGTTCTCTCTCTCTCTCTCACTGTGACGTTCTCTCTCTCTCTCTCACTGTGACATTCTCTCTCTCTCTCTCACTGTGACATTCTCTCTCTCTCTCTCAATGTGACATTCTCTCTCTCTCTCACTGTGACATTCTCTCTCTCTCTCACTGTGACATTCTCTCTCTCTCTCACTTTGACATTCTCTCTCTCTCTCACTTTGACATTCTCTCTCTCTCTCTCACTGTGACATTCTCTCTCTCTCACTGGGAGATTCTCTGTCTCCCTCACTGTGACATTTTCTCTGTCTCACTGTGACATTCTCTTCCTCTCTCACTGTGACATACTCTCTCTCTCTCTCACTGTGACATTCTCTCTCTCTCTCTCTCTCTCACTGTGACATTCTCTCTCTCTCTCTCACTGTGACATTCTCTCTCTCTCTCTCACTGTGACATTCTCTCTCTCTCTCTCACTGTGACATTCTCTCTCTCTCTCCCACTGTGACATTCTCTCGCTCTCACTGTGACATTCTCTCTCTCTCTCTCACTGTGACATTCTATCTCTCTCTCTGTGACATTCTCTCTCTCTCTCTGTAACATTCTCTCTCTCTCTCTGTGACATTCTCTCTCTCTCTCTCACTGTGACATTCTCTCTATCTCTCTCACTGTGACATTCTCTCTCTCTCTCTCACTGTGACATTCTCTCTCTCTCTCACTGTGACATTCTCTCTCTCTCTCTCTGTGACATTCTCTCTCTCTCTCTCTGTGACATTCTCTCTCTCTCTCACTGTGACATTCTATCTCTCTCTCACTGTGACATTCTCACTCTCTCACTGTGACATTGTCTCTCTCTCTCTCACTGTGACATTATCTCTCTCTCTCTCTCACTGTGACATTCTCTCTCTCTCTCTCCGACTGTGTAATTCTCTCTCTCTCTCTCACTGTGACAATCTCTCTCTCACTGTGACAATGTCTCTCTCTCACTGTGACATTCCCGCTCTCTCTCTCACTGTGACATTCTCTCTCTCTCTCTCTCACTGTGACCTTCTCTCCCTCTGTCTCAGTCTCTCTCACTGGGACATATTTCTCTCTCTCTCTCTCACTGTGACATTCTCTCTCTTTCTCTCTCACTGTGACATTCTCTTTCTCTCTCCCACTGTGACATTCTCTCGCTCACACTGTGACATTCTCTCTCTCTCTCTCACTGTGACATTCTATCTCTCACTCGCTCTGTGACATTCTCTCTCTCTCTCTGTGACATTCTCTCTCTCTCTCTGGGACATTGTCTCTCTCTCTCTCACTGTGACATTCTCTTTCTCTCTCTCTCACTGTGACATTCTCTCCCTCACTCTCACTGTGACATTCTCTCCCTCTCTCTTACTGTGACATTCTCTCCCTCTCTCTCACTGTGACATTCTCTCCCTCTCTCTCACTGTGACATTCTCTCTCTCTCTCTCTCACTGTGACATTCTCTCTCTCTCGCTCACTGTGACATTCTCTCTCTCTCGCTCACTGTGACATTCTCTCTCGCTCGCTCACTGTGACATTCTATCTCTCTCCATCTCTGTGACATTCTCTCTCTCTCTCTCTCTCTCACTGTGACATTCTCTCTCTCTCTCTCAGTGTGACATTCTCTCTCTCTCTCACTGTGACATTCTCTCTCTCTCTCACTGTGACATTCTCTCTCTCTCTCACTGTGACATTCTCTCTCTCTCACTGTGACATTCTCTCTCTCTCACTGTGACATTCTCTCTCTCTCACTGTGACATTCTCTCTCTCTCACTGTGAAATTCTCTCTCTCTCTCTCACTGTGACATTCTCTGACTCACTCTCACTGTGACATTCTCTGTCACTCTCTCACTTTGACGTTCTCTCTCTCTCTCTCAATGTGACATTCTCTCTCTCTCTCACTGTGATATTCTCTCTCTCACTGTGACATTCTCTCTCTCTCTCACTGTGACATTCTCTCTCTCTCTCACTGTGACATTCTCTCTCTCTCTCACTTTGACATTCTCTCTCTCTCTCTCACTGTGACATTCTCTCTCTCTCACTGTGAGATTCTCTGTCTCCCTCACTGTGACATTTTCTCTGTCTCACTGTGACATTCTCTTCCTCTCTCACTGTGACATACTCTCTCTCTCTCTCACTGTGACATTCTCTCTCTCTCTCTCTCTCACTGTGACATTCTCTCTCTCTCTCTCACTGTGACATTCTCTCTCTCTCTCTCACTGTGACATTCTCTCTCTCTCTCTCACTGTGACATTCTCTCTCTCTCTCTCACTGTGACATTCTCTCTCTCTCTCCCACTGTGACATTCTCTCGCTCTCACTGTGACATTCTCTCTCTCTCTCTCACTGTGACATTCTATCTCTCTCTCTCTCTGTGACATTCTCTCTCTCTCTCTGTAACATTCTCGCTCTCTCTCTGTGACATTCTCTCTCTCTCTCTCACTGTGACATTCTCTCTCTCTCTCTCACTGTGACATTCTCTCTCTCTCTCTCACTGTGACATTCTCTCTCTCTCTCACTGTGACATTCTCTCTCTCTCTCTCTGTGACATTCTCTCTCTCTCTCTCTGTGACATTCTCTCTCTCTCTCACTGTGACATTCTATCTCTCTCTCACTGTGACATTCTCACTCTCTCACTGTGACATTGTCTCTCTCTCTCTCACTGTGACATTATCTCTCTCTCTCTCTCACTGTGACATTCTCTCTCTCTCTCTCCGACTGTGTAATTCTCTCTCTCTCTCACTGTGACAATCTCTCTCTCACTGTGACAATGTCTCTCTCTCACTGTGACATTCCCGCTCTCTCTCGGTCTCTCTCACTGTGACATTTTTCTCTCTCTCACTGTGACATTCTCTCTCTCTCTCTCTCTGTGACATTCTCTCTCTCTCTCACTGTGATATTCTCTCTCTCTCCCTCTCACTGTCACATTCTCTCTCTCTCTCTCACTGTGACGTTCTCTCTCTCTCTCTCACTGTGACATTCTCTCTCTCTCTCTCAATGTGACATTCTCTCTCTCACTGTGACATTCTCTCTCTCACTGTGACATTCTCTCTCTCTCTCACTGTGACATTCTCTCTCTCTCTCACTGTGACATTCTCTCTCTCTCTCACTTTGACATTCTCTCTCTCTCTCTCACTGTGACATTCTCTCTCTCTCACTGTGAGATTCTCTGTCTCCCTCACAGTGACATTTTCTCTGTCTCACTGTGACATTCTCTTCCTCTCTCACTGTGACATACTCTCTCTCTCTCTCACTGTGACATTCTCTCTCTCTCTCTCTCTCACTGTGACATTCTCTCTCTCTCTCTCACTGTGACATTCTCTCTCTCTCTCTCACTGTGACATTCTCTCTCTCTCTCTCACTGTGACATTCTCTCTCTCTCTCTCACTGTGACATTCTCTCTCTCTCTCCCACTGTGACATTCTCTCGCTCTCACTGTGACATTCTCTCTCTCTCTCTCACTGTGACATTCTATCTCTCTCTCTCTCTGTGACATTCTCTCTCTCTCTCTGTGACATTCTCGCTCTCTCTCTGTGACATTCTCTCTCTCTCTCTCACTGTGACATTCTCTCTCTCTCTCTCACTGTGACATTCTCTCTCTCTCTCTCACTGTGACATTCTCTCTCTCTCTCACTGTGACATTCTCTCTCTCTCTCTCTGTGACATTCTCTCTCTCTCTCTCTGTGACATTCTCTCTCTCTCTCACTGTGACATTCTATCTCTCTCTCACTGTGACATTCTCACTCTCTCACTGTGACATTGTCTCTCTCTCTCTCACTGTGACATTATCTCTCTCTCTCTCTCACTGTGACATTCTCTCTCTCTCTCTCCGACTGTGTAATTCTCTCTCTCTCTCTCACTGTGACAATCTCTCTCTCACTGTGACAATGTCTCTCTCTCACTGTGACATTCCCGCTCTCTCTCGGTCTCTCTCACTGTGACATTTTTCTCTCTCTCACTGTGACATTCTCTCTCTCTCTCTCACTGTGACATTCTCTCTCTCTCTCTCTCACTGTGACCTTCTCTCCCTCTGTCTCAGTCTCTCTCACTGGGACATATTTCTCTCTCTCTCTCTCACTGTGACATTCTCTCTCTTTCTCTCTCACTGTGACATTCTCTTTCTCTCTCCCACTGTGACATTCTCTCGCTCTCACTGTGACATTCTCTCTCTCTCTCTCTCACTGTGACATTCTATCTCTCACTCTCTCTGTGACATTCTCTCTCTCTCTCTGTGACATTCTCTCTCTCTCTCTGGGACATTCTCTCTCTCTCTCTCACTGTGACATTCTCTTTCTCTCTCTCTCACTGTGACATTCTCTCCCTCTCTCTCACTGTGACATTCTCTCCCTCTCTCTTACTGTGACATTCTCTCCCTCTCTCTCACTGTGACATTCTCTCCCTCTCTCTCACTGTGACATTCTCTCTCTCTCTCTCACTGTGACATTCTCTCTCTCTCGCTCACTGTGACATTCTCTCTCTCTCGCTCACTGTGACATTCTCTCTCGCTCGCTCACTGTGACATTCTATCTCTCTCTATCTCTGTGACATTCTCTCTCTCTCTCTCTCTCTCACGGTGACATTCTCTCTCTCTCTCTGTGTGACATTCTCTCTCTCTCTCACTGTGACATTCTCTCTCTCTCTCTCACTGTGACATTCTCTCTCTGTCACGTGACATTCTCGATCCCTCACGTCACATTCTCTCTCTCTCACGTCACATTCTCTCTCTCTCACGTCACATTCTCTCTCTCTCACGTCACATTCTCTCTCTCTCAATGTGACATTCTCTCTCTCTCACGTGACATTCCCTCTCTCTCACGTGACATTCTCTCTCTCTCAAGTGACATTCTCTCTCTCTCTCTCTGTGTGAAATTCTCTCTCTCTCACTGTGACATTCTCTCTCTCTCACTCACTGTGACATTCTCTCTCTCTCTCTCACTGTGACATTCTCTCTCTCTCTCACTGTGACATTCTCTCTCTCTCTCTAACTGTGACATTCTCTCTCTCTCTCACTGTGACATTCTCTCTCTCTCTCACTCTGACATTCTCTCTCTCTCTCACTCTGACATTCTCTCTCTCTCTCACTCTGACATTCTCTCTCTCTCTCACTCTGACATTCTCTCTCTCTCTCTCTCACTGTGACATTCTCTCTCACTGTGACATTCTCTCTCTCTCTCATTGTGACATTCTCTCTCTCTCTCACTGTGACATTCTCTCTCTCTCTCACTTTGACATTCTCTCTCCCTCTCTCACTTTTACATTCTCTCTCACTTTGACATTCTCTCTCTCTCTCTCTCACTGTCACAGTCTCTCTCTCACTGTGACAGTCTCTCTGTCACTGTGACAGTCTCTCTCTCACTGTGACAGTCTCTCTCTCTCTCTCTCACTGTGACATTCTCTCTCTCTCACAGCATTAACATTCACTCTCTCTCTCACTGTGACATTCTCTCTCTCTCTCCCACTTTGACATTCTCTCTCTCACTTTGACATTCTCTCCCTCTCTCTCACTTTGACATTCTCTCTCTGTCTCTCACTTTGACATTCTCTCTCTGTCTCTCACTTTGACATTCTCTCTCTCTCTCACAGTTTGACATTCTCTCTCTCTCTCTCTCACTTTGACATTCTCTCTCTCTCTCTCACTTTGACATTCTCTCTCTCTCTCTCACTTTGACATTCTCTCTCTCTCTCTCACTTTGACATTCTCTCTCCCTCTCTCACTTTGACATTCTCTCTCACTTAGACATTCTCTCTCTCTCTCACTGTCACAGTCTCTCTCTCACTGTGACAGTCTCTCTCTCACTGTGACAGTCTCTCTCTCTCTCTCTCTCACTGTGACATTCGGTCTCTCTCTGTGACATTCTCTCTCTCTCACTGTGACAATCTCTCACTCTCACAGCATTAACATTCACTCTCTCTCTCACTGTGACATTCTCTCTCTCTCTCTCACGTGACATGCTCTCTCTCTCTCTCTCACGTGACATGCTCTCTCTCTCTCTCTCACGTGACATGCTCTCTCTCTCTCTCACGTGACATGCTCTCTCTCTCTCTCACGTGACATGCTCTCTCTCTCACGTGACATGCTCTCTCTCTCTCTCACGTGACATGCTCTCCCCCTCTCTCACGTGACATGCGCTCTCTCTCTCTCACGTGACATGCTCTCTCTCTCTCTCTCACGTGACATGCTCTCTCTCTCTCTCACGTGACATGCTCTCTCTCTCTCTCACGTGACATGCTCTCTCTCTCTCTCACGTGACATGCTCTCTCTCTCTCTCACGTGACATGCTCTCTCTCTCTCTCACGTGACATGCTCTCTCTCTCTCTCTCACGTGACATGCTCTCTCTCTCTCTCACGTGACATGCTCTCTCTCTCACGTGACATGCTCTCTCTCTCTCTCACGTGACATGCTCTCTCTCTCTCACGTGACATGCTCTCTCACTCTCTCACGTGACATGCTCTCTCGCTCTCTCACGTGACATGCTCTCTCGCTCTCTCACGTGACATGCTCTCTCTCTCTCTCACGTGACATGCCCTCTCTCTCTCTCACGTGACATGCTCTCTCTCTCTCTCACGTGACATGCTCTCTCTCTCTCTCAGGTGACATGCTCTCTCTCTCTCTGACGTGACATGCTCCCTCTCTCTCTCACGTGACATGCTCTCTCTCGCTCTCACGTGACATGCTCTCTCTCGCTCTCACGTGACATGCTCTCTCTCTCACGTGACATGCTCTCTCTCTCACGTGACATGCTCTCTCTCTCACGTGACATGCTCTCTCTCTCTCTCACGTGACATGCTCTCTCTCTCTCTCACGTGACATGCTCTCTCTCTCTCTCACGTGACATGCTCTCTCTCTCTCTCACGTGACATGCTCTCTCTCTCTCTCACTGTGACAGTCTCTCTCTCACTGTGACAGTCTCTCTCTCTCTCTCTCACTGTGACATTCGGTCTCTCTCTGTGACATTCTCTCTCTCTAACTGGGACATTCTCTCTCTCTCACAGCATTAACATTCACTCTCTCTCTCACTGTGACATTCTCTCTCTCTCTCTCACTGTGATATTCTCTCTCTCTCTCTAACTGTGACATTCTCTCTCTCTCTCTCTCTCACTTTGACATTCTCTCTCTCTCTCTCACTGTGACATTCTCTCTCTCTCTCTCACTATGACATTCTCTCTCTCTCTCTCACTGTGACATTCTCTCTCTCTCTCTCACTGTGACATTCTCTCTCTCGCTCTCACTGTGACATTCTCTCTCTCTCACTGTGACATGCTCTCTCTCTCACTGTGACATGCTCTCTCTCTCACTGTGACATTCTCTCTCTCTCACTGTGACATTCTCTCTCTCTCACTGTGACATTCTCTCTCTCTCACTGTGACATTCTCTCTCTCTCTCACTGTGACATTCTCTCTCTCTCACTGTGACATTCTCTCTCTCTCTCACTGTGACATTCTCTCTCTCTCTCACTGTGACATTCTCTCTCTCTCTCACTGTGACATTCTCTCTCTCTCTCACTGTGACATTCTCTCTCTCTCTCTCACTGTGACATTCTCTCTCTCTCTCTCACTGTGACATTCTCTCTCTCTCTCTCTCTCACTGTGACATTCTCTCTCTCTCTCTCACTGTGACATTCTCTCTCTCTCTCTCACTGTGACATTCTCCCTCTCCCTCTCACTGTGACATTCTCTCACTCTCACTGTGACATTCTCTCTCTCTCTCTCACTTTGACATTCTATCTCTGACTCTCACTTTGACATTCTCTCTCTCTCTCACAGTTTGACATTCTCTCTCTCTCTCACAGTTTGACATTCTCGCTCTCTCTCTCACTGTGACATTCTCTCTCTCTCTCACTGTGACATTCTCTCTCTCTCTCTCACCGTCACATTCTCTCTCTCTTTCCCTGTCACATTCTCTCTCTCTCTCTCTGTGACATTCTCTCTCTCTCTCACTGTAACATTCTCTCTCTCTCACTTTGACATTCTCTCTCTCACTCTCACTTTGACATTCTCTCTCTCTCTCACTTTGACATTCTCTCTCTCTCTCACTTTGACATTCTCTCTCTCTCTCTCACTTTGACATTCTCTCTCTCTCTCTCACTTTGACATTCTCTCTCCCTCTCTCACTTTGACATTCTCTCTCACTTTGACATTCTCTCTCTCTCTCACTGTCACAGTCTCTCTCTCACTGTGACAGTCTCTCTCTCACTGTGACAGTCTCTCTCTCTCTCTCTCACTGTGACATTCGGTCTCTCTCTGTGACATTCTCTCTCTCTCTCTCACTGTGACATTCTCTCTCTCTCACAGCATTAACATTCACTCTCTCTCTCACTGTGGCATTCTCTCTCTCTCTCTCACTGTGACATTCTCTCTCTCTCGCTCACTGTGACATTCTCTCTCTCTCTCTCACTGTGACATTCTCTCTCTCTCTCTCACTGTGACATTCTCTCTCTCTCTCTCACTTCGACATTCTCTCTCTCTCTCACTTCGAAATTTTCTCTCTCTCTCTCACTTTGACATTCTCTCTCTCACTTTGACATTCTCTCTCTCACTTTGACATTCTCTCTCTCACTTTGACATTCTCTCTCTCTCTCTCACTTTGACATTCTCTCTCCGTCTCTCACTTTGGCATTCTCACTCTTTCTCTCAAATTGACATTCTCTCTCTCTCTCACAGTTTGACATTCTCTCTCTCTCTCACTCACTTTGACATTCTCTCTCTCTCTCTCACTTTGACATTCTCTCTCTCTCTCTCACTTTGACATTCTCTCTCTCTCTCTCACTTTGACATTCTCTCTCCCTCTCTCACTTTGACATTCTCTCTCACTTTGACATTCTCTCTCTCTCTCTCTCACTGTCACAGTCTCTCTCTCACTGTGACAGTCTCTCTCTCACTGTGACAGTCTCTCTCTCTCTCTCTCTCACTGTGACATTCGGTCTCTCTCTGTGACATTCTCTCTCTCTCTCTCACTGTGACATTCTCTCTCTCTCACAGCATTAACATTCACTCTCTCTCTCACTGTGACATTCTCTCTCTCTCTCTCACTTCGACATTCTCTCTCTCTCACTGTGACATTCTCTCTCTCTCTCACTCTGACATTCTCTCTCTCTCACTGTGACATTCTCTCTCTCTCTCACTGTGACATTCTCTCTCTCTCTCACTCTGACATTCTCTCTCTCTCTCACTCTGACATTCTCTCTCTCTCTCACTCTGACATTCTCTCTCTCTCTCAATCTGACATTCTCTCTCTCTCTCACTCTGACATTCTCTCTCTCTCTCACTCTGACATTCTCTCTCTCTCTCACTCTGACATTCTCTCTCTCTCTCTCTCACTGTGACATTCTCTCTCACTGTGACATTCTCTCTCTCTCTCATTGTGACATTCACTCTCTCTCTCACTGTGACATTCTCTCTCTCTCTCATTGTGACATTCTCTCTCTCTCTCACTTTGACATTCTCTCTCTATCTCTCACTTTGACATTCTCTCTCCCTCTCTCACTTTTACATTCTCTCTCACTTTGACATTCTCTCTCTCTCTCTCTCACTGTCACAGTCTCTCTCACTGTGACAGTCTCTCTCTCACTGTGACAGTCTCTCTCTCACTGTGACAGTCTCTCTCTCTCTCTCTCACTGTGACATTCTCTCTCTCTCACAGCATTAACATTCACTCTCTCTCTCACTGTGACATTCTCTCTCTCTCTCCCACTTTGACATTCTCTCTCTCACTTTGACATTCTCTCCCTCTCTCTCACTTTGACATTCTCTCTCTGTCTCTCACTTTGACATTCTCTCTCTGTCTCTCTCACTTTGACATTCTCTCTCTCTCTCTCACTTTGACAATCTCTCAGTCTCACAGCATTAACATTCACTCTCTCTCTCACTGTGACATTCTCTCTCTCTCTCTCACGTGACATGCTCTCTCTCTCTCTCTCACGTGACATGCTCTCTCTCTCTCTCTCACGTGACATGCTCTCTCTCTCTCTCACGTGACATGCTCTCTCTCTCTCTCACGTGACATGCTCTCTCTCTCTCTCTCACGTGACATGCTCTCTCTCTCTCTCACGTGACATGCTCTCTCTCTCACGTGACATGTTCTCTCTCTCACGTGACATGCTCTCTCTCTCTCACGTGACATGCTCTCTCTCTCTCTCACGTGACATGCTCTCTCTCTCTCTCACTGTGACAGTCTCTCTCTCACTGTGACAGTCTCTCTCTGACTGTGACAGTCTCTCTCTCTCTCTCTCACTGTGACATTCGGTCTCTCTCTGTGACATTCTCTCTCTCTCACTGGGACATTCTCTCTCTCTCTCTCACTTTGACATTCTCTCTCTCTCTCTCACTGTGACATTCTCTCTCTCTCTCTCACTGTGATATTCTCTCTCTCTCTCTAACTGTGACATTCTCTCTCTCTCTCTCACTGTGACATTCTCTCTCTCGCTCTCACTGTGACATTCTCTCTCTCGCTCTCACTGTGACATTCTCTCTCTCTCACTGTGACATTCTCTCTCTCTCACTGTGACATTCTCTCTCTCTCTCACTGTGACATTCTCTCTCTCTCACTGTGACATTCTCTCTCTCTCTCACTGTGACATTCTCTCTCTCTCTCACTGTGACATTCTCTCTCTCTCACTGTGACATTCTCTCTCTCTCTCTCACTGTGACATTCTCTCTCTCTCTCACTGTGACATTCTCTCTCTCTCTCTCACTGTGACATTCTCTCTCTCTCACTGTGACATTCTCTCTCTCTCTCTCACTGTGACATTCTCTCTCTCTCTCTCACTGTGACATTCTCTCTCTCTCTCTCACTTTGACATTCTCTCTCTGTCTCTCACTTTGACATTCTCTCTCTCTCTCACAGTTTGACATTCTCTCTCTCTCTCTCACTTTGACATTCTCTCTCTCTCTCTCACTTTGACATTCTCTCTCCCTCTCTCACTTTGACATTCTCTCTCTCTATCTCTCACTGTCACAGTCTCTCTCTCACTGTGACAGTCTCTCTCTCACTGTGACAGTCTCTCTCTCACTGTGACAGTCTCTCTCTCTCTCTCTCACTGTGACATTCGGTCTCTCTCTGTGACATTCTCTCTCTCTCACAGCATTAACATTCACTCTCTCTCTCACTGTGACATTCTCTCTCTCTCTCACTGTGACATTCTCTCTCTCTCTCACTGTGACATTCTCTCTCTCTCTCACTGTGACATTCTCTCTCTCTCTCTCACTGTGACATTCTCTCTCTCTCACTGTGACATTCTCTCTCTCTCTCTCACTGTGACATTCTCTCTCTCTCTCTCACTGTGACATTCTCTCTCTCTCTCTCACTGTGACATTCTCTCTCTCTCACTGTGACATGCTCTCTCTCTCACTGTGACATGCTCTCTCTCTCACTGTGACATTCTCTCTCTCTCACTGTGACATTCTCTCTCTCTCACTGTGACATTCTCTCTCTCTCTCACTGTGACATTCTCTCTCTCTCTCACTGTGACATTCTCTCTCTCTCTCTCACTGTGACATTCTCTCTCTCTCTCTCACTGTGACATTCTCTCTCTCTCTCACTGTGACATTCTCTCTCTCTCTCTCACTGTGACATTCTCTCTCTCTCTCTCACTGTGACATTATCTCTCTCTCTCTCACTGTGACATTCTCTCTCTCTCTCTCACTGTGACATTCTCTCTCTCTCTCTCACTGTGACATTCTCTCTCTCTCTCTCTCACTGTGACATTCTCTCTCTCTCTCTCACTGTGACATTCTCTCTCTCTCACTGTGACATTCTCTCTCTCTCTCTCACTGTGACATTCTCTCTCTCTCTCTCACTGTGACATTCTCTCTCTCTCTCTCACTGTGACATTCTCTCTCTCTCTCTCTCTCTCAGTGACATTCTCTCTCTCTCTCTCACTGTGACATTCTCTCTCTCTCTCTCACTGTGACATTCTCTCTCTCTCTCTCACTGTGACATTCTCTCTCTCTCTCACTGTGACATTCTCTCTCTCTCTCTCACTGTGACATTCTTTCTCTCTCTCTCACAGTGACATTCTCTCTCTCTCTCACTTTGACATTCTCTCTCTCTCACTTTGACATTCTCTCTCTCTCTCTCACTTCGACATTCTCTCTCTCTCTCTCACTTTGACATTATCTCCCTCTCTCTCACTTTGACATTCTCTCTCTCACTTTGACATTATCTCCCTCTCTCTCACTTTGACATTCTCTCTCTCACTTTGACATTCTCTCTCTCACTTTGACATTCTCTGTCTCACTTTGACATTCTCTCTCTCTCTCTCACTTTGACATTCTCTCTCTCTCTCTCTCACTTTGACATTCTCTCTCTGTCTCTCACTTTGACATTGTCTCTCTCTCTCACAGTTTGACATTCTCTCTCTCTCTCTCTCTCACTTTGACATTCTCTCTCTCTCTCTCACTTTGACATTCTCTCTCTCTCTCTCACTTTGACATTCTCTCTCCCTCTCTCACTTTGACATTCTCTCTCACTTTGACATTCTCTCTCACTTTGACATTCTCTCTCTCTCTCTCTCTCACTGTCACAGTCTCTCTCTCACTGTGACAGTCTCTCTCTCTCTCTCTCACTGTGACATTCAGTCTCTCTCTGGGACATGATCTCTCTCTCTCTCACGTGACATGCTCTCTCTCTCTCACGTGACACGCTCTCTCTCTCTCACGTGACATGCTCTCTCTCTCACGTGACATGCTCTCTCTCTCTCTCACGTGACATGCTCTCTCTCTCTCTCACGTGACATGCTCTCTCTCTCTCTCACGTGACATGCTCTCTCTCTCTCTCACGTGACATGCTCTCCCCCTCTCTCACGTGACATGCTCTCTCCCTCTCTCACGTGACATGCTCTCTCTCTCTCTCACTTGACATGCTCGCTCTGTCTCTCACGTGACAAGCTCTCTCTCTCTCTCACGTGACATGCTCTCTCTCTCTCTCACGTGACATGCTCTCTCTCTCTCTCACGTGACATGCTCTCTCTCTCTCTCACGTGACATGCTCTCTCTCTCTCTCACGTGACATGCTCTCTCTCTCTCTCACGTGACATGCTCCCTCTGTCTCTCACGTGACATGCTCTCTCTCTCTCTCACGTGACATGCTCTCTCTCTCTCTCACGTGACATGCTCTCTCTCTCCCTCACGTGACATGCTCTCTCTCTCTCTCACGTGACATTCTCTCTCTCTCACTGTGACATTCTCTCTCTCTGTGACATTCTCTCTCTCTCTCACTGTGACATTCTCTCTCTCTCTCACTGTGACATTCTCTCTCACTGTGACATTCTCTCTCTCTCACTGTGACATTCTCTCTCACTCTCACTGTGACCTTCTCTCTCTCTCTCACTGTGACCTTCTCTCTCTCTCTCACTGTGACATTCTCTCTCTCTCTCTCACCGTGACATTCTCTCTCTCTCTCTCACTGTGACATTCTCTCTCTCTCTCTCACTGTGACATTCTCTCTCTCTCTCTCACTTTGACATTCTCTCTCACTTTGACATTCTCTCTCTCTCTCTCTCACTGTGACAGTCTCTCTCTCACAGTGACAGTCTCTCTCTCACAGTGACAGTCTCTCTCTATCTCTCTCTCTCACTGTGACATTCGGTCTCTCTCTGTGACATTCGCTCTCTCTCTCTCACTGTGACATTCTCTCTCACTCACAGCATTAACATTCACTCTCTCTCTCACTGTGACATTCTCTCTCTCTCTCTCACGTGACATTCTCTCACTCTCTAACTGTGACATTCTCTCTCTCTCTCTCACTGTGACATTCTCTCTCTCTCTCTCACTGTGACATTCTCTCTCTCTCTCTCACTGTGACATTCTCTCTCTCTCTCTCACTGTGACATTCTCTCTCTCTCTCTCACTGTGACATTCTCTCTCTCTCTCTCACTGTGACATTCTCTCTCTCTCTCTCACTGTGACATTCTCTCTCTCTCTCTCACTGTGACATTCTCTCTCTCTCTCTCACTGTGACATTCTCTCTCTCTCTCTCACTGTGACATTCTCTCTCTCTCTCTCACTGTGACATTCTCTCTCTCTCTCTCACTGTGACATTCTCTCTCTCTCTCTCACTGTGACATTCTCTCTCTCTCTCTCACTGTGACATTCTCTCTCTCTCTCTCACTGTGACATTCTCTCTCTCTCTCACTGTGACATTCTCTCTCTCTCTCTCTCACTGTGACATTCTCTCTCTCTCTCTCACTGTGACATTCTCTCTCTCTCTCTCACTGTGACATTCTTTCTCTCTCTCTCACTGTGACATTCTTTCTCTCTCTCTCACTGTGACATTCTCTCTCTCTCTCACTTCGACATTCTCTCTCTCTCACTTCGACATTCTCTCTCTCTCTCTCACTTTGACATTATCTCTCTCTCTCTCACTTTGACATTCTCGCTCTCACTGTGACATTCTCTCTCTCTCTCACTGTGACATGCTCTCTCTCTCACTGTGACATGCTCTCTCTCTCACTGTGACATTCTCTCTCTCTCACTGTGACATTCTCTCTCTCTCACTGTGACATTCTCTCTCTCTCACTGTGACATTCTCTCTCTCTCACTGTGACATTCTCTCTCTCTCACTGTGACATTATCTCTCTCTCTCTCACTGTGACATTCTCTCTCTCTCTCTCACTGTGACATTCTCTCTCTCTCTCTCACTGTGACATTCTCTCTCTCTCTCTCTCACTGTGACATTCTCTCTCTCTCTCTCACTGTGACATTCTCTCTCTCTCACTGTGACATTCTCTCTCTCTCTCTCACTGTGACATTCTCTCTCTCTCTCTCACTGTGACATTCTCTCTCTCTCTCTCACTGTGACATTCTCTCTCTCTCTCTCTCTCTCAGTGACATTCTCTCTCTCTCTCTCACTGTGACATTCTCTCTCTCTCTCTCACTGTGACATTCTCTCTCTCTCTCTCACTGTGACATTCTCTCTCTCTCTCTCACTGTGACATTCTCTCTCTCTCTCTCACTGTGACATTCTTTCTCTCTCTCTCACAGTGACATTCTCTCTCTCTCTCACTTTGACATTCTCTCTCTCTCACTTTGACATTCTCTCTCTCTCTCTCACTTCGACATTCTCTCTCTCTCTCTCACTTTGACATTATCTCCCTCTCTCTCACTTTGACATTCTCTCTCTCACTTTGACATTATCTCCCTCTCTCTCACTTTGACATTCTCTCTCTCACTTTGACATTCTCTCTCTCACTTTGACATTCTCTGTCTCACTTTGACATTCTCTCTCTCTCTCTCACTTTGACATTCTCTCTCTCTCTCTCTCACTTTGACATTCTCTCTCTGTCTCTCACTTTGACATTGTCTCTCTCTCTCACAGTTTGACATTCTCTCTCTCTCTCTCTCTCACTTTGACATTCTCTCTCTCTCTCTCACTTTGACATTCTCTCTCTCTCTCTCACTTTGACATTCTCTCTCCCTCTCTCACTTTGACATTCTCTCTCACTTTGACATTCTCTCTCACTTTGACATTCTCTCTCTCTCTCTCTCTCACTGTCACAGTCTCTCTCTCACTGTGACAGTCTCTCTCTCTCTCTCTCACTGTGACATTCAGTCTCTCTCTGGGACATGATCTCTCTCTCTCTCACGTGACATGCTCTCTCTCTCTCACGTGACACGCTCTCTCTCTCTCACGTGACATGCTCTCTCTCTCTCACGTGACATGCTCTCTCTCTCACGTGACATGCTCTCTCTCTCTCTCACGTGACATGCTCTCTCTCTCTCTCACGTGACATGCTCTCTCTCTCTCTCACGTGACATGCTCTCTCTCTCTCTCACGTGACATGCTCTCCCCCTCTCTCACGTGACATGCTCTCTCCCTCTCTCACGTGACATGCTCTCTCTCTCTCTCACTTGACATGCTCGCTCTGTCTCTCACGTGACAAGCTCTCTCTCTCTCTCACGTGACATGCTCTCTCTCTCTCTCACGTGACATGCTCTCTCTCTCTCTCACGTGACATGCTCTCTCTCTCTCTCACGTGACATGCTCTCTCTCTCTCTCACGTGACATGCTCCCTCTGTCTCTCACGTGACATGCTCTCTCTCTCTCTCACGTGACATGCTCTCTCTCTCTCTCACGTGACATGCTCTCTCTCTCCCTCACGTGACATGCTCTCTCTCTCTCTCACGTGACATTCTCTCTCTCTCACTGTGACATTCTCTCTCTCTGTGACATTCTCTCTCTCTCTCACTGTGACATTCTCTCTCTCTCTCACTGTGACATTCTCTCTCACTGTGACATTCTCTCTCTCTCACTGTGACATTCTCTCTCACTCTCACTGTGACCTTCTCTCTCTCTCTCACTGTGACCTTCTCTCTCTCTCTCACTGTGACATTCTCTCTCTCTCTCTCACCGTGACATTCTCTCTCTCTCTCTCACTGTGACATTCTCTCTCTCTCTCTCACTGTGACATTCTCTCTCTCTCTCTCACTTTGACATTCTCTCTCACTTTGACATTCTCTCTCTCTCTCTCTCACTGTGACAGTCTCTCTCTCACAGTGACAGTCTCTCTCTCACAGTGACAGTCTCTCTCTATCTCTCTCTCTCACTGTGACATTCGGTCTCTCTCTGTGACATTCGCTCTCTCTCTCTCACTGTGACATTCTCTCTCACTCACAGCATTAACATTCACTCTCTCTCTCACTGTGACATTCTCTCTCTCTCTCTCACGTGACATTCTCTCTCTCTCTAACTGTGACATTCTCTCTCTCTCTCTCACTGTGACATTCTCTCTCTCTCTCTCACTGTGACATTCTCTCTCTCTCTCTCACTGTGACATTCTCTCTCTCTCTCTCACTGTGACATTCTCTCTCTCTCTCTCACTGTGACATTCTCTCTCTCTCTCTCACTGTGACATTCTCTCTCTCTCTCTCACTGTGACATTCTCTCTCTCTCTCTCACTGTGACATTCTCTCTCTCTCTCTCACTGTGACATTCTCTCTCTCTCTCTCACTGTGACATTCTCTCTCTCTCTCTCACTGTGACATTCTCTCTCTCTCTCTCACTGTGACATTCTCTCTCTCTCTCTCACTGTGACATTCTCTCTCTCTCTCTCACTGTGACATTCTCTCTCTCTCTCTCACTGTGACATTCTCTCTCTCTCTCACTGTGACATTCTCTCTCTCTCTCTCTCACTGTGACATTCTCTCTCTCTCTCTCACTGTGACATTCTCTCTCTCTCTCTCACTGTGACATTCTTTCTCTCTCTCTCACTGTGACATTCTTTCTCTCTCTCTCACTGTGACATTCTCTCTCTCTCTCACTTTGACATTCTCTCTCTCTCTCACTTCGACATTCTCTCTCTCTCACTTCGACATTCTCTCTCTCTCTCTCACTTTGACATTATCTCTCTCTCTCTCACTTTGACATTCTCGCTCTCACTGTGACATTCTCTCTCTCTCTCACTGTGACATGCTCTCTCTCTCACTGTGACATGCTCTCTCTCTCACTGTGACATTCTCTCTCTCTCACTGTGACATTCTCTCTCTCTCACTGTGACATTCTCTCTCTCTCACTGTGACATTCTCTCTCTCTCACTTTGACATTCTCTCTCTCACTCTCACTTTGACATTCTCTCTCTCTCTCACTTCGACATTCTCTCTCTCTCACTTCGACATTCTCTCTCTCTCTCTCACTTTGACATTATCTCTCTCTCTCTCACTTTGACATTCTCGCTCTCACTGTGACATTCTCTCTCTCTCTCACTGCGACATGCTCTCTCTCTCACTGTGACTTTCTCTCTCTCTCACTGTGACATTCTCTCTCTCTCACTGTGACATTCTCTCTCTCTCACTGTGACATTCTCTCTCTCTCACTGTGACATTCTCTCTCTCTCACTGTGACATGCTCTCTCTCTCACTGTGACATTCTCTCTCTCTCACTGTGACATTCTCTCTCTCTCACTGTGACATTCTCTCTCTCTCACTGTGACATTCTCTCTCTCTCACTGTGACATTCTCTCTCTCTCTCACTGTGACATTCTCTCTCTCTCTCACTGTGACATTCTCTCTCTCTCTCTCACTGTGACATTCTCTCTCTCTCTCTCACTGTGACATTCTCTCTCTCTCTCTCACTGTGACATTCTATCTCTCTCTCTCACTGTGACATTCTCTCTCTCTCTCTCACTGTGACATTCTCTCTCTCTCTCTCACTGTGACATTCTCTCTCTCTCTCACTGTGACATTCTCTCTCTCTCTCTCACTGTGACATTCTCTCTCTCTCTCTCTCTGTGACATTCTCTCTCTCTCTCTAACTGTGACATTCTCTCTCTCTCTCTCACTGTGACATTCTCTCTCTCTCTCTCACTGTGACATTCTCTCTCTCTCTCTCACTGTGACATTCTCTCTCTCTCTCTCACTGTGACATTCTCTCTCTCTCTCTCACTGTGACATTCTCTCTCTCTCTCTCACTGTGACATTCTCTCTCTCTCTCTCACTGTGACATTCTCTCTCTCTCTCTCACTGTGACATTCTCTCTCTCTCTCTCACTGTGACATTCTCGCTCTCTCTCTCAGTGACATTCTCTCTCTCTCTCTCACTGTGACATTCTCTCTCTCTCTCTCACTGTGACATTCTCTCTCTCTCTCTCTCACTGTGACATTCTCTCTCTCTCTCTCACTGTGACATTCTCTCTCTCTCTCTCACTGTGACATTCTTTCTCTCTCTCTCACTGTGACATTCTTTCTCTCTCTCTCACTGTGACATTCTCTCTCTCTCACTTTGACATTCTCTCTCTCACTCTCACTTTGACATTCTCTCTCTCTCTCACTTCGACATTCTCTCTCTCTCTCACTTCGACATTCTCTCTCTCTCACTTCGACATTCTCTCTCTCTCTCTCACTTCGACATTATCTCTCTCTCTCTCACTTTGACATTCTCGCTCTCACTGTGACATTCTCTCTCTCTCTCACTGTGACATGCTCTCTCTCTCACTGTGACATTCTCTCTCTGTCACTGTGACATTCTCTCTCTCTCACTGTGACATTCTCTCTCTCTCACTGTGACATTCTCTGTCTCGCACTGTGACATTCTCTGTCTCGCACTGTGACATTCTCTCTCTCGCACTGTGACATTCTCTCTCTCTCTCACTGTGACATTCTCTCTCTCTCTCACTGTGACATTCTCTCTCTCTCTCTCACTGTGACATTCTCTCTCTCTCTCTCTCACTGTGACATTCACTCTCTCTCTCACTGTGACATTCTCTCTCTCTCTCTCACTGTGACATTCTCTCTCTCTCTCTCACTGTGACATTCTCTCCCTCTCTCTCACTGTGAAATTCTCTCTCTCTCTCTCACTGTGACATTCTCTCTCTCTCTCTCACTGGGACATTCTCTCTCTCTCTCACTGTGACATTCTCTCTCTCTCTCACTTCGACATTCTCTCTCTCTCACTTCGACATTCTCTCTCTCTCTCTCACTGTGACATTCTCTCTCTCTCTCACTGTGACATGTTCTCTCTCTCACTGTGACATTCTCGCTCTGTCACTGTGACATTCTCTCTCTCTCACTGTGACATTCTCTCTCTCTCACTGTGACATTCTCTCTCTCTCACTGTGACATTCTCTCTCTCTCACTGTGACATTCTCTCTCTCTCACTGTGACATTCTCTCTCTCTCTCTCACCGTGACATTGTCTCTCTCTCTCTCACTGTGACATTCTCTCTCTCTCTCTCACTGTGACATTCACTCTCTCTCTCTCACTGTGACATTCTCTCTCTCTCTCACTGTGACATTCTCTCTCTCTCTCTGTGACATTCTCTCTCTCTCTCTCACTGTGACATTCTCTCTCTCTCTCTCACTGTGACATTTTCTCTCTCTCTCTCACTGTGACATTCTCTCTCTCTCTCTCACTGTGACATTCTTTCTCTCTCTCTCACTGTGACATTCTCTCTCTCTCTCTCTCTCTCACTGTGACATTCTATCTCTCTCTCTCACTGTGACATTCTCTCTCTCTCTCTCACTGTGACATTCTCTCTCTCTCTCTCACTGTGACATTCTCTATCTCTCTCTAAAACTGACATTCTCTCTCTCTCTCTAACTGTGACATTCTCTCTCTCTCTCTCTCTCTCACTCTGACATTCTCTCTCTCTCTCTCTCACTCTGACATTCTCTCTCTCTCTCACTCTGACATTCTCTCTCTCTCTCTCACTCTGATATTCTCTCTCTCTCTCACTGGGACATTCTCTCCCTCTCTCACTGGGACATTCTCTCCCTCTCTCACTGGGGCATTCTCTCCCTCTCTCACTGGGACATTCTCTTCCTCTCTCACTGGGACATTCTCTCTCTCTCTCACTGGGACATTCTCTCTCTCTCTCTCACTGTGACATTCTCTCTCTCTCTCTCACTGTGACATTCTCTCTCTCTCTCTCACTGTGACATTCTCTCTCTCTCTCTCACTGTGACATTCTCTCCCTCTCTCTCACTGTGACATTCTCTCTCTCTCTCGCACTGTGACATTCTCTCTCTGTCACTGTGACATTCTCTCTCTCTCTCTCACTGTGACATTCTCTCTCTCCCTCTCACTGTGACATTCTCTCTCTCTCTCTCACTGTGACATTCTCTCTCTCTCTCTCACTGTGACATTCTTTCTCTCTCTCTCTCACTGTGACATTCTCTCTCTCTCTCTTTGACATTCTCTCTTCACTTTGACATTCTCTCTCTCTCTCACTTCGACATTCTCTCTCTCTCTCACTTCGAAATTCTCTCTCTCTCTCTCACTTTGACATTATCTCTCTCTCTCTCACTTTGACATTATCTCTCTCTCTCTCACAGTTTGACATTCTCTCTCTCTCTCTCTCTCACAGTTTGACATTCTCTCTCTCTCTCTCACAGTTTGACATTCTCTCTCTGTCTCTCACAGTTTGACATTCTCTCTCTCTCTCTCTCTCACTGTGACATTCTCTCTCTCTCTCACTGTGACATTCTCTCTCTCTCCCACTGTGACATTCTCTCCCTCTCTCACTGTGACATTCTCTCTCTCACTGTGACATTCTCTCTCTCTGACTGTGACATTCTCTCTCTCTCTCTCTCACTGTGACATTCTCTCTCTCTCTCTCACTGTGACATTCTCTCTCTCTCTCTCACTGTGACATTCTCTCTCTCTCTCTCACTGTGACATTCTCTCTCTCTCTGTCACTGTGACATTCTCTCTCTCTCTCTCACTTTGACATTCTCTCTCTGTCTCTCACTTTGACATTCTCTCTCTCTCTCACAGTTTGACATTCTCTCTCTCTCTCACAGTTTGACATTCTCTCTCTCTCTCACAGTTTGACATTCTCTCTCTCTCTCTCACTTTGACATTCTCTCTCTCTCTCTCACTTTGACATTCTCTCTCCCTCTCTCACTTTGACATTCTCTCTCTCTATCTCTCACTGTCACAGTCTCTCTCTCACTGTGACAGTCTCTCTCTCACTGTGACAGTCTCTCTCTCTCTCTCTCACTGTGACATTCGGTCTCTCTCTGTGACATTCTCTCTCTCTCACAGCATTAACATTCACTCTCTCTCTCACTGTGACATTCTCTCTCTCTCTCTCACTGTGACATTCTCTCTCTCTCTCTAACTGTGACATTCTCTCTCTCTCTCACTGTGACATTCTCTCTCTCTCTCTCACTGTGACATTCTCTCTCTCTCTCTCACTGTGACATTCTCTCTCTCTCTCTCACTGTGACATTCTCTCTCTCTCTCTCACTGTGACATTCTCTCTCTCTCTCTCACTGTGACATTCTCTCTCTCTCTCACTGTGACATTCTCTCTCTCTCTCTCACTGTGAAATTCTCTCTCTCACTGTGACATTCTCTCTCTCTCACTGTGACATGCTCTCTCTCTCACTGTGACATGCTCTCTCTCTCACTGTGACATTCTCTCTCTCTCACTGTGACATTCTCTCTCTCTCACTGTGACATTCTCTCTCTCTCTCACTGTGACATTCTCTCTCTCTCTCACTGTGACATTCTCTCTCTCTCTCTCACTGTGACATTCTCTCTCTCCCTCTCACTGTGACATTCTCTCTCTCTCTCTCACTGTGACATTCTCTCTCTCTCTCACTGTGACATTCTCTCTCTCTCTCACTGTGACATTCTCTCTCTCTCTCACACTGTGACATTCTCTCTCTCTCTCTCACATTTTGACATTCTCTCTCTGTCTCTCACAGTTTCACATTCTCTCTCTCTCTCTCTCTCACTGTGACATTCTCTCTCTCTCTCACTGTGACATTCTCTCTCTCTCTCACTGTGACATTCTCTCTCTCTCTCACTGTGACATTCTCTCTCTCTCTCACTGTGACATTCTCTCTCTCACTGTGACATTCTCTCTCTCTGACTGTGACATTCTCTCTCTCTCTCTCTCACTGTGACATTCTCTCTCTCTCACTGTGACATTCTCTCTCTCTCTCTCACTGTGACATTCTCTCTCTCTCTCTCACTGTGACATTCTCTCTCTCTCTATCACTGTGACATTCTCTCTCTCTCTCTCACTTTGACATTCTCTCTCTGTCTCTCACTTTGACATTCTCTCTCTCTCTCACAGTTTGACATTCTCTCTCTCTCTCACAGTTTGACATTCTCTCTCTCTCTCTCACTTTGACATTCTCTCTCTCTCTCTCACTTTGACATTCTCTCTCCCTCTCTCACTTTGACATTCTCTCTCTCTATCTCTCACTGTCACAGTCTCTCTCTCACTGTGACAGTCTCTCTCTCACTGTGACAGTCTCTCTCTCTCTGTCTCACTGTGACATTCGGTCTCTCTCTGTGACATTGTCTCTCTCTCACAGCATTAACATTCACTCTCTCTCTCACTGTGACATTCTCTCTCTCTCTCTCTCACTGTGACATTCTCTCTCTCTCTCTAGCTGTGACATTCTCTCTCTCTCTCTCACTGTGACATTCTCTCTCTCTCTCTCACTGTGACATTCTCTCTCTCTCTCTCACTGTGACATTCTCTCTCTCTCTCACTGTGACATTCTCTCTCCCTCTCTCACTGTGACATTCTCTCTCTCTCACTGTGACATGCTCTCTCTCTCACTGTGACATGCTCTCTCTCTCACTGTGACATTCTCTCTCTCTCTCTGTGACATTCTCTCTCTCTCACTGTGACATTCTCTCTCTCTCACTGTGACATTCTGTCTCTCTCTCACTGTGACATTCTCTCTCTCTCTCACTGTGACATTCTCTCTCTCTCTCTCACTGTGACATTCTCTCTCTCTCTCTCACTGTGACATTCTCTCTCTCTCTCACTGTGACATTCTCTCTCTCTCTCACTGTGACATTCTCTCTCTCTCTCACACTGTGACATTCTCTCTCTCTCTCTCACTGTGACATTCTCTCTCTCTCTCTCACTGTGACATTCTCTCTCTCTCTCTCACTGTGACATTCTCTCTCTCTCTCTCACTGTGACATTCTCTCTCTCTCTCTCACTGTGACATTCTCTCTCTCTCTGTGACATTCTCTCTCTCTCTCTCACTGTGACATTCTCTCTCTCTCTCTCACTGTGACATTCTCTCTCTCTCTCTCACTGTGACATTCTCTCTCTGGCTCTCACTGTGACATTCTCTCTCTCTCTCTCTCACTGTGACATTCTCTCTCTCTCTCTCACTGTGACATTCTCTCTCTCTCTCTCACTGTGACATTCTCTCTCTCTCACTGTGACATTCTCTCTCTCTCTCTCACTGTGACATTCTCTCTCTCTCTCTCACTGTGACATTCTCTCTCTCTCTCTCACTGTGACATTCTCTCTCTCTCTCTCACTGTGACATTCTCTCTCTCTCTCTGTGACATTCTCTCTCTCTCTCTCACTGTGACATTCTCTCTCTCTGTCTCACTGTGACATTCTCTCTCTCTCTCTCACTGTGACATTCTCTCTCTCTCTCTCACTGTGACATTCTCTCTCTCTCTCTCACTGTGACATTCTCTCTCTCTCTCTCACTGTGACATTCTTTCTCTCTCTCTCACTGTGACATTCTCTCTCTCTCTCACTTTGACATTCTCTCTCTCTCTCTCACTTTGACATTCTCTCTCTCTCTCTCACTTTGACATTCTCTCTCTCTCTCTCACTTCGACATTCTCTCTCTCTCTCTCACTTTGACATTCTCTCTCTCACTTTGACATTATCTCCCTCTCTCTCACTTTGACATTCTCTCTCTCACTTTGACATTCTCTCTCTCACTTTGACATTCTCTGTCTCACTTTGACATTCTCTGTCTCACTTTGACATTCTCTCTCTCTCTCTCACTTTGACATTCTCTCTCTGTCTCTCACTTTGACATTCTCTCTCTCTCTCACAGTTTGACATTCTCTCTCTCTCTCTCTCACTTTGACATTCTCTCTCTCTCTCACTTTGACATTCTCTCTCCCTCTCTCACTTTCACATTCTCTCTCCCTCTCTCACTTTGACATTCTCTCTCACTTTGACATTCTCTCTCTCTCACTGTCACAGTCCCTCTCTCACTGTGACAGTCTCTCTCTCTCTCTCACTGTGACATTCAGTCTCTCTCTGGGACATGATCTCTCTCTCTCTCACGTGACATGCTCTCTCTCTCTCACGTGACACGCTCTCTCTCTCTCACGTGACATGCTCTCTCTCTCTCACGTGACATGCTCTCTCTCTCTCTCACGTGACATGCTCTCTCTCTCTCTCACGTGACATGCTCTCTCTCTCTCTCACGTGACATGCTCTCTCTCTCTCTCACGTGACATGCTCTCTCTCTCTCTCACGTGACATGCTCTCTCTCTCTCTCACGTGACATGCTCTCCCTCTCTCTCACGTGACATGCTCTCCCCCTCTCTCACGTGACATGCTCTCTCCCTCTCTCACGTGCCATGCTCTCTCTCTCTCTCACGTGACATGCTCGCTCTGTCTCTCACGTGACATGCTCTCTCTCTCTCTCACGTGACATGATCTCTCTCTCTCTCACGTGACATGCTCTCTCTCTCTCTCACGTGACATGCTCTCTCTCTCTCTCACGTGACATGCTCCCTCTGTCTCTCACGTGACATGCTCTCTCTCTCTCTCACGTGACATGCTCTCTCTCTCTCTCACGTGACATGCTCTCTCTCTCTCTCACGTGACATGCTCTCTCTCTCTCTCACGTGACATTCTCTCTCTCTCACTGTGACATTCTCTCTCTCTGTGACATTCTCTCTCTCTCTCACTGTGACATTCTCTCTCTCTCTCACTGTGACATTCTCTCTCACTGTGACATTCTCTCTCTCTCACTGTGACATTCTCTCTCTCTCACTGTGACATTCTCTCTCTCTCTCACTGTGACCTTCTCTCTCTCTCACTGTGACCTTCTCTCTCTCTCTCACTGTGACATTCTCTCTCTCTCTCTCTCACCGTGACATTCTCTCTCTCTCTCTCACTGTGACATTCTCTCTCTCTCTCTCGCTGTGACATTCTCTCTCTCTCTCTCACTTTGACATTCTCTCTCACTTTGACATTCTCTCTCTCTCTCTCTCTCACAGTGACAGTCTCTCTCTCACAGTGACAGTCTCTCTCTCACAGTGACAGTCTCTCTCTCTCTCTCTCACGTGACATGCTCTCTCTCTCTCACGTGACACGCTCTCTCTCTCTCACGTGACACGCTCTCTCTCTCTCACGTGACATGCTCTCTCTCTCTCTCACGTGACATGCTCTCTCTCTCTCTCACGTGACATGCTCTCTCTCTCTCTCACGTGACATGCTCTCTCTCTCTCTCACGTGACATGCTCTCTCTCTCTCTCACGTGACATGCTCTCTCTCTCTCTCACGTGACATGCTCTCCCTCTCTCTCACGTGACATGCTCTCCCCCTCTCTCACGTGACATGCTCTCTCCCTCTCTCACGTGCCATGCTCTCTCTCTCTCTCACGTGACATGCTCGCTCTGTCTCTCACGTGACATGCTCTCTCTCTCTCTCACGTGACATGATCTCTCTCTCTCTCACGTGACATGCTCTCTCTCTCTCTCACGTGACATGCTCTCTCTCTCTCTCACGTGACATGCTCCCTCTGTCTCTCACGTGACATGCTCTCTCTCTCTCTCACGTGACATGCTCTCTCTCTCTCTCACGTGACATGCTCTCTCTCTCTCTCACGTGACATGCTCTCTCTCTCTCTCACGTGACATTCTCTCTCTCTCACTGTGACATTCTCTCTCTCTGTGACATTCTCTCTCTCTCTCACTGTGACATTCTCTCTCTCTCTCACTGTGACATTCTCTCTCACTGTGACATTCTCTCTCTCTCACTGTGACATTCTCTCTCTCTCACTGTGACCTTCTCTCTCTCTCACTGTGACCTTCTCTCTCTCTCTCACTGTGACATTCTCTCTCTCTCTCTCTCACCGTGACATTCTCTCTCTCTCTCTCACTGTGACATTCTCTCTCTCTCTCTCGCTGTGACATTCTCTCTCTCTCTCTCACTTTGACATTCTCTCTCACTTTGACATTCTCTCTCTCTCTCTCTCTCACAGTGACAGTCTCTCTCTCACAGTGACAGTCTCTCTCTCACAGTGACAGTCTCTCTCTCACAGTGACAGTCTCTCTCTCTCTCTCTCTCTCACTGTGACATTCGGTCTCTCTCTGTGACATTCTCTCTCTCTCTCTCACTGTGACATTCTCTCTCACTCACAGCATTAACATTCACTCTCTCTCTCACTGTGACATTCTCTCTCTCTCTCTCACGTGACATGCTCTCTCTCTCGCACTGTGACATGCTCTCTCTCTCACTGTGACATTCTCTCTCTCTCACTGTGACATTCTCTCTCTCTCACTGTGACATTCTCTCTCTCTCACTGTGACATTCTCTCTCTCTCTCACTGTGACATTCTCTCTCTCTCTCACTGTGACATTCTCTCTCTCTCACTGTGACATTCTCTCTCTCTCTCTCACTGTGACATTCTCTCTCTCTCTCTCACTGTGACATTCTCTCTCTCTCTCTCACTGTGACATTCTCTCTCTCTCTCACTGTGACATTCTCTCTCTCTCTCTCACTGTGACATTCTCTCTCTCTCTCTCACTGTGACATTCTCTCTCTCTCTCTCACTGTGACATTCTCTCTCTCTCTCACTGTGACATTCTCTCTCACTCTCTCACCGTGACATTCTCTCTCTCTCTCTCACTGTGACATTCTCTCTCTCTCTCTCACTGTGACATTCTCTCTCTCTCTCTCACTTTGACATTCTCTCTCACTTTGACATTCTCTCTCTCTCTCTCTCACTGTGACAGTCTCTCTCTCACAGTGCCAGTCTCTCTCTCACAGTGACAGTCTCTCTCTCACAGTGACAGTCTCTCTCTCACAGTGACAGTCTCTCTCTCTCTCTCTCTCTCACTGTGACATTCGGTCTCTCTCTGTGACATTCTCTCTCTCTCTCTCACTGTGACATTCTCTCTCACTCACAGCATTAACATTCACTCTCTCTCTCACTGTGACATTCTCTCTCTCTCTCACTGTGACATTCTCTCTCTCTCTCACTGTGACATTCTCTCTCTCTCTCACTATG
This sequence comes from Isurus oxyrinchus, assembly GCA_026770705.1. Lineage (NCBI taxonomy): Eukaryota > Metazoa > Chordata > Chondrichthyes > Lamniformes > Lamnidae > Isurus > Isurus oxyrinchus. Next base: position 32,823,761 of record JANJGN010000021.1, read on the forward strand.
ACATTCTCTCTCTCTCTCTCACTGTGACATTCTCTCTCTCTCTCTCTCACTGTGACATTCTCTCTCTCTCTCTCACTGTGACATTCTCTCTCTCTCTCTCACTGTGACATTCTCTCTCTCTCTCTCACTGTGACATTCTCTCTCTCTCTCACTGTGACATTCTCTCTCTCTCTCTCACTGTGACATTCTCTCTCTCTCTCTCACTGTGACATTCTCTCTCTCTCTCTCACTGTGACATTCTCTCTCTCTCTCACTGTGACATTCTCTCTCGCTCTCACTGTGACATTCTCTCTCTCTCTCTCACTGTGACATTCTCTCTCTCTCTCTCACTGTGACATTCTCTCTCTCTCTCTCACTGTGACATTCTCTCTCTCTCTCTCACTGTGACATTCTCTCTCTCTCTCTCACTGTGACATTCTCTCTCTCTCTCACTGTGACATTCTCTCTCTCTCTCTCACTGTGACATTCTCTCTCTCTCTCTCACTGTGACATTCTCTCTCTCTCTCTCACTGTGACATTCTCTCTCTCTCTCTCACTGTGACATTCTCTCTCTCTCTCTCTCTCACTGATGACATTCTCTCTCTCTCTCTCACTGTGACATTCTCTCTCTCTCTCTCACTGTGACATTCTCTCTCTCTCTCTCTCACTGTGACATTCTCTCTCTCTCTCTCACTGTGACATTCTCTCTCTCTCTCTCACTGTGACATTCTCTCTCTCTCTCTCACTGTGACATTCTCTCTCTCTCTCTCACTGTGACATTCTCTCTCTCTCTCTCACTGTGACATTCTCTCTCTCTCTCACTGTGACATTCTCTCTCTCTCTCTCTCTCTGTGACATTCTCTCTCTCTCTCTCACTGTGACATTCTCTCTCTCTCTCTCACTGTGACATTCTTTCTCTCTCTCTCACTGTGACATTCTTTCTCTCTCTCTCACTGTGACATTCTCTCTCTCTCTCACTTTGACATTCTCTCTCTCACTCTCACTTTGACATTCTCTCTCTCTCTCACTTCGAAATTCTCTCTCTCTCACTTCGACATTCTCTCTCTCTCTCTCACTTTGACATTATCTCTCTCTCTCTCACTTTGACATTCTCGCTCTCACTGTGAAATTCTCTCTTTCTCTCACTGTGACATGCTCTCTCTGTCACTGTGACATTCTCTCTCTGTCACTGTGACATTCTCTCTCTCTCACTGTGACATTCTCTCTCTCTCACTGTGACATTCTCTCTCTCTCACTGTGACATTCTCTCTCTCTCACTGTGACATTCTCTCTCTCGCACTGTGACATTCTCTCTCTCGCACTGTGACATTCTCTCTCTCTCTCACTGTGACATTCTCTCTCTCTCTCTGTGACATTCTCTCTCTCTCTCTCACTGTGACATTCACTCTCTCTCTCTCACTGTGACATTCTCTCTCTCTCTCACTGTGACATTCTCTCTCTCTCTCTGTGACATTCTCTCTCTCTCTCTCACTGTGACATTCTCTCTCTCTCTCTCACTGTGACATTCTCTCTCTCTCTCTCACTGTGACATTCTCTCTCTCTCTCTCACTGTGACATTCTTTCTCTCTCTCTCACTGTGACATTCTCTCTCTCTCTCTCTCTCTCACTGTGACATTCTATCTCTCTCTCTCACTGTGACATTCTCTCTCTCTCTCTCACTGTGACATTCTCTCTCTCTCTCTCACTGTGACATTCTCTATCTCTCTCTAAAACTGACATTCTCTCTCTCTCTCTAACTGTGACATTCTCTCTCTCTCTCTCTCTCTCACTCTGACATTCTCTCTCTCTCTCTCTCACTCTGACATTCTCTCTCTCTCTCACTCTGACATTCTCTCTCTCTCTCTCACTCTGATATTCTCTCTCTCTCTCACTGGGACATTCTCTCCCTCTCTCACTGGGACATTCTCTCCCTCTCTCACTGGGACATTCTCTCCCTCTCTCACTGGGACATTCTCTTCCTCTCTCACTGGGACATTCTCTCTCTCTCTCTCACTGGGACATTCTCTCTCTCTCTCTCACTGTGACATTCTCTCTCTCTCTCTCACTGTGACATTCTCTCTCTCTCTCTCACTGTGACATTCTCTCTCTCTCTCTCACTGTGACATTCTCTCCCTCTCTCTCACTGTGACATTCTCTCTCTCTCTCGCACTGTGACATTCTCTCTCTGTCACTGTGACATTCTCTCTCTCTCTCTCACTGTGACATTCTCTCTCTCCCTCTCACTGTGACATTCTCTCTCTCTCTCTCACTGTGACATTCTCTCTCTCTCTCTCACTGTGACATTCTTTCTCTCTCTCTCTCACTGTGACATTCTCTCTCTCTCTCTTTGACATTCTCTCTCTCACTTTGACATTCTCTCTCTCTCTCACTTCGACATTCTCTCTCTCTCTCACTTCGAAATTCTCTCTCTCTCTCTCACTTTGACATTATCTCTCTCTCTCTCACTTTGACATTATCTCTCTCTCTCTCACAGTTTGACATTCTCTCTCTCTCTCTCTCTCACAGTTTGACATTCTCTCTCTCTCTCTCACAGTTTGACATTCTCTCTCTGTCTCTCACAGTTTGACATTCTCTCTCTCTCTCTCTCTCTCACTGTGACATTCTCTCTCTCTCTCACTGTGACATTCTCTCTCTCTCTCACTGTGACATTCTCTCCCTCTCTCACTGTGACATTCTCTCTCTCACTGTGACATTCTCTCTCTCTGACTGTGACATTCTCTCTCTCTCTCTCTCACTGTGACATTCTCTCTCTCTCTCTCACTGTGACATTCTCTCTCTCTCTCTCACTGTGACATTCTCTCTCTCTCTCTCACTGTGACATTCTCTCTCTCTCTCTCACTGTGACATTCTCTCTCTCTCTCTCACTGTGACATTCTCTCTCTCTCTCTCACTTTGACATTCTCTCTCTGTCTCTCACTTTGACATTCTCTCTCTCTCTCACAGTTTGACATTCTCTCTCTCTCTCACAGTTTGACATTCTCTCTCTCTCTCACAGTTTGACATTCTCTCTCTCTCTCTCACTTTGACATTCTCTCTCTCTCTCTCACTTTGACATTCTCTCTCCCTCTCTCACTTTGACATTCTCTCTCTCTATCTCTCACTGTCACAGTCTCTCTCTCACTGTGACAGTCTCTCTCTCACTGTGACAGTCTCTCTCTCTCTCTCTCACTGTGACATTCGGTCTCTCTCTGTGACATTCTCTCTCTCTCACAGCATTAACATTCACTCTCTCTCTCACTGTGACATTCTCTCTCTCTCTCTCACTGTGACATTCTCTCTCTCTCTCTAACTGTGACATTCTCTCTCTCTCTCACTGTGACATTCTCTCTCTCTCTCTCACTGTGACATTCTCTCTCTCTCTCTCACTGTGACATTCTCTCTCTCTCTCTCACTGTGACATTCTCTCTCTCTCTCTCACTGTGACATTCTCTCTCTCTCTCACTGTGACATTCTCTCTCTCTCTCTCACTGTGAAATTCTCTCTCTCACTGTGACATTCTCTCTCTCTCACTGTGACATGCTCTCTCTCTCACTGTGACATGCTCTCTCTCTCACTGTGACATTCTCTCTCTCTCACTGTGACATTCTCTCTCTCTCACTGTGAAATTCTCTCTCTCTCTCACTGTGACATTCTCTCTCTCTCTCACTGTGACATTCTCTCTCTCCCTCTCACTGTGACATTCTCTCTCTCTCTCTCACTGTGACATTCTCTCTCTCTCTCACTGTGACATTCTCTCTCTCTCTCACTGTGACATTCTCTCTCTCTCTCACACTGTGACATTCTCTCTCTCTCTCTCACATTTTGACATTCTCTCTCTGTCTCTCACAGTTTCACATTCTCTCTCTCTCTCTCTCTCACTGTGACATTCTCTCTCTCTCTCACTGTGACATTCTCTCTCTCTCTCACTGTGACATTCTCTCTCTCTCTCACTGTGACATTCTCTCTCTCACTGTGACATTCTCTCTCTCTGACTGTGACATTCTCTCTCTCTCTCTCTCACTGTGACATTCTCTCTCTCTCACTGTGACATTCTCTCTCTCTCTCTCACTGTGACATTCTCTCTCTCTCTCTCACTGTGACATTCTCTCTCTCTCTATCACTGTGACATTCTCTCTCTCTCTCTCACTTTGACATTCTCTCTCTGTCTCTCACTTTGACATTCTCTCTCTCTCTCACAGTTTGACATTCTCTCTCTCTCTCACAGTTTGACATTCTCTCTCTCTCTCTCACTTTGACATTCTCTCTCTCTCTCTCACTTTGACATTCTCTCTCCCTCTCTCACTTTGACATTCTCTCTCTCTATCTCTCACTGTCACAGTCTCTCTCTCACTGTGACAGTCTCTCTCTCACTGTGACAGTCTCTCTCTCTCTCTCTCACTGTGACATTCGGTCTCTCTCTGTGACATTCTCTCTCTCTCACAGCATTAACATTCACTCTCTCTCTCACTGTGACATTCTCTCTCTCTCTCTCTCACTGTGACATTCTCTCTCTCTCTCTAGCTGTGACATTCTCTCTCTCTCTCTCACTGTGACATTCTCTCTCTCTCTCTCACTGTGACATTCTCTCTCTCTCTCTCACTGTGACATTCTCTCTCTCTCTCACTGTGACATTCTCTCTCTCTCTCTCACTGTGACATTCTCTCTCTCTCACTGTGACATGCTCTCTCTCTCACTGTGACATGCTCTCTCTCTCACTGTGACATTCTCTCTCTCTCACTGTGACATTCTCTCTCTCTCTCTGTGACATTCTCTCTCTCTCACTGTGACATTCTCTCTCTCTCACTGTGACATTCTGTCTCTCTCTCACTGTGACATTCTCTCTCTCTCTCACTGTGACATTCTCTCTCTCTCTCTCACTGTGACATTCTCTCTCTCTCTCTCACTGTGACATTCTCTCTCTCTCTCTCACTGTGACATTCTCTCTCTCTCTCACTGTGACATTCTCTCTCTCTCTCACACTGTGACATTCTCTCTCTCTCTCTCACTGTGACATTATCTCTCTCTCTCTCACTGTGACATTCTCTCTCTCTCTCTCACTGTGACATTCTCTCTCTCTCTCTCACTGTGACATTCTCTCTCTCTCTCTCACTGTGACATTCTCTCTCTCTCTCTCACTGTGACATTCTCTCTCTCTGTGACATTCTCTCTCTCTCTCTCACTGTGACATTCTCTCTCTCTCTCTCACTGTGACATTCTCTCTGTGGCTCTCACTGTGACATTCTCTCTCTCTCTCTCTCACTGTGACATTCTCTCTCTCTCTCTCACTGTGACATTCTCTCTCTCTCTCTCACTGTGACATTCTCTCTCTCTCACTGTGACATTCTCTCTCTCTCTCTCACTGTGACATTCTCTCTCTCTCTCTCACTGTGACATTCTCTCTCTCTCTCTCACTGTGACATTCTCTCTCTCTCTCTCACTGTGACATTCTCTCTCTCTCTCTCAGTGACATTCTCTCTCTCTCTCTCACTGTGACATTCTCTCTCTCTGTCTCACTGTGACATTCTCTCTCTCTCTCTCACTGTGACATTCTCTCTCTCTCTCTCACTGTGACATTCTCTCTCTCTCTCTCACTGTGACATTCTCTCTCTCTCTCTCACTGTGACATTCTTTCTCTCTCTCTCACTGTGACATTCTCTCTCTCTCTCACTTTGACATTCTCTCTCTCTCTCTCACTTTGACATTCTCTCTCTCTCTCTCACTTCGACATTCTCTCTCTCTCTCTCACTTCGACATTCTCTCTCTCTCTCTCACTTTGACATTCTCTCTCTCACTTTGACATTATCTCCCTCCCTCTCACTTTGACATTCTCTCTCTCACTTTGACATTCTCTCTCTCACTTTGACATTCTCTGTCTCACTTTGACATTCTCTCTCTCTCTCTCACTTTGACATTCTCTCTCTGTCTCTCACTTTGACATTCTCTCTCTCTCTCACAGTTTGACATTCTCTCTCTCTCTCTCTCACTTTGACATTCTCTCTCTCTCTCACTTTGACATTCTCTCTCCCTCTCTCACTTTCACATTCTCTCTCCCTCTCTCACTTTGACATTCTCTCTCACTTTGACATTCTCTCTCTCTCACTGTCACAGTCCCTCTCTCACTGTGACAGTCTCTCTCTCTCTCTCACTGTGACATTCAGTCTCTCTCTGGGACATGATCTCTCTCTCTCTCACGTGACATGCTCTCTCTCTCTCACGTGACACGCTCTCTCTCTCTCACTGTGACAGTCTCTCTCTCACTGTGACAGTCTCTCTCTCTCTCTCTCTCACTGTGACATTCGGTCTCTCTCTGTGACATTCTCTCTCTCTCACTGTGACAATCTGTCTCTCTCACAGCATTAACATTCACTCTCTCTCTCACTGTGACATTCTCTCTCTCTCTCTCACGTGACATGCTCTCTCTCTCTCTCTCACGTGACATGCTCTCTCTCTCTCTCTCACGTGACATGCTCTCTCTCTCTCTCTCACGTGACATGCTCTCTCTCTATCTCACGTGACATGCTCTCTCTCTCTCTCACGTGACATGCTCTCTCTCTCTCTCACGTGACATGCTCTCTCTCTCTCTCTCACGTGACATGCTCTCTCTCTCTCTCTCACGTGACATGCTCTCTCTCTCTCTCACGTGACATGCTCTCTCTCTCTCTCACGTGACATGCTCTCTCTCTCTCTCACGTGACATGCTCTGTCTCTCTCTCTCACGTGACATGCTCTCTCTCTCTCTCACGTGACATGCTCTCTCTCTCTCTCACGTGACATGCTCTCTCACTCTCTCACTGTGACATTCTCTCTCTCTCTCACTGTGACATTCTCTCTCTCTCTCACTGTGACATTCTCTCTCTCTCTCTCACTGTGACATTCTCTCTCTCTCTCACTCTGACATTCTCTCTCTCTCTCACTCTGACATTCTCTCTCTCTCTCTCACTGTGACATTCTCTCTCACTGTGACATTCTCTCTCTCTCTCATTGTGACATTCTCTCTCCCTCTCACTGTGACATTCTCTCTCTCTCTCACTGTGACATTCTCTCTCTCTCTCATTGTGACATTCTCTCTCTCTCTCACTTTGACATTCTCTCTCTCTCTCTCACTTTGACATTCTCACTCCCTCTCTCACTTTGTCATTCTCTCTCACTTTGACATTCTCTCTCACTTTGACATTCTCTCTCACTTTGACATTCTCTCTCACTTTGACATTCTCTCTCTCTCTCTCTCACTGTCACAGTCTCTCTCTCACTGTGACAGTCTGTCTCTCACTGTGACAGTCTCTCTCTCTCTCTCTCACTGTGACATTCGGTCTCTCTCTGTGACATTCTCTCTCTCTCTCTCACTGTGACATTCTCTCTCTCTCACAGCATTAACATTCTCTCTCTCTCTCTCACTGTGACATTCTCTCTCTCTCTCTCACTTCGACATTCTCTCTCTCTCTCTCTCACTTCGACATTCTCTCTCTCTCTCTCACTTCGACATTCTCTCTCTCTCTCACTTCGACATTCTCTCTCTCTCTCTCACTTCGACATTCTCTCTCTCTCTCTCACTTCGACATTCTCTCTCTCTCTCTCACTTCGACATTCTCTCTCTCTCTCTCACTTCGACATTTTCTCTCTCTCTCCCACTTCGACATTCTCTCTCTCTCTCCCACTTTGACATTCTCTCTCTCACTTTGACATTCTCTCCCTCTCTCTCACTTTGACATTCTCTCTCTGTCTCTCACTTTGACATTCTCTCTCTGTCTCTCACTTTGACATTCTCTCTCTGTCTCTCACTTTGACATTCTCTCTCTCTCTCACAGTTTGACATTCTCTCTCTATCTCTCTCACTTTGACATTCTCTCTCTCTCTCTCACTTTGACATTCTCTCTCTCTCTCACTTTGACATTCTCTCTCCCTCTCTCACTTTGACATTCTCTCTCTCTCTCACTGTCACAGTCTCCCTCTCACTGTGACAGTCTCTCTCTCACTGTGACAGTCTCTCTCTCACTGTGACAGTCTCTCTCTCTCTCTCTCACTGTGACATTCGGTCTCTCTCTGTGACATTCTCTCTCTCTCACTGTGACAATCTCTCTCTCTCACAGCATTAACATTCTCTCTCTCTCTCACTGTGACATTCTCTCTCTCTCTCTCACGTGACATGCTCTCTCTCTCTCTCTCACGTGACATGCTCTCTCTCTCTCTCTCACGTGACATGCTCTCTCTCTATCTCACGTGACATGCTCTCTCTCTCACGTGACATGCTCTCTCTCTCTCTCACGTGACATGCTCTCTCTCTATCTCACGTGACATGCTCTCTCTCTCTCTCTCACGTGACATGCTCTCTCTCTCTCTCACGTGACATGCTCTCTCTCTCTCTCACGTGACATGCTCTCTCTCTCTCTCACGTGACATGCTCTCTCTCTCTCTCACGTGACATGCTCTGTCTCTCTCTCTCACGTGACATGCTCTCTCTCTCTCTCACGTGACATGCTCTCTCTCTCTCTCACGTGACATGCTCTCTCACTCTCTCACTGTGACATTCTCTCTCTCTCTCACTGTGACATTCTCTCTCTCTCTCACTGTGACATTCTCTCTCTCTCTCACTGTGACATTCTCTCTCTCTCTCTCACTCTGACATTCTCTCTCTCTCTCACTCTGACATTCTCTCTCTCTCTCACTCTGACATTCTCTCTCTCTCTCTCACTGTGACATTCTCTCTCACTGTTACATTCTCTCTCTCTCTCATTGTGACATTCTCTCTCTCTCTCACTGTGACATTCTCTCTCTCTCTCACAGTGACATTCTCTCTCTCTCTCATTGTGACATTCTCTCTCTCTCTCACTTTGACATTCTCTCTCTCTCTCTCACTTTGACATTCTCACTCCCTCTCTCACTTTGTCATTCTCTCTCACTTTGACATTCTCTCTCACTTTGACATTCTCTCTCTCTCTCACTGTCACAGTCTCTCTCTCACTGTGACAGTCTGTCTCTCACTGTGACAGTCTCTCTCTCTCTCTCTCACTGTGACATTCGGTCTCTCACTGTGACATTCTCTCTCTCTCTCTCACTGTGACATTCTCTCTCTCTCACAGCATTAACATTCTCTCTCTCTCTCTCACTGTGACATTCTCTCTCTCTCTCTCACTTCGACATTCTCTCTCTCTCTCTCTCACTTCGACATTCTCTCTCTCTCTCTCACTTCGACATTCTCTCTCTCTCTCACTTCGACATTCTCTCTCTCTCTCTCACTTCGACATTCTCTCTCTCTCTCTCACTTCGACATTCTCTCTCTCTCTCTCACTTCGACATTCTCTCTCTCTCTCCCACTTTGACATTCTCTCTCTCACTTTGACATTCTCTCCCTCTCTCTCACTTTGACATTCTCTCTCTGTCTCTCACTTTGACATTCTCTCTCTGTCTCTCACTTTGACATTCTCTCTCTGTCTCTCACTTTGACATTCTCTCTCTCTCTCACAGTTTGACATTCTCTCTCTCTCTCTCTCACTTTGACATTCTCTCTCTCTCTCTCACTTTGACATTCTCTCTCTCTCTCACTTTGACATTCTCTCTCCCTCTCTCACTTTGACATTCTCTCTCTCTCTCACTGTCACAGTCTCCCTCTCACTGTGACAGTCTCTCTCTCACTGTGACAGTCTCTCTCTCTCTCTCTCACTGTGACATTCGGTCTCTCTCTGTGACATTCTCTCTCTCTCACTGTTACAATCTCTCTCTCTCACAGCATTAACATTCTCTCTCTCTCTCACTGTGACATTCTCTCTCTCTCTCTCACGTGACATGCTCTCTCTCTCTCTCTCACGTGACATGCTCTCTCTCTCTCTCTCACGTGACATGCTCTCTCTCTCTCTCACGTGACATGCTCTCTCTCTCTCTCACGTGACATGCTCTCACTCTCTCTCACGTGACATGCTCTCTCTCTCTCTCACGTGACATGCTCTCTCTCTCTCTCTCACGTGACATGCTCTCTCTCTCTCTCTCACGTGACATGCTCTCTCTCTCTCTCACGTGACATGCTCTCTCTCTCTCACTGTGACATTCTCTCTCTCTCTCTCACTGTGACATTCTCTCTCTCTCACTGTGACATTCGCTCTCTCTCTCACTCTGACATTCTCTCTCTCTCCCACTGTGACATTCTCTCTCTCTCCCACGGTGACATTCTCTCTCTCTCTCACTGTGACATTCTCTCTCTCTCTTACTCTGACATTCTCTCTCAATCTCACTCTGACATTCTCTCTCTCTCTCACTCTGACATTCTCTCTCTCTCTCACTCTGACATTCTCTCTCTCTCTCACTCTGACATTCTCTCTCTCTCTCACTCTGACATTCTCTCTCTCTCTCTCACTGTGACATTCTCTCTCACTGTGACATTCTCTCTCTCTCTCACTGTGACATTCTCTCTCTCTCTCATTGTGACATTCTCTCTATCTCTCACTGTGACATTCTCTCTCTCTCTCACTGTGACATTCTCTCTCTCTCTCGCACTGTGTCATTCTCTCTCGCTCTCTCACTGTGACATTCTCTCTCTCTCTCTCACTGTGACATTCTCTCTCTCTCTCTGTGACATTCTCTCTCTCTCTCTCTCACTGTGACATTCTCTCTCTCTCTCTCACTGTGACATTCTCTCTCTCTCTCTCACTGTGAAATTCTCTCTCTCTCACTGTGACATTCTCTATCTCTCTCTCACTGTGACATTCTCTATCTCTCACTTCGACATTTTCTCTCTCTCTCTCACTTCGACATTCTCTCTCTCTCACTTCGACATTCTCTCTCTCTCACTTCGACATTCTCTCTCTCTCACTTCGACATTCTCTCTCTCTCACTTCGACATTCTCTCTCTCTCACTTCGACATTCTCTCTCTCTCACTTCGACATTCTCTCTCTCTCACTTCGACATTCTCTCTCTCTCACTTCGACATTCTCTCTCTCTCACTTCGACATTCTCTCTCTCTCACTTCGACATTCTCTCTCTCTCACTTCGACATTCTCTCTCTCTCACTTCGACATTCTCTCTCTCTCACTTCGACATTCTCTCTCTCTAACTTCGACATTCTCTCTCTCTCACTTCGACATTCTCTCTCTCTCACTTCGACATTCTCTCTCTCTCTCTCACTTCGACATTCTCTCTCTCTCACTTTGACATTCTCTCTCTCTCTCTCACTGTGACATTCTCTCTCTCTCTCAGTGACATTCTTTCTCTCTCTCTCTCAGTGACATTCTCTCTCTCTCTCTCTCTCTCACTGTGACATTCTCTCTCTCTCTGTCACTGTGACATTCTCTCTCTCTCTCTCTCAGTGACATTCTCTCTCTCTCTCTCTCACTCTGACATTCTCTCTCTCTCTCTCTCACTCTGACATTCTCTCTCTCTCTCACTCTGACATTCTCTCTCTCTCCCACTCTGACATTCTCTCTCTCTCCCACTCTGACATTCTCTCTCTCTCTCACTGGGACATTCTCTCTCTCTCTCACTGGGACATTCTCTCTCTCTCTCACTGTGAAATTCCCTCTCTCTCTCTCTCACTGTGACATTCTCTCTCTCTCTCTCACTCTGACATTCTCTCTCTCTCCCACTCTGACATTCTCTCTCTCTCTCACTGGGACATTCTCTCTCTCTCTCACTGGGACATTCTCTCTCTCTCTCACTGGGACATTCTCTCTCTCTCTCACTGGGACATTCTCTCTCTCTCTCACTGTGACATTCTCTCTCTCTCTCTCACTTCGACATTCTCTCTCTGTCTCTCACTTTGACATTATCTCCCTCTCTCTCACTTTGACATTCTCTCTCTCACTTTGACATTCTCTCTCTCACTTTGACATTCTCTCTCTCACTTTGACATTCTCTCTCTCACTTTGACATTCTCTCTCTCACTTTGCCATTCTCTCTCTCACTTTGCCATTCTCTCTCTCTCTCTCACTTTGACATTCTCTCTCTCTCTCTCTCACTTTGACATTCTCTCTCTGTCTCTCACTTTGACATTCTCTCTCTCTCTCACGCATTGACATTCTCTCTCTCTCTCACGCATTGACATTCTCTCTCCCTCTCTCACTTTGACATTCTCTCTCACTTTGACATTCTCTCTCTCTCTCTCTCACTGTCACAGTCTCTCTCTCACTGTGACAGTCTCTCTCTCTCTCTCTCACTGTGACATTCAGTCTCTCTCTGGGACATGATCTCTCTCTCTCTCACATGACATGCTCTCTCTCTCTCACGTGACACGCTCTCTCTCTCTCACGTGACATGCTCTCTCTCTCTCACGTGACATGCTCTCTCTCTCTCTCACGTGACATGCTCTCTCTCTCTCTCACGTGACATGCTCTCTCTCTCTCTCACGTGACATGCTCTCTCTCTCTCTCACGTGACATGCTCTCTCTCTCTCTCACGTGACATGCTCTCCCTCTCTCTCACGTGACATGGTCTCCCCCTCTCTCATGTGACATGGTCTCTCCCTCTCTCACGTGACATGCTCTCACCCTCTCTCACGTGACATGGTCTCTCCCTCTCTCACGTGACATGCTCTCTCTCTCTCTCACGTGACATGCTCGCTCTCTCTCTCACGTGACATGCTCTCTCTCTCTCTCACGTGACATGCTCTCTCTCTCTCTCACGTGACATGCTCTCTCTCTCTCTCACGTGACATGCTCTCTCTCTCTCTCACGTGACATGCTCCCTCTGTCTCTCACGTGACATGCTCTCTCTCTCTCTCTCACGTGACATGCTCTCTCTCGCTCTCACGTGACATGCTCTCTCTCTCACGTGACATGCTCTCTCTCTCTCTCACGTGACATGCTCTCTCTCTCTCTCACGTGACATGCTCTCTCTCTCTCTCACGTGACATGCTCTCTCTCTCTCTCACGTGACATGCTCTCTCTCTCTCTCACGTGACATTCTCTCTCTCTCTCTCACTGCGACATTCTCTCTCTCTGTGACATTCTCTCTCTCTCTCACTGTGACATTCTCTCTCTCTCTCACTGTGACATTCTCTCTCACTGTGACATTCTCTCTCTCTCACTGTGACATTCTCTCTCTCTCTCACTGTGACCTTCTCTCTCTCTCACTGTGACCTTCTCTCTCTCTCTCACTGTGACCTTCTCTCTCTCTCTCTCACTGTGACATTCTCTCTCTCTCTCTCACTGTGACATTCTCTCTCTCTCTCTCTCACTGTGACATTCTCTCTCTCTCTCTCACTTTGACATTCTCTCTCACTTTGACATTCTCTCTCTCTCTCTCTCACTGTCACAGTCTCTCTCTCACAGTGACAGTCTCTCTCTCACAGTGACAGTCTCTCTCTCACAGTGACAGTCTCTCTCTCTCTCTCTCTCTCACTGTGACATTCGGTCTCTCTCTGTGACATTCTCTCTCTCTCTCTCACTGTGATATTCTCTCTCACTCACAGCATTAACATTCACTCTCTCTCTCACTGTGACATTCTCTCTCTCTCTCTCACGTGACATGCTCTCTCTCTCTCACTGTGACATGCTCTCTCTCTCACTGTGACATTCTCTCTCTCTCTCTCACTGTGACATTCTCTCTCTCTCACTGTGACATTCTCTCTCTCTCACTGTGACATTCTCTCTCTCTCACTGTGACATTCTCTCTCTCTCTCACTGTGACATTCTCTCTCTCTCTCACTGTGACATTCTCTCTCTCTCTCACTGTGACATTCTCTCTCTCTCTCACTGTGACATTCTCTCTCTCTCTCGCAGTGACATTCTCTCTCTCTCTCTCAGTGACATTCTCTCTCTCTCTCACTGTGACATTCTCTCTCTCTCTCTCACTGTGACATTCTCTCTCTCTCTCTCACTGTGACATTCTCTCTCTCTCTCTCACTGTGACATTCTCTCTCTCTCTCTCACTGTGACATTCTCTCTCTCTCTCTCACTGTGACATTCTCTCTCTCTCTCTCACTGTGACATTCTCTCTCTCTCTCTCACTGTGACATTCTTTCTCTCTCTCTCACTGTGACATTCTCTCTCTCTCTCACTTTGACATTCTCTCTCTCTCTCTCACTTTGACATTCTCTCTCTCTCTCTCACTTCGACATTCTCTCTCTCTCTCTCACTTCGACATTCTCTCTCTCTCTCTCACTTTGACATTCTCTCTCTCACTTTGACATTATCTCCCTCTCTCTCACTTTGACATTCTCTCTCTCACTTTGACATTCTCTCTCTCACTTTGACATTCTCTGTCTCACTTTGACATTCTCTCTCTCTCTCTCACTTTGACATTCTCTCTCTGTCTCTCACTTTGACATTCTCTCTCTCTCTCACAGTTTGACATTCTCTCTCTCTCTCTCTCACTTTGACATTCTCTCTCTCTCTCACTTTGACATTCTCTCTCCCTCTCTCACTTTCACATTCTCTCTCCCTCTCTCACTTTGACATTCTCTCTCACTTTGACATTCTCTCTCTCTCACTGTCACAGTCCCTCTCTCACTGTGACAGTCTCTCTCTCTCTCTCACTGTGACATTCAGTCTCTCTCTGGGACATGATCTCTCTCTCTCTCACGTGACATGCTCTCTCTCTCTCACGTGACACGCTCTCTCTCTCTCACTGTGACAGTCTCTCTCTCACTGTGACAGTCTCTCTCTCTCTCTCTCTCACTGTGACATTCGGTCTCTCTCTGTGACATTCTCTCTCTCTCACTGTGACAATCTGTCTCTCTCACAGCATTAACATTCACTCTCTCTCTCACTGTGACATTCTCTCTCTCTCTCTCACGTGACATGCTCTCTCTCTCTCTCTCACGTGACATGCTCTCTCTCTCTCTCTCACGTGACATGCTCTCTCTCTCTCTCTCACGTGACATGCTCTCTCTCTATCTCACGTGACATGCTCTCTCTCTCTCTCACGTGACATGCTCTCTCTCTCTCTCACGTGACATGCTCTCTCTCTCTCTCTCACGTGACATGCTCTCTCTCTCTCTCTCACGTGACATGCTCTCTCTCTCTCTCACGTGACATGCTCTCTCTCTCTCTCACGTGACATGCTCTCTCTCTCTCTCACGTGACATGCTCTGTCTCTCTCTCTCACGTGACATGCTCTCTCTCTCTCTCACGTGACATGCTCTCTCTCTCTCTCACGTGACATGCTCTCTCACTCTCTCACTGTGACATTCTCTCTCTCTCTCACTGTGACATTCTCTCTCTCTCTCACTGTGACATTCTCTCTCTCTCTCTCACTGTGACATTCTCTCTCTCTCTCACTCTGACATTCTCTCTCTCTCTCACTCTGACATTCTCTCTCTCTCTCTCACTGTGACATTCTCTCTCACTGTGACATTCTCTCTCTCTCTCATTGTGACATTCTCTCTCCCTCTCACTGTGACATTCTCTCTCTCTCTCACTGTGACATTCTCTCTCTCTCTCATTGTGACATTCTCTCTCTCTCTCACTTTGACATTCTCTCTCTCTCTCTCACTTTGACATTCTCACTCCCTCTCTCACTTTGTCATTCTCTCTCACTTTGACATTCTCTCTCACTTTGACATTCTCTCTCACTTTGACATTCTCTCTCACTTTGACATTCTCTCTCTCTCTCTCTCACTGTCACAGTCTCTCTCTCACTGTGACAGTCTGTCTCTCACTGTGACAGTCTCTCTCTCTCTCTCTCACTGTGACATTCGGTCTCTCTCTGTGACATTCTCTCTCTCTCTCTCACTGTGACATTCTCTCTCTCTCACAGCATTAACATTCTCTCTCTCTCTCTCACTGTGACATTCTCTCTCTCTCTCTCACTTCGACATTCTCTCTCTCTCTCTCTCACTTCGACATTCTCTCTCTCTCTCTCACTTCGACATTCTCTCTCTCTCTCACTTCGACATTCTCTCTCTCTCTCTCACTTCGACATTCTCTCTCTCTCTCTCACTTCGACATTCTCTCTCTCTCTCTCACTTCGACATTCTCTCTCTCTCTCTCACTTCGACATTTTCTCTCTCTCTCCCACTTCGACATTCTCTCTCTCTCTCCCACTTTGACATTCTCTCTCTCACTTTGACATTCTCTCCCTCTCTCTCACTTTGACATTCTCTCTCTGTCTCTCACTTTGACATTCTCTCTCTGTCTCTCACTTTGACATTCTCTCTCTGTCTCTCACTTTGACATTCTCTCTCTCTCTCACAGTTTGACATTCTCTCTCTATCTCTCTCACTTTGACATTCTCTCTCTCTCTCTCACTTTGACATTCTCTCTCTCTCTCACTTTGACATTCTCTCTCCCTCTCTCACTTTGACATTCTCTCTCTCTCTCACTGTCACAGTCTCCCTCTCACTGTGACAGTCTCTCTCTCACTGTGACAGTCTCTCTCTCACTGTGACAGTCTCTCTCTCTCTCTCACTGTGACATTCGGTCTCTCTCTGTGACATTCTCTCTCTCTCACTGTGACAATCTCTCTCTCTCACAGCATTAACATTCTCTCTCTCTCTCACTGTGACATTCTCTCTCTCTCTCTCACGTGACATGCTCTCTCTCTCTCTCTCACGTGACATGCTCTCTCTCTCTCTCTCACGTGACATGCTCTCTCTCTATCTCACGTGACATGCTCTCTCTCTCACGTGACATGCTCTCTCTCTCTCTCACGTGACATGCTCTCTCTCTATCTCACGTGACATGCTCTCTCTCTCTCTCTCACGTGACATGCTCTCTCTCTCTCTCACGTGACATGCTCTCTCTCTCTCTCACGTGACATGCTCTCTCTCTCTCTCACGTGACATGCTCTCTCTCTCTCTCACGTGACATGCTCTCTCTCTCTCTCTCACGTGACATGCTCTCTCTCTCTCTCACGTGACATGCTCTCTCTCTCTCTCACGTGACATGCTCTCTCACTCTCTCACTGTGACATTCTCTCTCTCTCTCACTGTGACATTCTCTCTCTCTCTCACTGTGACATTCTCTCTCTCTCTCACTGTGACATTCTCTCTCTCTCTCTCACTCTGACATTCTCTCTCTCTCTCACTCTGACATTCTCTCTCTCTCTCACTCTGACATTCTCTCTCTCTCTCACTGTGACATTCTCTCTCACTGTTACATTCTCTCTCTCTCTCATTGTGACATTCTCTCTCTCTCTCACTGTGACATTCTCTCTCTCTCTCACAGTGACATTCTCTCTCTCTCTCATTGTGACATTCTCTCTCTCTCTCACTTTGACATTCTCTCTCTCTCTCTCACTTTGACATTCTCACTCCCTCTCTCACTTTGTCATTCTCTCTCACTTTGACATTCTCTCTCACTTTGACATTCTCTCTCTCTCTCACTGTCACAGTCTCTCTCTCACTGTGACAGTCTGTCTCTCACTGTGACAGTCTCTCTCTCTCTCTCACTGTGACATTCGGTCTCTCACTGTGACATTCTCTCTCTCTCTCTCACTGTGACATTCTCTCTCTCTCACAGCATTAACATTCTCTCTCTCTCTCTCACTGTGACATTCTCTCTCTCTCTCTCACTTCGACATTCTCTCTCTCTCTCTCTCACTTCGACATTCTCTCTCTCTCTCTCACTTCGACATTCTCTCTCTCTCTCACTTCGACATTCTCTCTCTCTCTCTCACTTCGACATTCTCTCTCTCTCTCTCACTTCGACATTCTCTCTCTCTCTCTCACTTCGACATTCTCTCTCTCTCTCCCACTTTGACATTCTCTCTCTCACTTTGACATTCTCTCCCTCTCTCTCACTTTGACATTCTCTCTCTGTCTCTCACTTTGACATTCTCTCTCTGTCTCTCACTTTGACATTCTCTCTCTGTCTCTCACTTTGACATTCTCTCTCTCTCTCACAGTTTGACATTCTCTCTCTCTCTCTCTCACTTTGACATTCTCTCTCTCTCTCTCACTTTGACATTCTCTCTCTCTCTCACTTTGACATTCTCTCTCCCTCTCTCACTTTGACATTCTCTCTCTCTCTCACTGTCACAGTCTCCCTCTCACTGTGACAGTCTCTCTCTCACTGTGACAGTCTCTCTCTCTCTCTCTCACTGTGACATTCGGTCTCTCTCTGTGACATTCTCTCTCTCTCACTGTTACAATCTCTCTCTCTCACAGCATTAACATTCTCTCTCTCTCTCACTGTGACATTCTCTCTCTCTCTCTCACGTGACATGCTCTCTCTCTCTCTCTCACGTGACATGCTCTCTCTCTCTCTCTCACGTGACATGCTCTCTCTCTCTCTCACGTGACATGCTCTCTCTCTCTCTCACGTGACATGCTCTCACTCTCTCTCACGTGACATGCTCTCTCTCTCTCTCACGTGACATGCTCTCTCTCTCTCTCTCACGTGACATGCTCTCTCTCTCTCTCTCACGTGACATGCTCTCTCTCTCTCTCACGTGACATGCTCTCTCTCTCTCACTGTGACATTCTCTCTCTCTCTCTCACTGTGACATTCTCTCTCTCTCACTGTGACATTCGCTCTCTCTCTCACTCTGACATTCTCTCTCTCTCCCACTGTGACATTCTCTCTCTCTCCCACGGTGACATTCTCTCTCTCTCTCACTGTGACATTCTCTCTCTCTCTTACTCTGACATTCTCTCTCAATCTCACTCTGACATTCTCTCTCTCTCTCACTCTGACATTCTCTCTCTCTCTCACTCTGACATTCTCTCTCTCTCTCACTCTGACATTCTCTCTCTCTCTCACTCTGACATTCTCTCTCTCTCTCTCACTGTGACATTCTCTCTCACTGTGACATTCTCTCTCTCTCTCACTGTGACATTCTCTCTCTCTCTCATTGTGACATTCTCTCTATCTCTCACTGTGACATTCTCTCTCTCTCTCACTGTGACATTCTCTCTCTCTCTCGCACTGTGTCATTCTCTCTCGCTCTCTCACTGTGACATTCTCTCTCTCTCTCTCACTGTGACATTCTCTCTCTCTCTCTGTGACATTCTCTCTCTCTCTCTCTCACTGTGACATTCTCTCTCTCTCTCTCACTGTGACATTCTCTCTCTCTCTCTCACTGTGAAATTCTCTCTCTCTCACTGTGACATTCTCTATCTCTCTCTCACTGTGACATTCTCTATCTCTCACTTCGACATTTTCTCTCTCTCTCTCACTTCGACATTCTCTCTCTCTCACTTCGACATTCTCTCTCTCTCACTTCGACATTCTCTCTCTCTCACTTCGACATTCTCTCTCTCTCACTTCGACATTCTCTCTCTCTCACTTCGACATTCTCTCTCTCTCACTTCGACATTCTCTCTCTCTCACTTCGACATTCTCTCTCTCACTTCGACATTCTCTCTCTCTCACTTCGACATTCTCTCTCTCTCACTTCGACATTCTCTCTCTCTCACTTCGACATTCTCTCTCTCTCACTTCGACATTCTCTCTCTCTAACTTCGACATTCTCTCTCTCTCACTTCGACATTCTCTCTCTCTCACTTCGACATTCTCTCTCTCTCTCTCACTTCGACATTCTCTCTCTCTCTCACTTTGACATTCTCTCTCTCTCTCTCACTGTGACATTCTCTCTCTCTCTCAGTGACATTCTTTCTCTCTCTCTCTCAGTGACATTCTCTCTCTCTCTCTCTCTCTCACTGTGACATTCTCTCTCTCTCTGTCACTGTGACATCTCTCTCTCTCTCTCTCAGTGACATTCTCTCTCTCTCTCTCTCACTCTGACATTCTCTCTCTCTCTCTCCTCACTCTGACATTCTCTCTCTCTCTCACTCTGACATTCTCTCTCTCTCCCACTCTGACATTCTCTCTCTCTCCCACTCTGACATTCTCTCTCTCTCTCACTGGGACATTCTCTCTCTCTCTCACTGGACATTCTCTCTCTCTCTCACTGTGAAATTCCCTCTCTCTCTCTCTCACTGTGACATTCTCTCTCTCTCTCTCACTCTGACATTCTCTCTCTCTCCCACTCTGACATTCTCTCTCTCTCTCACTGGGACATTCTCTCTCTCTCTCACTGGGACATTCTCTCTCTCTCTCACTGGGACATTCTCTCTCTCTCTCACTGGGACATTCTCTCTCTCTCTCACTGTGACATTCTCTCTCTCTCTCTCACTTCGACATTCTCTCTCTGTCTCTCACTTTGACATTATCTCCCTCTCTCTCACTTTGACATTCTCTCTCTCACTTTGACATTCTCTCTCTCACTTTGACATTCTCTCTCTCACTTTGACATTCTCTCTCTCACTTTGACATTCTCTCTCTCACTTTGCCATTCTCTCTCTCACTTTGCCATTCTCTCTCTCTCTCTCACTTTGACATTCTCTCTCTCTCTCTCTCACTTTGACATTCTCTCTCTGTCTCTCACTTTGACATTCTCTCTCTCTCTCACGCATTGACATTCTCTCTCTCTCTCACGCATTGACATTCTCTCTCCCTCTCTCACTTTGACATTCTCTCTCACTTTGACATTCTCTCTCTCTCTCTCTCACTGTCACAGTCTCTCTCTCACTGTGACAAGTCTCTCTCTCTCTCTCTCACTGTGACATTCAGTCTCTCTCTGGGACATGATCTCTCTCTCTCTCACATGACATGCTCTCTCTCTCTCACGTGACACGCTCTCTCTCTCTCACGTGACATGCTCTCTCTCTCTCACGTGACATGCTCTCTCTCTCTCTCACGTGACATGCTCTCTCTCTCTCTCACGTGACATGCTCTCTCTCTCTCTCACGTGACATGCTCTCTCTCTCTCTCACGTGACATGCTCTCTCTCTCTCTCACGTGACATGCTCTCCCTCTCTCTCACGTGACATGGTCTCCCCCTCTCTCATGTGACATGGTCTCTCCCTCTCTCACGTGACATGCTCTCACCCTCTCTCACGTGACATGGTCTCTCCCTCTCTCACGTGACATGCTCTCTCTCTCTCTCACGTGACATGCTCGCTCTCTCTCTCACGTGACATGCTCTCTCTCTCTCTCACGTGACATGCTCTCTCTCTCTCTCACGTGACATGCTCTCTCTCTCTCTCACGTGACATGCTCTCTCTCTCTCTCACGTGACATGCTCCCTCTGTCTCTCACGTGACATGCTCTCTCTCTCTCTCTCACGTGACATGCTCTCTCTCGCTCTCACGTGACATGCTCTCTCTCTCACGTGACATGCTCTCTCTCTCTCTCACGTGACATGCTCTCTCTCTCTCTCACGTGACATGCTCTCTCTCTCTCTCACGTGACATGCTCTCTCTCTCTCTCACGTGACATGCTCTCTCTCTCTCTCACGTGACATTCTCTCTCTCTCTCTCACTGCGACATTCTCTCTCTCTGTGACATTCTCTCTCTCTCTCACTGTGACATTCTCTCTCTCTCTCA